>CAIGQW010054471.1:1254952-1270330 GCA_903798125.1 Danio choprae
TACTACTACTACTACTACTACTACTACTACTACTACTACTACTACTACTATTACTAATAATAATAATAAAAAAAACTCACTGACATCTGTGCTCTTGTATAACTTCCGTTATAATCATAGAAGCTGAACTTCACAAAGAATCTCTTACATGCATTGTCTCTGAACTCACATATATACATTAAAAAAATTGTGGGTTTAAAGAATGTCAAGAAGGCAAAGAAAGAAATAAAGCAAGTAATTTCTGCATGCGCAGTACTTATAGTTTCATGTTGCTGACAGAACCCAACTGCTGCATTATGAAGAGGAGTACTTAGTCGATCACTCGAACAATACAAGCAGTTTGGAACAGCGGTATCTGCATAAGCTGTCTCAAACTGTATAATTAGATCAAGAAGACATCAATCTAATAGGGTAAAACACCATCTTCTCTAATTATCTCAAAAACACCCAACCAACACTAAGTGTGAGGTAAACTTTCTGATAAGACTGAACTTTCACAAAAAAAAAAACAAAAAAAACAAACAAAAAAAAAACAAGCACCATGCAATAAAATAATTATATTCTGCTTGTTCTACAAGCTCAGGTCACAAAAAAATCATTATAATGTTTAAATTATACTGTGTATCTTCTGGATCTATTGTGTATTCTCTTTTATTCTCTTTTATTCTCTTTTATTGTTAGATGTAGGTTTAAATGCTTCAGTAAAATGATCCATGGTACTGAAATTTCTAACTTGTATTATCTTGTATAACTTGTATTATTATTGTATTATCTAACTTGTACTATGTAATATCTTAACAATATAGAAACCGGACACCCTTTCCAATACCTATGTCTTCCATGTCAGGTCAGAGTATGCATTTACTACGGTCTACCACTGTACTACCCATAGTTGTAAATGTGCATTCTGATGACATGAACAAAATATCGATTTTTTTTGCAGCAGCACAACAGTGTTTTTGGAACTTTCTGTGATTATTGTTGACCCACTTTAGTCACATGGAATGTTTTGACATGCACTATATTTCCATCCAAAAATGTGAATTGTGCAAAACTGGAATACGGCATAAAACATTCAATGACTAAAAAGAGAGCAAAATTGTCACCTTCTAATAAACTGGCAACAATATCAGAAAGAAAAATTGAATTATCCGTGGTAGGCGAAGCCACTGTGGGTTTATTTTTCTTACATAATAAATGTCTTGCCCCTCAGAAGACTAGGACGAAATGCAATATACGTGCGGAAGTTTTGGGAGGTGTGAGAGCACTTTTTTTAGGAGCGCAGATGCTGAAGACAGTTCTGGGAGGTAATAATACTAAACCGCTTTGATGACAGACTTTGGCTAAGGGATTTCAGAACAACCAAAACAGCATTTCATATATTTTACAATCTGGTCAGTCCATTAATGTCATCCCATCGCGTTTGTTTTTGTTACCACATGATGTTAAAAGAAAATCACTTTGACCTTTTATTTCAAATGACTCAAATACAGTTTTATTTATGCACATGCTGGAATTTATTTGGTGAATGTGTTTACATTGTAGTTTATGCATTTTTTTCTTATTGTTTATCCGGATAAATGTTTATCCGATTCAGTTGTGCGCATTCAATTTGTATGCACATTTTCAAAATGTATGTGCATCTTGGTGTTTCCATTAAACTTTTTTCATGCATTATTCCAAAATGTGCATAAAAATAGATGGATGGAAACAAAGTTTTTGGTTTCTTTTGTGGACTTGAATGTCTCAGGACCACTGCTGTCTATTGAGGATCTCAGATTTCATCTAAAACAATCTTAATTTGTGTCCCGAAGGTGAATGAATCAGGATATTTCAATGACACGAGATTATTTCATGACAGAATGGTCCTTTTTGAGTAAACTAATCCTTTAAGTGAAATCGGCAAACATGTCTTTTGGTTTCTGTAGCCAGATCACGTGTGCTGCCACCAGCTGCATGTTCAAAGCCAAGACGGACAGCGTTTTTGATCATTGGTAAATAAAACAAGGGCATATTCAAATCAGAGGTGAGCAATGCATTTTTATGCATATGATAAATCCACAAAAGCAAGCCTCATATTTTCATTTGAAGTGATCTGCCTTGGCGTAGATCTCCAAACACACAACACTGAACAGTACAGCGAATACTCTCTTTTATCTCCACAACATTAGCGGCTTGTGAAATTAGTCACCTGGCGATTCAAAACTGACACATGCAAATAAGCTCACGGCCATTTATATGAAAAGAAGCCACTTCATGTAGAGTGAATATGATCTTTATTTCCATTCCAATTAAACTGATTCAAAATCTCAGCGCTTCGTTCTTCTTGCTGCATCTCTAAACAATGCAAAGCTGAATGCACAATAAGCAAGAGAGAGAATGAAAAGAGAGAGATAATCTGAGAGTTTCTTTCAGGCATGACAATCCTATGCTCCTCCCAGATGTCCACCTGTTCTTCATTATCTCTCTTTCATTGTTTTTGCTCTGGTTTAATGACACACTCCAATCCCACACACCTGCCGAGAGCCTAAATTTAGACAGCTTCTGCTGTGATGACCCCTGTGATGCCTCTTATTGAATGGATTCGGTTTCATAGTTAATCACAGAATTAGATGTATGATTACACATGGATAGGCTTGATGGCTTTGTGGGAGGAAAAAAACATACTTTGCTCCAGTGTTATTATGGTTGTAATTAATGGATTTAATTACTTTTATTTTGATATGTTCCTTGTTTTGTAATTTATTGTGTATTTGTTTATTGTGTTATACATACAGTTAACTGTTTTTATTTATTTATTTATTTATTATTATTTTTATTTATTTGATTATTGTTTGTAGATTTGTTTTTCTTAAAGATTATTTTATTACCATTTACATGGTTTTAGTTGTTTAAAAATATAAAATTAAATATTATAAGTATATAAAATACAATTATTATTATTATTATTATTTGAAAACTAGCTGGGGTCTGTTCTTCGTACATTAATTACTCAATTAGCTGAATTTGGTTATTGAATTTGGTTATTATACTCTGAGCTGCATTTAAGCAAGCTACGAAGAACGTAACCCTGGAATTGTGGAAGGGCATCTGTACAAAAAAAAATTAAATAAACATATGCCATAACAATAAAACATTAAAAAACATAAAAAAAAACATAAAACATATGAGTAATTGGCAATTAATTTCACTCTAGCAACCCACAATAAATTATAAATTCAATCTAAGCTGAAGCCGAAGGAAAGTGAGTAAACTAGCTAAAATGTATTTATTAATGTATTTGTTTGCTAATATTTATTTTATTATCATTAAAATGGTTTTAATAATATAATAATGAAGGTTTAATAATAATAATAATAATAATAATAATAATAATAATAATAATAATAATACAGTTGTACATGTTTGGAATAATACACTAATATCAACAGATACAAATGACAACTTGTATTACCCCTTTATTCTATTTTTGAGCTGTTTTGGTTATTTTTGCATGTAATCTTTATATTTCTCAAATATATGCCACACATTTTTAAAGGACTTTTCATTTTTTTGTGCCAGGAGCAAGCTGGTTCTGAGGTAGATTTTCTTCTGTTTATTTCATCAAATGCCAAAAAATCCACTGCTGTTGTGCTCTGGTTAAACTAGCGTCAGACATTCAGGACCACGGACAGCACACATGAATGGTAAACAGAAAGCAGAGCAGTGCTGCTGGCACAAAACCAGTGATGCAAGAGGCAGTTCAGTGTTAAAGCACTCGCACAAGAGCAGAAAGAGCTAACAGAGGAATCTCTCATCATGAGGTGTGAGGTGTCAGTCTTTTGAGCTTAATGCACTGGCTAACAACCTCACTTAAATTGCATCAGAGGAAAGACATTTCAGACTTCAAACAGATGATTATGTCATTTCTCAGTAATGAAATGAGGTACTGGAACGACACTGTAGCTTCTTATGTGATGCAATCAAAAGAATATTAATTGCATCAATCTTTTAGACAAAATCTTAAACAATAATAATAATAATAAACATGAACAACATTCTTTTTATTATTATTATTATTATTATTATTATTATTATTTATTCATTCTTTCGTTTGCTCGTTTATTAGGTCATCTTTAATCTTCAAGAGAGACACAACTACTGTTTTCAGAATAATGTTGAAGCTTTTATATTGACTTTAATTTTCATATAATTTGTTGAACACCAAATCATCATAGTTTCTAAATGACTGTGTGAGACTGGATTAATGATGCCGAAAATTCAGCTTTGACATAACAGGAATAAATGCAATTTTAAGAAGTGTTCAAGCTAAGTTTATAGTATAAAAAAAATCAAGAGTTTTTATTTGGGGGGGGGGATGCAGATATAATTTTTTATACATTTTTTCTTAGGCCAACATATATTAGAATTTTACATATCCTTAATAGCTCATGACATTTCAAAATCCTACTAAATGAGATGTAATTAAACTTTTCTGTCATAAACAGTTATATGGTTTGATATGGGGTTTTTTTTTCATCATTGCTTTGATACAGAAAATGTATTTAACAATGAAACATTTACACTTCACCTTTAAGCCTTTAGCAGCGAAGCTATTTGGCCTTGCCCTCCGAAAGCCCACCTGAACCTGCTCTATATTATAGACACAAAGGCTGAGAGTACTTCTTAAGACTTACCATCATAAAATGTAAAAATGTGGTGTTAAGCTTTATCCCTCCGCGGGGTGCAGAAAGGCACATTCATTCTCTGCTACTTTATGGAGTCATAAATGAGAGCTTGCTAGCTTCATTCCATTGACATAGATTAGTTTGTCATTTCTTACATTGTGTCGACCCTTCTATGGTGAATGTTTGCTTATTCACCTCTTACCCGAGGAAGGAAAGGTGAAGGAAATTGGAATTTTGTTGGCTATTTCCACATGAATTGGCAAGAAAGAGAGATTATCAGAAATGTTTTTTGTCTGTCTTTTTAACATAAAAATACTTGTAATGCTAAATCATCATGGAACATGATTTCACTGATTTTGTCAATTATATTTATTAGTAAAAAGTTTGAAACAGAAGACTTTTTACTTGCATTTAACATTGTTTCTACTAAATATCCATTTTAAAATAAATGTGTTTCTTTATTTCTTTAATTAAATGATTGATTGATTGATTGATTGATTGATTGATTGATTGATTGAAAAACAATATAAACAAAACAATAATAAATACACTAGAACATTCAGCATGTGAGTGTTAAAATAAAACATGAATTTGATCAATTCAATTTTAATATATAATGACCGTATTAGTACCATGACCCATAATTAAAATTTACATCTAGAGACATGTACATAATTGGTATATTTTCTCAAGTAGAAACTTTTGTTTCTAAAAGTGATCAAATCCAAACACATACATTTACAGACTGCTAACTAAGTTTTACAGACACTTCTAAGTTTTATAAACATATGAATCTTGGGTTAATATGTCTTTAGACACTTGGGACAAAACTACATTGTGTGTGCTGCACTGATCCAATGGCAAAATCATTTCAGTTTTGTGTTTGTTTGCATTTTAAAACCTAAATGAAGTGTAGACTACGTAGTGTCAGTCACTGCTGGATGATCTGCTTTGAGATTACACACACACACACATACAAAAACACACAAACACAGGTTTGTTTTTAAACGCAGCAAAAAAAAAGTGCTGCCAGTCACTGCCAAACAGAAAGCAAATAACGGTTGGTGCGTGACTGTGGTAAATTTCCCCTGCATGTCTCTTGAATCATATGTAAACATAAACACGCATACTAGCTTTCATTGTCTTTGCTATAGTGTCCAGTATTGCATTTCTAACATACAATTCATATTGCAAGGACAAGTACATTGGCTCAAACTCCAACATGCACACACTCACTATGTATTTGCATACTCTATACGCCTATAATAGTGAAGTCTGGGCTGGCAACCAAAAAGGCTGTGAGGCTGAATTTTTCATTAATGTAGAATTGCTGAGTATAACAGGTTGTTAGAACGATGTGCACAAAGGTATGATGAAGTTGTTTGATTTTATAATAGTCCCTAAATCGCCTAATCATCATCTAATTATCATAAGCCAAAACCTAAATTAGACTCAAGTGTGTTTTGGAAGTCTGTGTGGACTTAAGAACAGATGTGCAAAGCCGACCTTTACTTATTTATTAAGCTATGAGTTATTTTTAATCTCTCTTAAATTTCTAAAGCCACATATAATTATCTTATTAATGATCTTAAAAAGTATTATCATTCTGATGTGTTTATAGGATGAAAGGTTAAAAAAAACCTCTTGGCATTCACAGCTCTAACATTAAGGAAGCCTAGTAGAATGGTGTTAGAAAAATATGATATGATATGATATGTCATACGTACCCCTCAATACACTTCTGGAGAGAATTCTGGCAAAATTCATCCTAGGAGGTACGTTTTTTTCCAATTTTTATTTTTGCAAATCCACCAGAGGCTATCGTGTATGCTTTTTCAAATTGTACATTTCTCTCCTCACCTTTCTCTTGTGCCTGCTCTTCTTGCGTAAATCCACTGACTGACTGACTGACCGACCGACTCGAACCCCATTGTCACAGTCAACTACTATCTGAATCTCAAGTCTGCCGATGTACGCAGCAAGCTACTGGACAAACTGGTAACAAAGCTAGAAAAGCTGCCCACATGGAGGTAAGCTGTCAGCTGGTAGCGCGATATGAAACAGAAGCCATCCGTGGCGTCATCCCACCCAGTAGCGTTCATTTTAAAGACAAAATGCAGCCATACGTACGTACCTCTGGCTACATTATTTGCTCACTCCAGAAATGTATACGCGGCTATGTATTCATTGCATGATATAATGTCGAACAATCAAATGTCCCTATTATCAGCAATTGAGCATGAATGCAAATGTAATATTAATTGTATAAGTATTTTTAATATTTTAATTCTAAGTGTTAATATTGTATGAGCTACATTTTTGACTCGGTGTTACAGTATATTATATAATTATATAACATGAACAGAACAGAATATAATATAATATAATAGAATTTCAGTTTTTTGTAATAAATTACAATAACAGACTTATAAATGTAGGTTTCTTGAATAAAAAAAAACATTCATTCATTCATTCACATATTTTTGTTTAGAAAATACTAATAATATGGTAACCCTTTACAATACTACCCCAGTAGTCAAAATAAAATATTGAATAAAAATGTATATAATATAAATATTATTAATTATACTATATATTATTTATATAATATTATATTAATAATACAATATTTAACACATCATTTATTCATTTGTGTTAACAATTAACAACAGCAGGCAGAAAAAAGCCACTATTGAAATGAAACAAAATGTACAATGTAAAATAATGAACACAAAAAAACATGAAAAAAAAGATGTCAAGTAACAATAGACTGTTGTGAAACACTTTCCAGATGAAATATGAATAAAATATAACTTAATATAACTTAAAATGCATGTTTTTTTTGTTTTTTTTTTGCCTATGACCACTGCTTTCCTCACATACACATACGCAACCCAAATGTTTTGCACTGTAAAAAATGGGATTATATTAACATATCATATTACTCTCACACAGAAAGTTTTGCTGATCCCAGCTGACAAATGCCCTGCACTGATGTCTGGATACCATCCAATCTCACTGTGGCCTTGGGCGGAGTGGAATATGATTGGTTGCCAACCAGAGTCAGAAATCTGAGTATTAAGCATTAAATCCAGGCCTTATGATTAGTGCCAGTCTATAATTTCCTCCCCTTAAAGCCTAAGAGACCCCCAGCAAACACATTTCTAAAGTTCAGATACATTGCTGAAGATTTATTTGATGCAACTTTGTAAAGTTGGCTATTTTATGACAAAAACGACTGTTGGGGGAGATTTATTTGATGCTATCCTTTACATAAAGGTTTTATTTTGCGGCGTCCATAAATCAATATAAGCAATGTGGATTTTCAAGCACACAACAGATTGTTGTGTGTAAATTATTCTCTCTTCGAGGGCCAAACCTCGCTAGGGTTGGTTGCACACGCACGCACATACACATACACAGTTGCTCAACACAAGAAAGCAAAAAGAAACCAGAGAGAGAGTCTTGTCTGATTGGTAATAGGTTATTGATTAGTGGGTCAGTCCAATCCTGTGGTTTGTTGGTGGTTGGAGCTCAACTAGCCAACCTGTTTTGTAGAGCAATCAGCATAAATACTACTAGCAGATTTAAGGATATGTAATTGTTTGTATTTATTGGCCAAATGTAACACTGAAAAAAATAATTCATTGGATTAACCCTTTTTTTAAGGTAATGTTACATGTCTGATGTGTCTGTGTTGTGTTCATGGTGTTGTTATGTCATGTAATGTCCAATGTGTTTGTTCTATGTGCTTCTGTTTGTCATGTGTTTCCTTTGTTCTGTTTTCCCGCCATTTGTTAATGTTTATTAGTTTCTCCTGTTAATCCTGCTCACCCCTGTTTCTAACCTGTTCAATCTTGTCCTGTGTATTTATACCCCTGAGTTTGTTTAGTTTTTGTCCGGTATTGTATTGTCAAACAGCATGTCCTGACTGCATTTGATGTTCTAGTTCATGTTGTAAGTGATTTTTGTTCATAAATATGTGTTTTTTAGATAATTCCTGTGATCCGTGCAAACTATTTATATGGGCTAAATTTAAACAAAGAAATGAAGTTAAACATTAAATGTAATGTTTTTCAGTAAGTCCATACTGTATATAAAGCTAAGGGGGGGCTGTGGGACACTTGGAGTTTTCAGGATTTAGTAGACTTATTTATTCTTTATACAGGATTTATTCTTTGAGTTTGATGACTTTATCTCGTATGATATCATGTGACATTTTTTTCTATCATTCTCTGCTCGCATCAGCATGCTACAACTTTCTATACTGTATTAAGCCAATAAAACTATATTGATGCCATAACAATGGCCTGTAAGACGCATGCAAACACACACACACACACACACACACACACACACACACACACACACACAAATTTACACACGAAACCGCACAGTAATACAGAAATTGCCTTAGAAGATGTGAACTTCATGTTTTAAAGATGAGCTAAACCACATCAGACAGGTGACAGTATTGTCAATGCGAGTTTTATATTATATACGAAGTATAATAGAACGCATTTTTTTTCTGAAATGTTCTTGAGAGGCAAGCTTAAAAAGACAGTCTGACATGCACTGCTGTTAAACATTATATGTTGAATCTTTTGATCTTCAAGTCTACATCTTATTAAAGCAATAGTTCAGCCAAAGATTAAAATTCTGCCATCGCTTACCCACCCTTGTCATTCTAAACTTCCTTCTCTGTGTAGAAAAAATATATATATTTTATTTTTGCTGTTTCTTTCTTTACATTCAAAGACAATTAATGACAAAGACAGTTTTAAAACTTCAAAAGAAGCTATTTAATCCATTTAGGAGGAATACGGATTTAATCCAGCACAATAATAATCTGGCACAATAAAGTCATTTACTTTAAAACAATATAAATGCTTCACAAATTTTTGTCTTGGCTCAGCTTTGCCATTCATGTTCTCCAGCATTTGTTTTACATAGCCCTTCCAGCTGCAACCCAGTACTGGGAAACACCCCTACAATCTCACATTCACACACACACTCATACACTACGGCCAATTTGTGGGGAAGAACATGCAAACTCCACACAGAAATGCCAACTGGCCCAGCCGGGACTCGAACCAGTGACCTTCTTGCTGTGAAACGACACTGCTAACCACTGAGCCACCGTGTCGCCCACATCTCTTTTATATAAATATAAAACATCTGTTAATTGTTTAGTAGGCATGGTTATAACTATTTTTAATATGAAGGTTTTTTTTTTGTCAGAATTTTTCATACCTTTTACTTTGCAAAATTATTTCTTTTTTTATCACTAAGTGGTTGCACAAGAGTTAATATAAACTTTGCTTTAGTCTAAACTAGATGTGTAGAAGTCCTAAAATATAATTACTAAAACAAAAATGGAACTAAATATACAAAAACTAAATAGATATGTGTTCATAAAACAAAATAAAAAACAAAACTAAAACAAAACTAAATTACATTTAAAGTAAATTTAAAAAAGTATTGAAATAAAAATGTATTCAAAAATGCAAAACAATAACCTTGGTCACAGCAGCAGCACATACAATACACTGCAACGAAACACATTATGCAGTTTCATTATTTGCATAATTATAATGATAATGAACCTAAAAATATTCAATGACAATGCATTCACCAAACACATCCATGCACACATTCATCTTGTCATCTTTCCGGGCCCACGCTACTTTTAATTATGAGCAAGCTTTTTATAGATTCAAGCCGCCGTGTGGCTTTACAGCAACATAAAATAATGCATCATTCTCCCAAGAGTATTTCTCACGCTCTCAGCTAGATCTTTCTCTCAGATCCCAGCGTGAGCACACCAAAGGGACCATTTGTCACTGTAGTACTGATCAAACTCCTCCTCTTTAATACTGCTTATCTTCCCCCTATTGATCTTCATTTTACTGCCTCTCTATTGATACCAGGATTCTGTAAATAAGTAGTCCATATAAAAATCCTTTGATCTTCCAAAGTTTTCTGGCACAGTAAAACTAATATATAATAAAATAAAAGATATAGAAGGCATGCCAACAAGTTTGTTGCCTTATCATCTTCATGGGAAAATGTGGAGACCTGGTTGGCTTATCTATATCGGTACATTCATGTTACAGTGTACTGTATATGGAGAACATTAAATGGGTATGAGAAAGCAGTAAAACGGTGGGTCAAGGGCAGACAAAACATTACATGAGCATTTTTCAAGCATTCCAAGTTTTAGATAAATCACAATGGAATAAGGTAATTTGTACAAAACACACTCGCCGGACAAGTTTTTAGGCAAACCTGTTCAACTGATGTATTGCAAATAACAGACGGTTAATGCTAATATCTAATTGGCAAATTACATTGCATTTAGGTATGTAGATGTGATCAAGATGATAGGTTACACTTTACTTGAAGGGGTGTTCATAAGACTGTTGTGAAACTGGTTTAATCATGTCATGAATAAATCAGATTTTATACATGCTTATGACAACTGTCATTAAGTGCCATTCGCTCAATTAAGCCATTTTAAATGCAAATGTGACATTGTTTGCGATGTCTTTGTTTATGGCAACTTCACTTAGCCAAATACATAATATCTTTGTCATGACAACTTGATTATACAAGACAACATAACTTGTAAACTTTATAACAGCATCATTAATATTTTTCTTGACCTCACTGCAGTGGTACAAATCAAAATTGTTATTAAAATGTTATTAAACTCCATTAAACATCAATGATGCTGTTATAACAGTAGTTGAAAGAGTAATGACATTTTTAATGAAACATTTAAATGAAAGAAATCAGTTTGTTCCACTAAAAAGTGATCAGAAAAATATTTATGACAAAAAATCTCCTTTATATTTATGACGTGTCATGCCATGATTATAAAGGTCTTATGACAGTCTTATAAGCACCCCCTTCAAGTAAAGTGTTACCAGATGGTCTGCTGGAAGTTCAAAATGATCATCATAACAGTGATTCAACATAAGTGGCTCTGTATATGGCATAATGGCTGATGCAAGACCGGGTGGTCTGAATATTCCTAAAAACTACGAATCTACTGGGATTTTCATGCACAACCAGTTCAGTTTGTGGCATAAACATGTCTTGTTGATATCAGAGGTCATAGAAGAATGACCAGACTGGTCCAAGCCGATAAAACTGCAATATTAACTCAAATAAACACTCATAACAACCAATGTCCACAGAAGAACATTTCTGAACACACAACATGTCTAACATTGAAGCAGATGAGCTACAGAACACACTGATGATACTCATGTCAGATAAGAATAGAAAAACTGAGGCTAAAATTCTCACCTATTGTAGATTAAGATTAAGAATTGCAGATTAATTGTAGATTAAGAAGGCTAAAATTCTCACCTATTGGACAAAAGGAGATTAGGAAACAGTTCCCTGGTCTCAAATTAGGCTGTAACAATTCAATTGTAGATTAAGAGTTTGGTATGCATAACATTTGTATAACACACGCTCATTGAAAATACCTGCTTCAGTGTATTTCATGAACTCGCAAAAACATACTTAAACATAAGTCTGTTTTTAGATAAAATTAATACTTTTTGGCAGTATTGTGAAGCCAACTTTTGTTCCTTTTCACACTAATGATATTTACTGCAACATTTTATCGACATAAAAGTTATTATTTTTGTGCAGTTCTTTGCAGCAAATAAATACCACAACACAATTTAAGAGAAAAAAGATAAAGGCAATGTAAAATCAAGGTAAAACTATGTGGTCGCAATGCACTTTTCTATATTACATGTCTCCCACACCATTGGTTGGGTTTAGAGAAGGATTTACATCAGTGGTTTGCAAGGTGATCCATATGACAAGCTTACCTTCTTGAAGATTTGTACAAACAAATGTGTATCTAAATCATATAGCAAAACAAACCCCAAGTAACTTATTTCAGATTTGCAAAAAAACATAGAAAGCTCCCTCTAGTGGATTTGTCGTCTGAAACGTGCAATGAAACATACCCGGAGCAACATATTTTATGTTATCAAAAATGTAGGCTGAGGCATATTACACCAGATATTAGATACCTAAGATATTACATCAGACACATAAATGTCACACAAATGTACGGGAAGAACATGTACAGACAGATAAAGCAGAAGCAGCCTGAAAATCCTGAGAAAAGCATTGGACGATTCTTGGACAACTTTCAGTCAGTGTCAAACTGAAATCACCCTAGAGACATGTAGGATAATTAGTACTTGAGATCAGAAATAACCCCAGGAGAAACAGCTGAATACTTCATCCTGCATCGACTAATGACAGTCTTCACGAATCCCACCACGGAGAATCACAAAAGAAGATCTTTGTATAATAAAAAAGATTTCTGTAAATAATATTGCTGTCCGTATCAGTTTTGTTAATCACTCAGGAAACAATTTCGCACAAGGATGAGTGTGTATCCAGCAAGCATAATAGCTGAAGATAATGGTGAATAAAAACAACCATGAAGACACATGTTGAGCTGACGCCAAATGACTGCAGATACATATATTTTGACCAAATCAGTATTTGGTAGAATAACCAGATTTTTAATCACAAAGCTCAACTTGACCTCCAGTGTGATGACTGAACCAGAACTAATACAAATGGGTTTATCTCTTCTTCTTAAAGCATTGCTTGCCAAAATAATTGTATCAAAGCAACTGAATGAAACATGCAATCTAAGGAGCCCTAATTACAGTTTAAAATGTATAATGATGTATGTGAAGATAGTATGAAATATGACAATAATGCTCTATTGTGATATTCATTTCAGAAACATGCATACACATAAACAAGAAGCCGCTAGCTATTAAATCTTAACATTTACAGTTTCCCAGAAAAACACTGAATGGATGTATTCAATAAACATGCGAATGAATATTGTACTGACAACTTCAGACGTGTCATTTCACACAAAATATGGAGCAGCTTAGATAAGATAGCATTTCTACAAAACATCTTTTTTTGTGTGTAACTCTAAAGTTTTCCCAGAGACATAAAATAACAGTTTATCTCAATGAAGCAGTCATTTCCCTGTCTGTCCTCAGAACGGAATGGAAGCAAATCTCCAGCAAAGGTTGTGCATCAATTTTTAAATCTAAATCTCAAAGATTATTTGGATTTATCGTTGTTAGCAGTCTGCAGGATTTCCAGCTCAGACTTCATCTTCTCCTCAGTCCCAATGACATGCTATTTTCACCCCTAACATTTACCTCGACAGCACAGGTTATACCCTGGGCCTTGCTAGCTAAACACCCAATGGCTAGCCTGCCCTTTCGCACATGCTACATCCCCCACACCGGCTAAATGTCATTAGTCGCCAATGAGGATCAAAGCTAAAATGGCCCACTAGCCTGTGTAATGTCAATGTGTAGCATTAATTAAAACCGTGTCTGTTTTTAATTAATTTTACTAATCGAGAAGGGTAGAGTTGATCCAGGGTCGGTGTTAACGGCCATGTCACCATAGCAGTGGACAAGATGAGGAATTTGATATTCGAAAAGACAAGTGTTGGAAATACAATGCCAAAGGGATATGAGACACAGACAGAGGCAGGCGGTGTTTGTGTTTATTTGCTTAATTAACTCTTCGAGTCATTGTTATGGAGGCAAAGACTGCTGTGATTGAATGATTCCTAATAGATCATGTGACACCCAGAACTTAAGCCAGAAACACACCCAACTGATGGCTGCTGAAAATTCATCTTTGCAATCATAGGAATAAATGGCATTTTATAACATATCGGAAAGCAATAGAAAAATAGAAAATAAATATAAAATAAATAATAGACAATAAATATTTTAAATTATTACAATAATGTGTTATAATATTACTTTAAAAAAACGTTTTTATTTTAAGTATTTCATTCTTTCTTTCTTTCTTTATTTCTTTATTTATTTATTTAGTTAGTTAGTTAGTTAGTTAGTGTCATTGTATTGCCCCCAAAGATTATTTGTCAGCAATGACCTAAAATTACATTCAAAAATTGTATTCTGCAGTCTAAGAACATAAATTAATTAAATTAATACAATTCAATTAATTAATTCATGTTCCTTTGGCTTAGTCCCTTTATTCATCAGGGGTCGTCACCTGCACCTCCTAAAATAAATTAACACATAAGTAAATAAATAAATAAATAAATAAATAAATAAATAAATAAATAAATAAATAAATACATAAATAAATAAATAAATAAATAAATAAATAAATAAATAAATAAATAAATAAATAAATAAATAAATAAATAAATAACAAGCAAGCAAGCAGACAAACAAACAAATACATAAATAAATGAAAAACAAGCAAGCAGACAAACAAACAAACAAACAAACAAACAAACAAACAAACAAACAAATAAATAAAAAATAAAAAATAAATAAAAATAAATAAATAAATAAATAAATACATAAATTTACCCATTACCTATTCTGCCAAGAATGAACTATTCTGCCAGTATTCTGAAGTGTACAGCCAATGGATACTTTACAATGCCATGAGGATGAAACATCTGCAAAATTCAATTTATACAACTCATATTCATTCTATATAAAAAAGACCTTTCTAAAGAGTATTAAGTAGCACATACTCTGTACACAACTTGGAATGCAGTGCCAGCAATAATAATAATAATAATAATAATGATAATGATAATAATAATAATAATAATAATAATAATAATAATAATAATAATAAT
>CAIGQW010054471.1:1289664-1301160 GCA_903798125.1 Danio choprae
TGGATGGATGAATGTATCTGATGGAGGGATGGATGGATGGATGGATGAATGTATATGATGGCTGGATGGATAAATGTACTGTATCTGATGGATGAATGGATGTATATGATGGATGGATGGATAGATGGATGAATATACATGATGGATGGATGAATGGATGGATATATATGATGTATGGATGAATGGTTGGGTGCTTGGGAGGAATGATACATGTAATCAATGGATGGATGGATGCATTTCATGGAAAGATGGAGAGATGTGTACATACATGTAATGATGGGTGGATGTTTGGAAGGAATGATAGATGTAAGCAATGGAAGGATGGATGGATGGTTGGACTTGAATGACATAAATTAGATGGATGAAAGCAATTGATGAATTGATAGAAGCATAAGAGTAGGGTTGGATAAGACTGAGGGTTGGATGGATGGATGAATGGATAGATATGATGGAACGATGGAGAGATGGTCATGTCCACGTTATGATGGGTTGATAGTTGCATGGAATTATAAACCATAGGGTGCATAAATGAAGAAATTTGATGGGTGCAGATGGATAGCTGGATGTATTTGATGTAGAGAGGCAGGGGATGTAAGTATTTGATAGGCTGATGAAAGCATATGACGGGTGGATGGATGCACACATCCATGATACAGTATGACATGCATGTTATGATGAATGGATGGATGGATTTGATGGACAGATTGAAGCATATGACTGATAATTGGATAGAAACATTTGATGGATTAATTCATACAGTATGGCAGACAAATGGATGGATGGATGGATGGAATCATGGTTAACTGGTATGGATGAATGATTCATTTGTTTACTAAAAATTATGGTTACACCTAGATTATGGAATTATAGATGAAATACTGTAAAAGTTTTGTGCTTGTTTTTGGCTTTAGCCACAGACAAAGCCTTTCCCCACAGAGACAGTGAGTGCCACACAGCATGAGATTCACCACAAAGACAGGCTGCATTATTATAAACATGTCTCCTGCGGAAAGTAACAACAAAGGGGGGGAAAAGAGCAAAAGACAAAGAGAGAAAGAACAAAACAAACATGAAAGGGTGATCATGACGGGCAGTGTGGGTAAGAGGGGGCAAGCCTGCTGAGAGTGCAAGATATGAATCGGTCCCACGCATTATGCTCAGCACAAGACCTGACATCTTCTTTTAATCAGCTTCTAATGCACTGCTGTCTCAAGGTAATGATCTTTTGCTGCCGGGCTAATTGGACAAACATATCATAGCCCCTCTGACTGTGTGTGACTGTGTTTCTGCACAGAGACAGCAAGCAGTGTTCACATCTAAGCGATAAAGAGTCTGGCTGCAGTTGCATTCAGAAGATATGGACGTTATCTGCAAAAGAACACTCCAGAAGCCAGCAGGGATGACACACAGTCCGTCATCATCTGACGCATCTGACTTGATGCCTGGTAACATCAACCAGACTTCAAGGATGGCAGTGTAGGAGAAGCTGTTTTGAAACTGTAGCCTGCCAAGATACAAACTATTTATGTGTAGCTTAGCTGAAGTCCAGCTATATTTTTGAAGAAGAAGGAAAAAAAAAAGATAAAAAATAAAAATAGATAAAACTCATTCATTCATTCATTCATTTTCATTTCGGCTTAGTCCCTTTATTAATCTGGGGTCGCCACAGCGGAACGAACCACCAACCTATCCAGCATATGTTTTACGCAGCGGATGCCCTTCAAGCTGCAAACCATCTCTGGGAAACATCCATACACTCCCATTCACTACGGACAATTTTAGCTTACCCAATTCACCCATACCGCATGTCTTTGGACTTGTGGGGGAAACCGGAGCACCCGGAGGAAACCCACACCCACACGGGGAGAACATGCAAACTCCACACAGAAACGCCAACTGACCCAGCCGAAGCTCAAACCAGCGACCTTCTTGCTGTGAGGCGAACGTGCTATCCACTGTGCCACCGTGAGGCCCCTAGATAAAACTCATTTAGATTAAAAAATAAATGAATGTAAATGAATGTATATCTGGCTCAAAAAGCATGACTTTAAATTTGGTGTCAAATGCACTTCAAGCATATACACAGCTTTAAAAAATGATTGGATTTAATTTAATAAATAAAATACAACTCTGATTGCGTTACTTAGTTTTTGTTTTTGTTTTTAAATAGAGGAGCTCTGCATTTAATGACACACTGTATAACCTATACACCTTCGTTTACCTTAAAAAAAATAAAATAAAAAAAGAATAATGTTACCTTCTGAGAACTTTCTGACACTATACATGCCGTATTTACAGATTAATGAAAGTTGAAAGCAATGTTTGTTGCGACTTTTGCATTTTTGTCTTACTAATTCAGTAAAATCACTGTCCATTGAGACTTTATTCCCCTTTTCTTCCATGTGTTCAAAATAATGAGAATACTTCCATCACAGAAATGTAAGGCTCTGCCATCTTGGTTTCTGCCTGTTCTCGCGAGGAGCTCATTAAGTGTCTCATTAAGTGTGATTCAACATGATTACACTCATTTTAATTCAGCAAATTATTTTTTAAAAGCAAAATAATTTATTTTAAAAAAGTAACAAGTTACATTTTAAAAAAAAGTTACTCAAATATTATTTCTTTAAGTAAAACGCGTTACTTTACTTGTTACTTAGAAAAGTAATATTATTACTTGTAATGCGTTACCCTAACACTATGTATATATATACAGTATCTGTATCTAAATATACAGTATGTGGATCTATATATCTATGTCTGTCATGTCAAAAAGCTGTCTGTATATTTATTTAATTATTTTTAAATTGTTTTTGGACTTGTGGGGGAAGCACCCGGAGGAAACCCAAGCGAACACAGGGAAAACATGCAAACTCCACACAGAAATGCCAACTGACCCAGCCAGGGCTCGAACCAGCAACCTTTTTGCTGTGAGTCGATTGTGCTACCCACTGCGCCACCGTGCTGTCCAATAACAAACAAATTTATTATTAATAATACAATAAAAACATATAAAATCTTTTTGATGTAATTAAAAATACACCATATCAACGTCAAAGCAGTGCATAATTTGAACAACCCATGTAAAATGTATTTTTTTTTCTGTAGTCAAAAGTCTGCCTGAGCTAAACCACATTGCATTCGGTGGTGGTGGGGGCTGGCTTGTTTTGAAAAGCAAAATTACATCAAAATGTCATATCGCTTAAAATATTTGCTCTAAAAGCACAGCAACATTTTTTTTCTGGACACACACACACACACCCACACACCCCCACACACACACGCACGCACGCACGCACGCACGCACGCACGCACGCACGCACGCACGCACGCGCACACACACACACACACACACACACACACACACAATGACTCATGCTTTTCTTCCTACTCTCTCACCGTAAGTCTGAAGAATATGCTTGAGAGCAGCTAAATAAATACTGAACATTCAAAAACACTCTTGACATTAAGACACAAGGTAAAAGCGAGCTAAGTGTGCTGGGTTCACACTGGGTTAGATTGGTCACTGAGAGCATGAACAGGGACTGAATGGCGTTGATATGAGTTTAATGCTGAGCTGTTTGAGGCTATTCAGAAGGGCCTGTTTGATTCTGAAGAGGGTTGCTAAAAGGTGAGAGGCAGGTAGAGAGAAACACCAAGGGCTTTTTTTGTATGCCAGGCAGCTCACACTGTAAACAAGTCACTCACAGACCTGCACGCAAATGGGAATGATAGCAAAACAGTCTGATAAATGAGTGAGTTTCTCTCATTCATCTGTCTTGACAAAATAAATACACATGATTTAAAAATATGCTCAGCATCCAACAAATCGCATTCACATACATTCTGACATAAAAGACTCCAAGTATTACCATTTTAGCTAGTATCAAGAAACATAATTTCATTTTAGGTGATTTGATACTTTGCTAATAATGTTGGTCTCTCAACAATTCATTTTAATTGCATTTACTGGGTTACTGTAATTTACTGTACTGTAACTGCAACATGTGACTGATTTCAAGCATGGTTTGTTATACATTTTTATCATAGACTGTAAAAGATATGGACTTGGTATCCGTGACATCCCCCATAGGTTTCTAAAGAGAATATAAAAAATATTTTTAAAAAAAGAAGGCATGGCAAACCGGCGCCATTTTGTTCGAGGGTCATCGCTCCAACTGTGGGTAACTAAATAAGGGCAAGGAGACAGAGTGTGAGCAGAGCTACAGATGCCTGCTAGCAAGTTGGGCTTTTCTTAGGGTGAAACGCCTAATACTTTATTACCTGCGACTCGTTTGTGTTCTGACCACATCTGCTTGGTTGTATACTATATCAATAAAGTGTTTAGTCTTTTAAAAACACTGTTGTAATACTTTGAGCCACTAAACATTGTTCTTATGACATTTTTCTACAGGAGGAAAACACAAATTACTTCCAAATACTTCAAATATAGTCGTGTTAGCAAATGCAAAGCTATTTATGAAATCCAGGCATAACACTGTATGACAACGTATCAGATGACTGTTCTATAGCCTACAGCTAATCAATCTGTCAGATTCTAGAGTGCATTACAGTTCTAAAGATAATTATAAATGATGAATTATCTTTTAATAAATAAAACAAATATTCTTCCAGAACCCCGCCGTCGCCTTGCTCCGGTGAGCCGCCTGTTTCACCCCGGTCCTCAGGGACCTCGGCGTCACTTTCATCCTACGGCTCTCCGTCCCCTCCTTGGGCTCCACCGCCATCATCTCCCTCGGTCGACCCCCTGGAGTCGGCAGCCACTCCTCCTCCATTATCCCTCCCTTCCTCGACTCCGCCCGGGGCCGTCCTTCTGGCTGTGTCCTGGGTCTTCCTGCTCCAGCTCCCTTCCTGGTTCCTCCCTCCTGAAACTCCTTCCCATTCCTCCTCCTAAGACTCCTCCCTGGCACCCTCCCCAATTCTGCTATTATGTTTGTGTTGAAGGAGCACTTCAAAAAAAAAAAGGGGTGGGGGGGGTAGGGGGTTGGGGGTTTGGTACTGTCTGTTCCATGTGCCTTTGTTGTCATCATGTGCTTCCTTTTTTCTGTTTCCCGCCGTTTTTAGTGTTCATTAGTTTCACCTGTGTTCATCCCCTGTGTCTTATCAGTTAATCATGTTCCCCTTGTATTTATACCCCTTAGTTTGTGTCCTTCGTTGTCTGGTATTGTAATGTCTACGTGTTAAGTGTCCTGTCTCTCCCAGTGCCTGTAATTGTAATTATTATGGAGCCAGGACTAGTGGAATTTCAATGAATTGCAGTTTTAGTTACTTCCGTATTAATATTACGAGAGAAAGTGGGAGGTTGCCGCTTGATTTTATCTAGAATGGTTTGTTATTGTCATTTCCAACAAACAAACAGAAATGTTTCGGTGTTCCTGATTCATTCATTCATTCATTCATTTATGTTCATGTTCATTTATTGTTTATTCATTCTTCTGTCTTGTCAAAATGTGTACATGAAATCACATTAAAATAAGGCTAGACTGCTTATCGTCCAAAACAAATTTTACAAATATAAATAACATGATAGGGGCTTATTAGTTTTGTTAATTATCTCCAACACATGTTCATCATAGATAAAAAGGCATTTTGTTTATAATGGTGATATTTCTAAAAATATTTTTTTTTGCTAATGTTAAAAGACTATGAAATCAAATTCAGCATTTAAGGTAGCTGTTTCACGAGTTTAATCTGATGCTTTTTAAAGCCTTATATAAGACATTGAGAGAAATCGGATTAAACCAGCTGCTGTTCAAAGTTTTGCATCAGTTGTTTTAATGAGAAAATCTCCACCTTCTCTTTATTTTTATCTGTCAGTTTCAAAAGCTGTGCAAAAAGAAAAAATACTTTGTACTTTGAAATACTTGGGTACAATTAAACGTGTGAAGTTATATTAAAGTAGATTGTGAATAGTACCACATTTTATCAGAGTCTTTTTTAATAGATTAAATCAGATGCTAAAAACTGAAAACAAATCATAAAACTATGTTTGCCTTTAAACTGTTAATTGAAGGAGAAAAATATAATAATACAAAACGAATGATTAGCAGGTCATGGCTGAAACAAGCAGCTAAGCAGCTAAACCTTCACCTCCTCATTTCAATGCCATGACTACCACAAACAATGGGCAACATATAATTAGAAATGGCCAAATTGGCTGCATAATATTTGAAATTCTGATGCATTCCACTATGCTTAAGTTTAAAATGTGGGGGATTAACATTTATTTATTTATTTATTTATTTTAGTTTGAAACAATATGTTGTATAATAAATAGTATGCATATATAATTAAGTCTGTAAAATAGGATCTGTTTAATCTGCATATTGTGAAATTTGCCTTATATGCTTGTAATGAGGCAATGAACACATGTGAACTGCTGAACATAATTGTTTAATGCATGGTTATGCGTTGTGTAATATCACTCAGCTCTTACTAAGATTCAGAGTGATTCAGAGTGCAAATAAACTTTGTAAAACTTATCTGTTTATGCAAAGGTTGATAATAATTTCTGCCTGTGTTTTTATATATCTGCTAATTCATTTTCATTCATTTTCATTTCAGCTTAGTTCCTTTATTAATCTGGGGTCGCCACAGCGGAATGAACCGCCAACTTATCCAGCGGATGCCCTTCCAGCTGCAACCCATCACTGGGAAACATCCATACACACTCATTCACACACATACACTACGAACAATTTAGCTTACTCAATTCACCTATAGCGCATGTTTTTGGACCTGTGCACCCTGCAACCTGAGCACCCGGAAGAAACCCACGCGAACACAGGGAGAACATACAAACTCCACACAGAAAATGCCAACAGACCCAGCCGGGGCTTGAACCAGCGACCTTCTTGCTATGAGGCGATTGGGCTAATCACTGCGCCACTGTGCAGCCCGCTAATCCATTTTGAAGAGTATAATTATACTTTACCCTAAATTTAATCTGTAACACAGGAGCAAACTAGATTACTCTGGTGGCATAAAGATAGCTTACTCACCCTGTCTAGCTAAAATAAACCTCACCACCACTTCAGTTGAAAAGATTTATCAAGGAACCTGTTTATTTTTTTGACAACTGAAGAATAATTATTTTGCATTTTTGTACTTCAGAGTACACCACAGATCCCAGGGGTAAATTCCAAGGTTCTAAGCAGAATTGGTGCACTTAAATATATATCAGAGACCAATTTAGCATACTGTATCAATGCGTTATATGGCACCTTTAATAAATACATTACCAAGCATTTAACTATAAGTGCATTGAAAACTGTGTTGAAAACAGTACATCATTTACAAAAAGTATTTTCAGAGGTAAACAGAGTGATTTGGTGTCAAGCATATGAAAGCCATTATTGAAAAACTACTTCTACTACACAGAAACAAGGAATTATCTTGTTCCTGACATTTACCCTTCAAAAACACAAGCGAAAAGTTTCAAAGGTGTCAGTGCATGTTATAAAGCTATGGCTGTCTTTCAATTTACTCCGACATTTGCTAAAGCAGCACACTAACGCCAGCCTTCTGCTGACCCTCTGAACTCTTCGGGGAGCATTAAAACTGATGGGTGGGTGATAAACTGCAGGCACGAGGTGAGATTTCAGGTGTGCCTCCACTAAAAGTGCTGATTGGTGCTTCTTAAAACAATACTGAAACAGCTAGTCCTGCCATTATTCACTTTTCAGTGGATTAGCTGTCAAAAGAGGCAGCAAAACAACACCCTGCTCTGAATATCTCCCACTTTCCAGACCTCTTCTCGCTACAGATACAGATCAGTGCAGTCAGCAGTCTTTCGCTTTCTCACTCCCTCCATCTTTCTTCACGACACACACACACACACACACACACACACACACACACACACACATGCACACCAAAATACAGCCGTATATGTCAGAAATATTGGACTGAACAGCAAAGGCAACATTTGATTCACAAAGCACGCACACACAATTATTTATACAAAAAGCATGTCTCGCTGTGACAGATCAGTGATTACGAGAGCCATATTGTCTCAACATCTGTCCTGTTTTTTGTCATACCTCACATCTGAATCAACATACTGTCATCGCCACTGGCCGGAAAACAACCACGTTGGGATGAAGTTTAATCTATCAGCAACTAGGGATAAAGAAACACACACAAACATGCTGGGCGTTTGTGCCGGATGAACTCTAAACGTTCCCTCTATGCAAGTACATTATCATACAATCAGCTTTTAAATATGGTAATTGTGTATTTGCATAATTGCGATTGTCGAGTTTCATAACAACGTTGTATAACCGTCCAGAATGGCTACCAAAAGCTGGCAAATTTGTTTCTGCAACCTCCAGGCGATTACAGTGCCAATTCCCCTGGAGCAGTGGGGTTTTAAATTCAACAAATTCAAATTATAATTGACCCCATTTATTTTCTTAATACGCATTCTGGTATTATTCGGCACTGTTCATCTATGCACGCTATTCCAAAGGGAAGAAGAAAAAAATGATCTCAATGGCCAGTGAATCATTCAGATATGTTTACAAGTGACTCTCTCATTGAACCGCAGGTCATTTATTAGCTCTGCTTAATTAGAAATGAACATTACAGTAACCGTTACAGTAATGTATTGAGCTTCATGTAATTTAAATGTGTGTAGTGAGTAGTTGTTCTTAGGATATCATGCTGTGCTTTCATACAGTTTGTGAATTCCATTCTTATTATGATATGTTGCAGTACTATGTTAATATAATTTAAAAATGCTTATACAGTAGGTGGGCAAACAAAATGAGCTTTTAAATACCACAGGTACCGCGGTCCGCACATCTGAAAAATGCATTTTCAGCATTCTTTCTCTTTCTTTCTTACTTACTTAATATATTTTAAAACAACCAAAAGGTTGACCAAAATGCTGTACATAAAATTGAAACAATAAAACAAGTAATTCAACTGTAATCAGTATACAAAAACAGGTCAAATAAAAAGTAAAACAACCCATCCTAACTTTTTTTTAAATAAATAAGATTATTTAGCATGCTAGATATTTGCTTTTCATCTGCGAGGTGTTGGCGACATGTCAATGAGCCTCTTAGATGTTGTTCAGTTGATTGTCCTACGATCATAGCCCGATTTGTCAGTGAGAATGTTTACTTGCAAATTGAGACTAAATCAGTCTTCTAAATCTAGATCCTGTAACGTGAACTAGGCAAAAACCTTAAGCTCTGCTCACATTGTGCAATTTCAAGTCAATTTGGTAGTTTGAGAGACAGTTTGGTCATCTGAGATAAAATTATGAGATCCTAAAACATCCCAGAAACCTAGGCTAAAATCTGTGGTCTTTGATCATTGGTTTGACATGTTCACCCGCTGTGTGACTTCAGCAATCAGTGTGACCAATTCAAACCAGCGCAAGGTAATGTCAAAATTTGTCAAATTTTTTTCTGGTTTTATTATTGGGCCACACTGTAATCAAAATGATAATGTTTGCAGTGAAGTATCATGTCAGAAGGAAAGTGTCACAGATGGATATGACGTCAAACTCGTAGTGAGTTTTCTCGTTGTCTGGGTCTTGATTGTCATCGAGTATCACATTATGACAGCTGAGATCTTACAATGTGACATGGGAATCATGTTTGTGCAGTCTGACGTGGTACATTTATTTGGGATTATTAAAAATCCCACAGTGTGAGCCTGACTTTACACACTGACCCAGTTGCTTTGATTTAGCCCCAGTCAAAGTTGCTCATATCTTTATTCCTGCCCATTTCTCCTTCATCCATCACATTGATTACGAGATCCCGCTGACTGATTACTATCAGTTCTATCTAGACTTTAATATGCGGTCTTGTTAGGAGATGATCAACTATATCTGCCTCACCTCTGGCTGGTCATAATGATTTTGGTTATCAGCGTATTTCCAGATCAATGAGTATTGAACTGAGATTGAAATTGAACTGTGCTGGAATTGAATTGAAAGCAGATCAATTATAATGGAATTACATACTTTGTGTCAAAACTCAGCCCTAACAGTACTGTTTTTACTGACCAAATGAATGTGGTTTTAGGGATCATAAGAGACTTATTTTAAAGTGGGTTGTAACTTTCAGAAACTTTCAGTCAAGTTCAATCACCACTTGGTTTGCATTTCTCCATGAATTCTAACCAAAGCCTTTATATTAGGACTTATTTTTGATATATAATTAGCAGCCGCAGTGTATGTGAAGTCAAAACTCTTTTCATCGTTCATTTCATTTGCTTATCTCTTTCTTTTATTATAAATATATTTTGCTCTCTTTTTTTTCCTGCCTAGGGCTTTGTGGTTTTTGTATCGAAACCTTTTCCACTAGAGTCTATTGTTCTGAACAGCTCATGTGCAAAAAACTAAACAAAACACTTAAGATAATAATAATTTTCACAACAATAGATTTAGTTTTATTTAAAAAAATAAAAAATAATAATTTAAAAAAGCAAGCATGCAGACACAGGCAGCTTACACTGTCCTTTTACTGCTGGGACCCATGACATTGAAACTTAATAAACAATCAGGAAGCAATCATTCAAATGTGGAACCTTATTCATCAAATCTCTAATAAGCAGACCAAACAGGAAGCATGCATAAATGATTGCCTTGCCCTTTATATCAAAACCAGCTTGCACTGTAATATTCAGTTTAGAAATAATGAGGGGAAAACTGCTATGAATGAAAGATATGCTCGGATGGATCTCTTCAGTAGCTTATCCAAACTCATTTCAAGCTAGTTGGGTTGACTAAATAAATGTAGCGATAAACATAGGGTATGATGAGAAGGATTAGACCCCTAACTGAATGTGTGCTTAAAATAAGAAAATATTTAAACATATGTGCTCTACTGAGAATGCTAACATGACTTATAACTTTCAGCATATAACGTTTTCTATATTCGCTTTTAGACTGACTAAAAGGTCTAAAAAAACAAAAAAATAAAAAAAACTACATTCATGCACAAATTCATACAAGCCATCACACACGATGACCCAGCGCTTTCATGCTCAAGCACACACACGCAGTTCAATGCTGAAAGAAAATCAATGAATTCCCTCTATCTGCTTATGATGCACCAACTTTCAAAACAGCCTTTCAACCTCATGCACACAGAGCGAGAGATCAGATGCTTTCCAAACAGAGAAACAGAATAAGGAAAAGACTGATGGAGAGGAACAAAGAGAAAGAGCCGTGTGACAACCTCAGCGCACTTCCTCTGAAAAAGGGCAAATACATTACTTGGCTTCACTCAAAGTTCAAAGATGCAAAGTTTTTTTGGCCCACTTTCTTTCTGTTTCACCTTACACAAACTCTCTCGTCGTTTACCTCAGAGACCAAATAAACGGAATGGCCAGTGTTGGAAAGTAGATGCAGTTTGCTGTACTTACACCTGACTGCTAAGGTCAACTGAATGATTTGAAAAGTCCAAGTAATAAAATAAAATAAAATAAAATAAAATAAAATAAAATAAAATAAAA
>CAIGQW010054471.1:1312008-1327614 GCA_903798125.1 Danio choprae
ACACACACACACACACACACACACACACACACACACACACACACACAGGCAGATAGACAGACATAGAAGTTCTGAATGGGGAAATGTATGGGGTGTTGCAAAATGTCACTTCTTCCACAAGCTCCATCTGTCAGTCACATCTTGCTTTTGCTCTTTAATTTGCAGTCTCCCAGCATGCATTGGCTCAACTAAAGACCTCAAGTATATCCTCTCTGAAAACTCCCCAACCTTTCTGTAACCCCACAACTCCCTTTAGCTGACTCTCCAGCACGACTAAAGTCTTTTCAAACTCCCTCCAAAAACTCTTCAAAAAGTCTCAAAACTCATCCACAACATTCTCTCTTAAAAGTAAACGTTCCAATTAAAGGGAAAAAAGGCCTCATACCAAAAAAAAGAACCTATTTTTCCATTCACAAAGGACTTTTTATTTTCTAGTTCTCTGGTCTGTGGAGGTAATTTCTCCATGTTAAAATTCGTTCTCCTATCTCAGCGGTACAGAGACAACTACTGTTCGTAGGTCGACTTCCAGAGGAATACAAACAATGTGGACTCTTTCAAAACATTGTTCGAGTATGTTCGAGCAAGCTATTTTGGCTCAACCGGGATAGTGAATTTTGGGGATTGGACTGCATTGTTTGATCGAACAAACTTCAGACTTGGACAGATGCAATTTGGTTGCACTAGTCTACACAGGGGAAAAAAACCCTCCTTTAGCTTGGTAAACTCTAGAAGGGAGATATCTGTGTCCAAAAGTTAACGAGAATTATTTATGTTTTTATAACAATACAATTACCGTGAAACAATACTTACTGTTTTTGCATTACTGTGAGGGTAAGGTGTAGACATTAATAAAATACAATTTAACGGATAATTTAATAAATATTATGACAATTTTTTTGTATAATTACTGTTTTTACATTACTGTGAAGGTTGAGTTTAATTTAATTCTAATTCTTTAATTCTCGCTAGCTTACACCCCCAGCTGTATCCCTTATAGTAACAACCCTTTACCTTGGCTAGATAGTGTAACTATTTTCTTGAACTAGTCTTCAAACCAAAAAGTTTATTAGTGATGTTTAACAGGGCAGGAACAATTTACAGTATTTTCTATAATATTTTTTTTTTTTTCTGGGAATTTTTTTTTTTTTTAATTAGGTATTGTTTATTTAAATTAGTCTGTAATAAAAGAAAACATTTCCTTTAATGTTTTAATTTTCTTAAAGATTTTTTAAAAATGTTTTAAATCAATTTTAAAAGTCATTATTATTATTTGTCCCCTTAAATTGAACTTTAAGCTAAATACTATATCCTCCAAAATAATTAGTAAATATATACTGTAATCATGGCACAGACAAGATAAATTAGTTCTTTCATTCTATATTTTTAGCTATTTTCCTTCGGCATAGTCGCTTATTTATCAGCGGTCGCCACAGCAGAATGAACCACCAACCATTCCAGCATATGTTTTATGCAGTAGATGCCCTTCCAGCAGCAACCCAGTACTATGAAACACCCATAAACTTATTCACACACACAGTCATACACTACGGCCAATTTAGTTTATCCAATTTACCTATACCGCATGTCTTTGGGCTGTGAGGGAAACCGAAGCCCCAGAGGAAGCCCACGCCAACATGGGGAGAACATGCAAACTCCACACAGAAATGCCAACTGGCTCAGCCGGGACTCGAACCAGCGACCTTCTTGCTGTGAGGTGATAGTGCTAACCACTAAGCCACCGTGCCGCCCTTAAATTAGTTATTAAATTTATAAAAAAATAATATAGGTAATAGGTAATAATGTAATGAGGTTTAAGATTGAGGATTAAGTTTATCATGAGCTGCTCATGTGTACATGCACATCTGTATATACAGTATTTATTTGATTACATCACAGTGTTGGCATTTTCCTAATCAGAAAATATGATCAGGATTTTAGTTTGATCTAATTCACAGTACATCCCTCAACTGCTTCTGCAGCTCCTTTTCAAGCCATACAGCTCGGATAAACATCTAAACTTGAGCCTGAGCAATAGCCCTCTCGTACATGCTGCTATTCATGACCCCCCCGGTGCTCCTATTGTTGTGAAGAGCAAGCATGTGCACATTTCCTACATGTTTGTGGCGTGCCAATTCGAAGAAAGTGGGTTTTAGTCAGTGCGGAGGAGTGTAGTTAATAGTCAGTTTCCACCAGTTTTCAACACATGGGTGAAAAAGATCGTTCCATTTTTTTCTATAGCCTCAAGTCCTCATCTGCTATAAATATCGAGTTTTTTTTTTTTTTTTTTTTAAGCCTTTCAGTCTCCTACGCATTTGTTAGCAATACTATTATAATCATTGTTTCTCATGTTGTTTCTGCTCTCTTCTTATGGTGGTATTGTTTTTATACCGTATCTCTCATTCCCAGTGCCTTCATGTGTCCTCCCTTTTATATCGCTCGGTGTGGCTTAACTCCGCCTCTGACCATCTCTCTCAATCCCTCCCCTGTCTCGCTCGCTCTTTCTCTCTTTGTCTCTCTGGTTCCAATGCATTTCTAAAATTGATCTGACAGCGGAGTGATCCATCAAATGCATGTGCAGCCGAGCTGGACCAGAACGGCACCCTGCCTACAGCCTAACACTATTAACACGCTCACCAACTACTCACTCACTCATATTACATCTGCTTGTTCCAGCAGGAAGAGAGAGAGAGAGAGAGAGAGAGAGAGAGAGAGAGAGAGAGAGAGAGAGAGAGAAAGAGAGAGAGAGAGAGAGAGAGAGAGAGAGAGAATTTGAATTTAAAAGTGCCTTTTATTACAATAAGTTAATCATCATCATTTCAACATGTCAAAAAATCACAAAAAATGCAGTAAAATACATAAATTAATTAATTATAAAAAGTAAAAACTAACTCCTCTTCAACAACTGAACACAATGCTCCACTTCCACACCACCTCGTTTCAAATGCTAACAAATCTTTAGTAGATTTATAAAAACAAAAGTCAATCAGAACTCGTGATTTTACCAAGTTTACAAACATTACCACCACATCTTCCCCAGACAACCTTTCAACCTTGTTTTTTCTGCTCATATAAACAGCTAATTTAGCCTGCCCTAAAACAAAATTCAGAAGTTGACATTTAAAACTCTTTCTTTTAACAAATTTAAAACCAAAAATAAAAACTTTCACAGAAAACATTTCACTACAGGAAGCAAAAATACTTTCCAAAAGTAAAAATAACGGTTTCAATCTGTCACATTCCATAAAAGCATGAAAAATTGTTTCTCTTTTTGAACAAAAAGGACAATTAGCAATGACATCATGATTGAGAACTGAAATAAAAGCATTGACTGCAATAGCACAGTGAAGAAGTCTCCATTGAATATCCCCTGACCTTTTAGACAATGGTGGCTTATACAGTGACCTCCATTCAGGTTTCACATTCTCTTCTACACCCAATATTTCACGCCAAGGTGTGTCAATTTTATTATTTAGTTCTTTTTTATTAAAAACAATAACACAGACTTTGTAAAAATCTTTGCCAGTAATCACAGATGAACCAAAGCTCAATGTTTTGTTTGAGTCCAGGAAAGGTCCTTTAAAATCCTCTAACTTAGGAAGTAATGTGAAAAATGGGAAAAAATCCTCTGATTTGGAATCCTTTACTTTTCCACAACTGTCTATTAGTAGAGCTTTTTCTTCATCACTGACCAGTCCTCTCCAGTTCTGTAACATTTGTTCAACAGTCCTCAAGGATCTCATTTTTAAAACATCGGCCACTTCTTGCGTTTTGTTGAAGTCCACTCCGGCAATATGCAACAAACGTCCAAGCGTATAAATCTTTGAATTCTTCAACACTTCATTAAGTCCATGAAATGAAGAACTGTCCTTTGTTAAGTCAAAACGAGCCCCATTTATTAGAGGCTCTTCCAACAACCAGTGGGGGGAGCATGTTCCATTCCTCTGCAAGTTGAACAGACTCCACACCTTAAACAGATTTCTGTAAAATATTGGTAGTCCATTCACATTCAACTTGAGGGGGTCCATTAAAAACAAGGCTTTATCCAACCCCATCCCTGCAACACTGTGTAAAACAGAGCATGACACTGCTCGCCATCCATACTCTGAAGATCCATACAGAAATTTTTGTAAAAATTGCAATCGAAAAGCTGCTATTCTGCTTCTTAGCTGTATCAGCCCCTGACCCCCCTCTTCTTTAGTTAAATACAACACACTCTGTGGGACCCAGTGCAAGTTATCCCAAAAAAAATTGACTAAAAGACCTTGGATTTCTGTTAACAATTGTGAAGGAGGATCTAAAACAGCCAGCCTATGCCAGAGACTGGAAGCTGCTAAATTATTCACTATTAAAATCCTTCCTTTATATGACATTTTAGGTATTAACCATTTCCATTTATTAAGTCTGCCCTTTATATTAACCGCAATCCCTTCCCAGTTTTTCTGAGTGAAACTTTCATCACCCAAATACACTCCTAGATATTTAAAACCACCTGTTCCCCAGATCAAGCCATCAGGAAGGCTTGGTCTATCTTTTAACCAATTTCCAATTAAAACTGCTTCACTTTTATTCCAGTTAATTTTTGCTGATGACAGATTTTTAAAATCTTCTAAGACTTCCATTAAAACTTGTACATCATTTTGCTTGTCAATTAAAACCACTACATCATCAGCATAGGCAGACAGTATAACATTATTTTTACAACCAGGTAAATTCAACCCACAAACTTTTTCTCTTAATTGTTGCAACAAAGGTTCAATGGCAAGTGAATACAGCATTCCAGATAATGAGCAACCTTGTCTAATGCCCCTACAGACCTTAAAAGGAGTGCATAAGCCACCATTTATTTTCAGTACACTTTCAACATCACCATAAAGTACTTTCACTTTATCAATAAAATCCGGACAAAAACCAAAAGCTTCTAATGTTCTCCACAAATAAGGGTGTTCAACCCTATCAAAAGCTTTTTCTTGATCTAACGATATAAGACCAATTTTAATGTTAAGCAACTTGGAGACATCAAAAATATCCCGCATAAGGGTAATGTTGTCAAAAATTGATCTTCCGGGGACACAATAAGTCTGATCTGGATGCACCACTAAATCTATTACTTTTGTTAACCTATTAGCTAACACTTTAGATAGTAATTTATAATCAGCACATAAAAGTGAGACAGGGCGCCAATTTTTAATTTCTAAAAGGTTTCCTTTTTTGGGAAGGAGTGTGATGACTGCTCTACGACTACTCAATGGGAGCCTGCCTGATGCTAGACTGTCATTAAGTACTTGCAAAAGATCCTCACCCACCTCAGTCCAATAAAATTTATAAAAATCAACCGGAAGACCATCAATTCCTGGCACTTTGCCAGATTCCATGTTTTGTAAAGCTTTGTACAACTCTTCCATTTTTAAAACACCAGAGATCTCAGCATTTGCCTCCTCAGTCATTTGATTCAAACCTCTAAAAAAGACACCCTCTGAGTCCCACTCTGCACCCAACTCACTCTTATACAAGTTTTCATAAAAATGGTTTGCTCTTTTACGTATTTCTTCAGGTCTAATTAAAATATCCCCTTTCTCAGAGCGTAATGCATGTAAAATACGTTTTTGTCCATTTTTCTTTTCCAGATTAACAAAATATTTAGATGGTGCATCCATCTGTTCAATACTTAAAAAACGTGAACGAATCAGAGCCCCTTGTGTTTTCAAACCCAGTTGATCTGCTAACTGAGTTTTTAAATTTGAAATTGTCTCTATACAAGTTGGATTATTTGTTGAATCAGCTAGAATCTGTAAGTTGATTATCTCTGTCTCCAAGGCTTTCATAGAACTATTTAACTCTTTGGTGACATTACGAGTGTACTGTTGACACAGTTGTTTGATTTGGATCTTTCCAAAATCCCACCATTGGTTTAAATCTCGAAATGAATCTTTTGTTTTTCTAAAATCTTCCCAAAAAAATTTAAAAACCTCCTTAAAATCCTTATTGCATAGTAGATTGGTATTAAAGTGCCAATATGCACTGCGAGGCTTAACTTCATTTAAAAGGAAAGAGCACAAAATCATATGGTGATCAGAAAAACTGACTGGAGAAGTGATACAGCTTTTAAAAATGCTCAACTGATGTTTAAAACTATAAAAACGATCCAATCTTGCAAGAGAAAGAAAATTATCACGAGCATGAGCCCATGTATACTGTCTCTGTCCTTCGTGAAAATGCCTCCAAATATCACCTAAATCATTCATTTTAATAACTTTAATGAGACGTTCACGTGAAGGCATATGAGGTTCAATATGATTTCTGTCAATATGACTTTCTGTACAATTGAAGTCTCCACCCAAAAATAGATATTCTTCATCATTACACTTTTGTAGCACAGTATTAAGTGTATCTAAAAACACTAATCTTTCTATTGCTGATGTTGGAGCATAAACACATATAAAAATGAGAATGTATTTTTCAAAGACTGCTCTTATTTTCAAAAGTCTTCCTTTCACAATCTCATCAACTTGAAATGAGACTGGACAAAAGTTTTTAGTGAATAAAATGCCCACTCCACCACTGAGTGTAGTGTTATGACTAAAAACAGCATTCCCATCCCACTCTTGCATCCAATCAACTTCATTCTTAACGTCACTGTGCGTTTCCTGAATAAAAATAACATCTATGTTTTTCTGTTCAATAACCCCAAACAGTTCAGCTCTTTTTTTGCAATTTCGTGCACCATTCACATTTAATGATGCAATGCATACTTCAGCCATAGTTAAACATAAAAAGAAAAAAGAAAAAAAACACAAACTGTTGCGATCCATTTTCATAAGTTTAAGCTTTTTCACTTCCATCATTCAATTCTGCATTAAGTTTCCCCACTATTTTTCTCAATCGGAACACTTCTTTGTCTGAAAAACAACCTTCAGCCGTGAACATTTTAACTTTATCCATAAACTGCTCAACATCTGGAAAGTACTCATTTGCTAAGACCCCCCTCTTATTTTTCGTTGTCCTTAGAAATAGTTTTATGTCATCTGCTCCATAATTGTGACTGGAAAACTCACTCTGAGACAGTGTGAGGCTTGAATCGGAAAGCTCACTTTCACTCTCTGATTCAAGTTTATCTTCCACATCAACTTTTTTCATTTGCCGAAAAACCTGCATATTGTCTGACTTTTTCCTTTTTAATGGCACCTTAAATACTGGTTTCTCCACGTCTGTTTCATTATGCCTACCGTCAACCTCCCGAACAGCCCCCAAAACAACTTCCAAATTTTGTTTATCGCTTGACTCACCGTTGGCTTCCTCGTCTTCAACATCTTTTGCATTTTGCACTTCCACCTCCACTGAAACCGCTGTGTTCTCCATAGGATCCACACTGTGATCGCCATCATGACCACTCGCCGGCACCACCGCAGGTTCCAGCATGGTGGCCTCATCGGCCAGTTGCTCACCGCCATTAGCTGCGCCGTTCGCGTCAGCAGGGCGATTGCTGTTTTCGTGTTTGCTGGGACAAGCACGGACCAAATGGCCGACTTTACCACAGCCAAAACACTTAATTTTGTCGGTGGTTACGAACACAACGTAGTCGAAATCATCCACTCGAAAATTAAGCGCGAGATCTAGATCAGCGTCATTGTTTACAATCATGTAAACAGAGCGTCTGAATGAAACAACGTGTTTCAGTAAAGGGGAAGCACCACCAAATGGAATTTTTTTAATCGAGGAGACCAGTTTACCGTAGCGAGACAGCGCTTGTGTTAAAACCTCATCACTGATATATGGCGGGACGTTCGAGAGAGTGACTCGTTTAGACGGTAATGAAAGAGGCAGAACCGGAGTGAGGACGCCTTCCAATATGATTCCTCTCTGAACCACTTCATTCGCATAATCTACTGTGCTTAAAAAGATAACTATTGCACTATTCATTTTGGATGCAGATAAAATATTCGCATGTCCCACAATTTCACCCACAGCTAAACAACAGCTCTCCACACTCACTGCAGACGCCACTTTTACACCGTGACGACGCGTGAGCGAGCTCAATCCCCGCGCACCTGTACCTGCCCCAGCCATGCTTCCCACTCCCAAAACCACCCAACCCCTACAACCCAATCCCCCCTTCCCAAAAAGCAAAACCAATAATAAATAAAAGAATAAACTCCTACACCATATAACAAAAAAGAAACAACTAAAGATCAGAAAAAACAGGAAAAGTTTGAAAAAACAAGCACCCGAGTCACACACGCTCACTCACAACACACTCACTCCCAGCATGCTCTACGAGAGAGAGAGAGAGAGAGAGAGAGAGAGAGAGAGAGAGAGAGAGAGAAGGGAAGTCAGACAGACAAACTCTACAGTTTAATTTATTAGCCCTCCTGATAATTTTTTTTTCTTTTTCAAATATTTCCCAAGTGATGTTCAACAGAGCAAGGATTTTTTTCATAGTATTTTCTATACAATTTTTTCTTCTGGAGAAAGCCTTATTTTCGTTTCGGCTAGAATAAAAGCAGTTTACTAATAAACGAATAATTTAGGAGGGCTAATAATTCTGACTTTCACTGTACAGTATATAGACCTACATAGAGATTTAAGGGCAGGACAGATGAGTAACCAAAGTAGAGACTAAGCAAAAGTGTAACCAACTAACCTAATTTCTCAGAAATTATTTAATATTTATGGAGTTAATATATTTAATTTTTTTATTCTATAATATATTCATTCATTCATTCATTCATTAAAATGTATTAACAGCTTTTTCAAGGATATTGTTTGATGTTATGTATGTATCAACAGGTAGATCTATTTGCTGTTCTATCTCTAATCTACTCGCGGTGCAAACCATTTAAGATGTGTTGACTTTTAGTACTGTAGAGCATTACGTTTGTCCTTGGTGATACATAAAATGTATCTAGTTAATGGCTACCAGCACACTGAAACAAAATTTATCAGGATAAATCAATGATTTATCAGGAGTCGCCACAGCGGACTGAACTGCCACAAAAAACTTAAATAATTTATGTAATTGTTGTAATGTTTAATGTAGAAAACTGCCACAGCCAGCATATCAGCATATCAGTGTTCTGAGTCACACAAAGCACACACAGACAAATTTTACACAGACGGACAGTAGCCCATCAGCAAAATTTTTAACCCTGTTATCCCAGTAATACAGCAGATTGTGCTATCCTTCACTGATAATGATGCTAAACTACACAACACTATATGAATAAATGCCTATACTATATAAATATAAATGCCTCTCGGGCAGTATGCTCAGGCATTCTGTTTGAATGGGGAAACATCAAATTCTCCAAAATTGCTTGTCAAGCTTACGATTAAATTTCATATTATGAAACTATTTTATATAACAACAACTGTCTCTTTAGTTTCATTTCTAAATGTTTGAGTCAAACAAAATCTACAGAAATTCACATCTGGTCCCAGCCTCTGGATAAATGTCAGTCTCTAGCGATCGCTGATTGGCTCTTGTACTCGGCATATTGACTGTTACACTTTCCCCCATTCACAAACTGTACAATCGGCATGTCTTGTGTATTCAATAGTCTTTGTTTGAGCATGTTTCAAAATCTAAACTGGGAAAGCATTTGTCCAAACACAAACAAATTTTCAAAATTTCCCAGTGGATTTCATGGATCAGCAACATGGTCCACAATTTCACTCTTGAATGTCAAGATGTTCTTCTTTCAATATTGTACATTTATTACTCTGAAATTACAGGAATTTAGAAAGGACTCGTTTTCATTAGCACATATTTTGTATTGCTAATGATTGATTTAATTTAATTTGATATTTGTTCATTTATTATTATTATTATTATTATTATTATTATTATTATTATTATTATTATTATTATTATTATTATTATTATAGAAACACAAAACAATCTCATTTCAGCCAATCGACTAAACTGTTGATGTTGTTTCATTCAAGTTTAGCATGTTTTAACATGAGTGTTGCGTGCTGTCCCCTTCATTTTGAAGTACTGAAAATCACATCTTTTAGCCTATTCAGTCAATTATTACAAAAAAAAAAAGATTATTTGTGTGTGTTTGTGTGTGGGAGAGAGTGATTGTGGGAGGCTGTGTTATGTCAACCCAGCAGGAAAGAAGAATCCACTAAGCAAACAGAGCCGAAAATATCACATCGTCTTCCGCCTTTTTCGCTGAATCAATACCGGCACAAATATTACTTCAATTTCGCACGATGACACCGTGGTGCCGAGGCGCTAACGCTAAGCAGTATTAACAAATCGATACATCATTTAAAAAGGTCATATCAGTCAGGGATGTAATTTAATGCCAGGTAGCAGACAGCACAGATTTGCAGCTAATTAAATGTTGCCATCTCTGTACAAGCTCTCCCACTTTTCAAAGGTGAATCAAGGCAGGGGTATCGACAGTTCTTTGCTCTGCATAAACATAGGTGACAATCTTTCTGAAGTAAAGCCCCTCTGTTGTTAATCTGCTCCTTTTTGCTTTTTTTATTTTGAGGTTGCCTCAAGGGTATCTCCGCAGCAAGTTCAATCTTAATCAACATCTTACACTTTTAATTAGTGCCTTCTACTGGATCCCAACGCCAGCGCCAAGATTTTGCAGTTTGTCAACCTTCAAAGACACACACGTTCTCGTGTCGCGCCATCACTCCAGTCTGAAATATCTTGTATTAGATTAGAAGGTTTGGAAAAAAAAACGGAGCAGGTGTCCTGTGCAATCCAGGCGCAATTATGACATCTTTCACTGCGTACGTTTCACGAGTGAGCGGCGTGCAGTTAAAACATTAGCTGCCTCAACGCTCAAAGCTCTCCGCAAAAAGATCCTTCTCATCCGAGTAGGAGGACGAGGACGGATCTGACAGCTGCGTGTGTTTGTGGCGCGCGTCACATGAAATCACAGCAAGGAAAACACCAAATCATCTGCTAGGAAAACATACATTAGCGAGACTGATGGTGTGATTTTCTGTTCATTTTTTGCTCCAGCGTGAGATTTTTTAGGTAGCATCTGGATAAAAATGTGACATTGCTTTTCGATGGAACCACACACGTAAACACATGCAGGGGTGTGCGGTAAGAGATCCACTGTCAGTGGTTTTGTCTTGTTTGAGTAAAATGTGAAACATGGAACAATTCACATGTATCTGAAAGCTAATTTGATTAAAGATATAAACAATCTGAGAATTTGAGAATTTTTTTGATTTTTTGCTAAGGAACATATTTATTTATTTATTAATTTATTTATTTATATATTTTTTATTTAAATTATTTTAATATATTTACATTTATTGTAACATTTTAATTTATTTTATTTTATGTACAGAAATAACTATATTTTAAAGGGCAACCCAGAAGTTAAACCCCCCTGAATTCCCTCAGTTAAACTTGACTTTTTAATGATGCCATACACAAAAAAAAAAAATTCAAAGATAACTCCTTGGATTTTTTTTATTTATTTTTTTAAGTTAAACGGTTGTAAACAATTTATTTGGGCTGAATTTAAACAAACAAATTAAGTTAAACATTACTACATTTAATTTGTTTGTTTAAATTCAACACACATAAATAGTTTGCAACAATTTTGCAGACACCATTTTTTCAGCGTATATAAGCATATATAATAAGCTTTTTGACCATCAAAAGTGTGTTATACAAAGTCACAAATAAACAGAACTATGAATTGTGAAACCTACATATATAATGGCCCGAAAATAAAGTTATAGGCTATAAACAAACTATACCAACTCAACCACTAAGCTTCCACCAGCTCTGTATGACTAAATCTGATCTACATGTATTTTAAGGTGATTTGTCAGCTGGCTTGTTTTACTACATACAATTAAATGTTGGTGATAAATTATAATGTTTAAAAAGTGCTTGATTTGTGCACATGCATTCAAATATTAGTGTAGTTAGTAAGCAAAACACAATTTTGGTAATTTTTTAACGCATTAGACAAAAGTGTGTATACTTTTTTCGAAATTACTGTTCAGGTGAAAATACACACAGTGGGTGATTGACGCAAGTGCCTTTTCCTACAATGATTCGCATTTCAGAGATGCCAGGACATCTCATCGGAGATAAGAGAGAACAAAATTCATTGGGAAAGCATGTTTCATGGTCTCTCGCCATACACAGGGGGCCTCGCAACAAATACCTGAACATCCTGCCACTCAAGAGGGGATACAACATCCCCCGATTGTCCTGCCTGTTTTGTGCGCTTCTGCCAAAGCGCACATAGAGGGTCCAACTTAACTAGGGGAAAATTCACAAGTACTTCACCAGGCTATTGCTACCTGCAGACCTGCATCGAGCCTGAAGGGACGGGTGCCCAAGTTTTCCCCGTGTGACCCAGTATGACGAGCCAAAATTGGAGTTTTCTGGCAGAAGAACCCTGATGTTTAAACAGTGGGTTTCTCCTCCCTGTAGCCACCCACCGTTGCACGCTGCTTTATTTGTGCACTTGGCGCCATGTGTGTTGACAAGAAGCCAGATATTGTCTTCTGTTCTCTCCTCACTACCTGGGGAAGCTAATTAGGCTTCTATTTTAGAGGCTGCTAAGGGACAGGGACCACAAGATGGAAAAAAAAAAGAAAAAAAGAAAGAATGCTAATGCAAAATACGCCAGCACAGCATTGTGTGACAACTTCTAAAGGCAATAAAGAAAAAGCCAACATAAGGGCCCGGATTGAACTACAAGGACTTCCGAACACCCTGCATGTACAAAGTTTGTTAGCTGTTAGCGGGCTCTGCGCTGTACTGGATATACTAAAAGGGTGGCAAGCTCAAAACATTTAAGGAAATCAGTTGAGATAAATGGTTAACAAACTCAAATTTTATATGAGTAACATTATATTAAATTCTGCATACCACATGCTATTTTCAACTTAACTGCCAAAGCGAACTTTTAGATTTTTCATTGTTTTAGTTAACTGATTTGTATCTGCTAATCTACCAAACAAACACTTCCAAATTGTTTAAATAAGTTTTTTTGATTGTAAATTTGTTTTGCAAAGTGTTTTCTATATTTAGATTTACTAACAAAGTCACATGAAGGCAGACCTAAAAAACTAGTAAAAAAGGTCTAATGATGCATACTAGGGTGTTTTTTTTTCCACTGGAGAAGCTTCACTAAACAGCTTATTATTTTAGCAATTCACAGCCTACTAGCTGTGTTTTGTCTTTAAGCATTAGCTTTAGATCAATCTCATTTCAAAGTTGACAAAAAAACTGTTTTATGAGAGAAGTCACAGACAATTTTGCAACAAATAAGATCTAGTTTTTCACACTTTTAACATATTTTTATGGTGATTGACTGTAAAAACTATGCAATGTGTAATGTGATTGGATGTCAATGCACACATGATCCAAGTTGGCTGTTATACTTTCTCCAATGGTAAAGCTGCAGATATCTGTTGTTCTATATCTGCCATTTTGTCATGGTCATGTGACATACAGTTTACCCTCTCCCTCGGCCTCATGGGTTAGTATAAACTTGCATAGAAGCTGTTTGTGTAAAACTCACATTAACTCAAAGCATCATGCTTAACTGCTAATTATAACTATACATTTAAAAGAAATCTTAACACTGTGTTAAAAGGTCTGTTTAAAAGGTTTGTGATATAAGGTTTATTACATGTTAAACAGTTTTTGTCCAAACCATCCATTTTCTGAGACAGTTTCTATTTCTGTGACATCGTGGCTGAACAGCAGAATAAACTACTAAGACAATGATCACCTAAAGTGCTGATTATGTGCTTTATTCAGTGCTAAATTAAATATAAATTGAATAATAAATAAAACAACAAGCACACATATTTTTGAAAATGAAAGTTAGGACTGTGACTGTGCAAACCAACAAACATCAGTCACTAAGAATGTACTTTTAATAATGTTAAAGAGGTTTAATGTATTAATTAACCTTGCCATTAAGTTGAGAGTACAGTGCACTATTCTGCGCTTCTGAATGTGAGTGTTAAAATGATTCTGTCGTATCATGCCGCATCTGGTGCAGGCAGACAAATTGCTTGTCGCTGTAATCTTGTCGTGTCGCATCATGACACAGAAATTTTGTTAAACTCATAATCAACCTAACTGCAGCCAATTTTTACCACAATGATAACTTACAAAATGTAAATCCCAATATAACAAAAAAATGAAACATTACACATCTCTCACAAAATTATTCAAGCATACTGGGAAACTAGCAATCTACCACAACTCAGATGTAGTTTAAGTTCAGCTTAATAAAAGCATATTTTGAGTTCAAATAACTTTTCCATCTATTAAGTACAAATCACTTTCAGTTATATTTGACAATAATACTTTCAAACAACTGTTTAGTTTAACAGCGTACAAAGCAGTCTTATTGCATGCACAAATTTGCATCATTTGTTTCAGTGTAATAAAATCAGTTAATTAGCACACAGAACTTTCTATTAAGCACAACAAACTTTCAGTAACAGTTGAATGAAATGACTCCAATTTAGTTGATTTCACCATTTTACAGTTCACTGCTACATTTTCCAGGTCAGCAGACTCCTTTTCCCTGGGTCTGTTTGTGACGTTATCTGTGACAGTGTCTTGGTAACTGCCTGAATTGCTGACAAGCATCACCCCCTTGCAAGCCTGTCAATCAAACATGCCGGCCAGCTGACACACTACAGATCTCCACTCAGTGTCTCCAAGCTTGGTGGCATTCACTTAAATCCAAACCCCCACAACAGAGGTAAACATTTCATGCTCCAACAGAGGTCACCTGCCACTGTGAATTGTTTCCGTTCCGTACATTTTTGCCATCCGAGCACACAACGTTTCTCTGTTTATCATTGCTGCACAACAAAAAATAGCCCCAGGCATTGTTTTTTTGAACCAAACCCCAGGAGTCAACAACTCCAACTTACATTAAAGCTGTAATTGCTTAAAAGCTAATTTTGTGTTGTGGTATGGGCCCAAAGTTAAGATATGCATTAACTTAGTGCATCAAACCTCTCTGAAATATCAAAGCAGCTTAAAGTTCACACAACTCAAACTATGAAGCTTTCTAAAAGGTCTTTGCTTTACAGATGCACTGTATGCTGTAGTTTGACCTTATTCGGAACAGGGTGGCTGAAAGGGTTCTGGTTTGGTGCTGGGACACGCTGTCAAAACAAGGAACCTCAAGAGGCAAAACAGCAAAGGCCTTCATGCCTTCATGCAGTATTAATGAGACTAAGTTGATTTCCAGCAGCAGCGGCTTGTGCTTCTCAAGAATAAGGAAGCACAGATGTCACTTATCAATGACAAAATGTGCACTAGACTGGGTTTTTATTTTTTTATTTTTTTTATTTTTGCATCTGCAATGTTGTTTGGAGACATAACTTCTTGAACTACTACTAGGTTTACTATAACTCTCAATAGACAATATTAGTAAACTAAGCCTTAATCCAAAACAGCATGAACAGCATACATTTTGTTCATATTCAATACTTTATTAATACTATATTAATAATTGCAGAATGGAGTGGCATAAAGTACATACTTGCATACTTAATAATAACAATAATAATAATAATAATAATTATTATTATTATTATTATTATTATTATTATTATTATTATTATTAT
>CAIGQW010054471.1:1354504-1364715 GCA_903798125.1 Danio choprae
AAATAAATAAATAAATAAATAAATAAATAAATAAATAAATAAATAAAGTATAGTAAAGTAAAAAAAAAGTAAAGTAAAAATTGTGGCACTGTGTTCTTTAACCTTCCAAAAATAACAAATTGATTATTTAATATTTTAAAACTAAGAAACTAAGATAGAGGTAAGAATAAATAAATAAAAATTAACAATCTAATAACTAATAATCTAATCAAATAAACCTGATTATTGCATTATTAATATGACCTAATCTGATTCTGTCTTAAACTGAACGATTATGATCCTTCCTTCCTTCCTTCCTTCAAATGACATTTTTTCTATTTCCTAATGGAAATATTTTATATCAACTTCCTAAAATGTATTATACATTTCTAATATAAATAATCTAATATAAAATGTAAAATAAAACATAATATTAAATCTAATATAATACTGCACTCAAAGCATTTTTTTCTATTCAAATAAAATAAATATTCCACCTAATATTAACTGCTCATTAAAACATTCAAAAGTCATGTCAAATGTATTACTACTATGTGCTACTCATACTGACTTAAAGATTTAGTAAATTTCTTGGCATAAAACCAATTATATTAGACGCATTTAATGAGTATAATCCAGCATGGCACAGTGTTGGGCTTCTAAACAAGCGGGTTTGTTTTAAGGCCTTTGTAAGTCTCTTTGAAGAACCAGCGGGATCCTTGTAGTGTATTTGCATGCATCTGGGAGGGAAAGCCTGTGTACAAAAGCCTGCATGTTTCTGTTTGCGTGTTATGTGTTCTGTTGTTTCCTTCCTCTAGAGGAGTTCGGGAGCATATGGACCAGTTCATTAGAACTAATGTGCCATAATAGTGCGTTGCTCACGAGGATTTTGCACAAAGCATTGCCAGTGATAACAAAGCAATCATTTCTAACAAGCTGCATTAGCATAGAATCAGCTGTGAGAATCCCAGCGGTGAGCAAGTCATCCCTGCTTTCTGCAGAAAAATGCCCTTCGGAGGGGAAATATGAAGCACTTAAGTTGCAGATCTCTCTTAGATCCTCTCATCTTTCTGTTTCATTCCCTCATGCAGGCACAATGGGGCTGTTTATACCTTGTATCTATTATATTTCGGGTGATCTGAACAATACCATACAGGATTCTATACTGTAAATTGTGATTCAGTCAATTTGGGTGTACTGTAAGTGACAATTTAATAATAATAATAATAATAATAATAATAATAATAATAATAATAATAATAATAATACTAATAAGAAGAAGAAGAAGAAGAAAAGAAGAAGAAAAAGAAAAAGAAAAAGAATAAGAATAAGAATAAGAATAATAAAAACCTATTTATCCTGTTTGATGCTTGCATGCAATTATTTTGGATCTCTAAAGGGGATATTTTGGAGTATTCATACTTTAGTAGCATTATTGAAATACAGCATTGACATTAATCAAATTATTAAAGTTGTGTAACAGGATTCACACAGTGATTTACAGCTTTAAATAAAAAAAGCTTGTTTTTGAGCAGAAATTTGTATTTATTTTGTCATTTGTTTGCACATATAACATTAAAGATAACTCACTGCACTTAAACCTTTTGTAAAATTAAAAATGAATTACCCAAAAGTGTTTATGGCACCAAAACGAAAACAAACTGTGTGATGATGTATAATTCTGGAGGAAATGTCAGATGGTGTCTTGTTGGGATGTACTGTAATGACGTGCCATTAATCAATCTATTTATATGTACTAACATGTAAAACAGGAACATGAAATTACATAAAGACACTCATGTATGTATATGAGTATGAGGTATATAATTAGATTACTGATGTCCAGGTAAATGTACCCACTGTCTGACATGAAAATAAAATAAATATAAACATTATATATTGTGGAATATATATATATATATATATGTGACAAAAAGTCATGACAACAAATATATATTTTGTTATACTTGTATAACTTTGTCATACAAAGTTTAATTTAATATTTTAGTCAGGTTAACTGAAGCAAGTTGAGATGACTAGAAATGTTCATTTGACTCAACTAAAACAATTTAAGCAGCAAAACATTTTTATAGACCATTTTAATATGGTGATTTTACTGACCCATGAAGATTTCCTGCTTGTTGTCAAACTATTTCATAACTGTAACAAGAGGCAATTCAATTCTAATTTAATGTTAAAACAACTATCATAACATTATTTACAAATATGTGGAGCTTTTAGGATTCCCGGAAGCTATGAAAATTAAAAACGTAAAACAGGACCATTGCTTTTGTTTACATCCATCAAAATGGTCTATAGGGCAATTATGATGGTAAAGTCTAGATCGGATACGCGGCCGGCCGGAAGTACAATATGCACATCAATATAGCAGCATTTTTATGACACTGTATAACAATAATTAATATTTTTACGTTACTGTGACAATAAGGTTTAGGGTTGGGATGGGAGAGGCGTTAAAAAATACAATTTATTGGGTAATTTAATAGATAGCATAAATAATACTCGGTACAACTACTGTTTTTACATTACTGTGACAGTTGGGTTTAAGGTTGGGGGTAGATGTTAATAAAATACAATAAATGGGAAATTTTATATAAATATAATAATATATTTAATATTTAATATAAATAATTCTCATTAACTTCCAGCCACAACCATATCTGATCTAGCAACAACCAATTATGATTTTCAGTTTTAAAGCACACTGTGAGCTTATATATTAGTACCATTTTAGTTCGCTATTGGCTCCCAGAAACTGAGTCGTGTGACGTCAAACTAAACAAGCGGATCCCCCAAACTCCCTCGTCTGACTTTCTGACTGTGGTTAACTCGCTCTGACGGGGCCGTTTTGCTCTCCTCGCAGGTCTCTCACTCCTCTCACTTCCTCATCCAAGCCTGAGTGCCTTTACAGCCACGAGGAACCTGTTCTTTTTCAATCGCCACACGTCAATGATCAGCTCCGGCAGCGGAGATACGTCTGAGAAAAGAAAAGGTGGTGATGAGTGATAGATTCACTCCATTATGTTCTGCTCGAGGTCGAGCGTGAGAACAGTCTGGTATTATTCCTACTCATCCTTAAAATAACCACCAGATCCACACAGGAAAGCACAGCACTGGATGGGAGACAGAAAGAATGAAGTAGATAAAGAGGGAGAAACCTGATGTAGCACAAAAGAGAACGACTCTTTCAGAGGTAAATTACTTTGACTAAAAACGTTTATGGGTATTCAATGTTTTGTGATAAACGTGTTGGTTTGAACTGAATACAACTGAAATGAAATGGGAATGTGTCACTTATTAAATTGTAAAGAATGTGGTTTAATCAAATACATGCACTTCACATTTCTAAATGAAGTGTGACACTGTGCTTGTCCAAAATAAATAAATAAATGGAGGACCAAATAAATGGTTCAATATTAATGTAATTTATGACAATAGCAATATTTGTGTTGTTATTTTTCTTAAATGCTCAGTTTGTTAGAAAAGAACGATGGATGAATCATAGATTCCCTCTATTGTGCTCTGCTTGAGGTTGAGTGTGTGAATAATCTGACATTATTCCTACTCATCCTTAAAATAACCACGAGATCCCCACAGAAAACTACCAACAGAGTAGATAAAGAGGAAGAAGTGGAGAAACTTCCACATAACACAACTGTAAAAATGGGACTCGACTGTTACGTGCTCAAGGACAAATCCTTTTAGACGCATATATATAAGCACCAACAAACCATTGTTCTGGTAACCTCGTTTTTAAAAAGATTCAGCAAAGCCTTGGGTGTCCTCGGATGTGTTTGACATCTGAGGCGTTTTACAGTTTTACAAGCAACTGTGTGTTTGATTATTTACTTTTTTTTTACTGCACATTTATTATAGATGTACAACCGTTCAAAAGTTTAGGGTCAATAAATTTTTTTTTTATGTTTGAAAGAAGTGTGTTATGCTCACCAAGGATGTTTTAATTGATTAAAAATACTCACTATTCCACAACATTCTTAGGATTATGGAGCTGAATTTTCTAATAATGTCTGGCTGCAGATTTCCACATGTAAGATGAGACATGCAGTCTCAGACACATGCATTCAATAGAGTTAGTGACATCACTGTAAGGGGTAAGGTTAAAGGTGGGATTCGGTGTACACATTAAAAGCATTGCATGCAGTCTCAGCTTGCATCTACACCTGCTGATTTACTCCAGGCTTCGCTGTCACTTGATACTTTATATTTCAGTCCTTTGTGCTGATTTGATGCTCAAGAAAAAAAATATATTATGAAGTTGCAACTTTTGTGTTGCATCGTACTTTTGTAGAAAATGCGATGTTCTTTAAGATTATTTGAGTAAAATGTTTGCAAGAGCAGCAATTATTTAAATTAGAACAATAACAATACTTCAAATGTCGTCACTGTCACCATTGATCAAAGTCTTGATTAAAAATTTATTTTAAAGAAAAAATATTAATTCATTCATTCATTCTCTCATTCATTCATCCATTCTCTTTATTACAGCCACAGCCTAAATGATAGTGTTCCAATCTTGCATCAAACACAAAACATATTAATTAGAAAAGGTATTAGGCACTGTGATAATGGCAAAAAATCTTAATTAAATTTTTTGTCATGTTTCTAGTCCAAATTTCAAAAAATTCTTAAATCAAGAAACATTTTCTAGACAAGCAAAAAAAGTAAGTCTTGTTTAAAAAAAATAATATGGCGAAATGAATCTAAATAAAGACAAAATAAGTGTTTTCCTTTCGACATTATTTTGCTTACCCCATTGGCAAATTGTTTTCCTTGTTAAAAAAAAAAACTCTCTTAATTTTGACTTAGTATTTCTTAAAACAAAACAAAAGATTTAGCTATTCTAGAAAATGCTTCTTGATTTACGCATTTTTATATATTTGGACTAGAAAAAAGACAAAAAATTATTTTTTTTGCTGCAGTGATAAACATTGCAATACAGCTATAACTGGGTTTGCCATTACTGCATCGATGTTTTTGCAACATTTCTGAAAGAATATATGGAGCAATCTTTTCTTGATGGTCTAAAACTGAAGTTGTGTTAACCACACAAAAATCCCATATAATGTATGTTCGAGAACATGTGCACTTTGATAAGATTGGTAATAATGCGATTAAGGTGTTTACATACTGGTTTATTGCGCCTAAAATCAGCATACTTTAATGTGATTATGGCTTCTCCACTTATGAGCTTAATGACATTAGTTTGATCAAAGTATTGCGTTTACATGAAGTAACACTCACTAGCAATACTGCCAAAATCCAATTATAATCACATTATGAGGCTGCATGCATACACAGTAGTTTTTAGAGTGGTACTTTGGTGGTCCACCAAAGACCCGGGCCAAACCAACTGAGATTCCCGGATCAGCCAGGCATAACCCTGGCGTTCCACTTGATCCTGCTCACCTGTGACTATGGGTAATGATTTTAAAACAGATGAAGGCTGAGGACGGGCAGCCAGGGAAAATCTGCTGTCAACCTGCAAATCTCCATAAACATGCAAGAAACATTTAGCAGTGATTATACTGAGTTGATAGGCCATCCAGAGAGAGGGAGGGGCTGCAGAAGCTCTGCTCACTGAATTCTAATCAAGCCAACCCTTAATCACTAGGTGTGAATGAGGAGTGGGTTTCGTTAAAAGCTGAGCTCTCCTACTAGTAATGCACGGGATTGATTGCAGGAGAGATTTACCGCACCTTTTAACTCATACCCCACCACAAACCACAGCAGAGACACTGAGAAGCCATGGCAACTGAGTCCAGCATGAACACACGTCCCACTGACCGCAGCTCCGACTGGGAGAGAAGAGGATCAGAGCGAAACCGAAAGAGAGGGGAAACCAGAGGAATAGACACAACGAAGAGTTTCCAAAAGAAGCCAGCAATTAAAATTAGAAGAAGAAGAAAAAAGCTGTAGCTCACTTTCACCCAAATGCTTTGCGATTCATTTTGATGGTGTCTTGCTGAACATTTTGCATGTCCCATTTTTTTCTTCAGTCCATGAATTAATTATAAGTTCGCTTTTTAGGAGATATACATCAACCGATTCACGACAGCAGCGGTGCAGAGAAGCAAAGCCAAATCCGGCAGGACCAAGAAGGTGCTGTAAGCACAGTGTAAACCTAATGAATTCATCCTCCAACAAGATAAACATCCTTTGAGGATCATCTATAAACACTTATTGCACATAGGAGCCCTTTAAAGATAATGAAATGCAGCGTGCATAGATTAACATCCATCTCCTGGTCTCAAACCTGCTTTAAATCTATTGATAACCTAGTGCTATATGTTACCCATCAGCAGATCTCTGTTTTAAAGAGATTATTCAGCCAAAAAGTAATTATCCTCTCACGTTCATATTGATGTACACAGCTGTAAATAACAAAACAATGAACTTTGTAAAACAAAACAAAGAAGAATTATTTTTTTCCTTCATTAACTTTAATAAAAAAAATTCTGATGAATCAGTTCATTTTTGGGAACTGGATCAAAATACTACTTTAAATTATTTGATTCAAAAGCACTGATTTGTTCACACATACGCTACTCTTATGAGCTGTCATAAAAGAATGAAGCAGATCACCAATTCCTATAAAATGTATGCATGTTTTGTGAACTAGGGCTTCAGATTCAACTAAATTATTTGACTCAAATAAACTCTCAATTCACAAATAGAATATCACTCATTCTTTAATCAATAATCATCAAGAAGAGTGCTTTCACCTGTCCAATTCATTAATGAATCATTTAAACCAGTGTGAGCTAGATCAGCTCGAAACACAGATTAAAAAAAGACCTCAGCAATTTTCATCAAAGGGAAAAAGCTTGCTTTTCAGTCAAATTCATTCCTACACCATTCATTTCCATTGAATGAATATATTCAATAAAAATACCTTCAGTATGACATCAGTTCGACTTACATTGTTTCGTTTCAACAAAGCACAAGTCATGAACAATGAACTATTCAAACCAGATTTGCAAACTGGATCAAATGATTCACTAAAAACACTTTACTCCAAAAAGCAAGCGTTCACAAACCTGACATTGATCATTCTCCCATGAATTCTCATTAAATAGCAAAGCTCTTTAATCAATATAATTCATAAATTCATCATTCAAACCAGTTTTATGAAATGAATTAAATGATTCAGAAAATTGACTTCAATTTTTGTTTTACAAATTTTATCAAGTTAATCCTCCAATGTTCACTTTATTACACAAATGTGGCCACGCTATTCTTCAAAAAAAGAAATTAATTTTAACATTTTCCATGAAAAAAAGGAAGTAGTGGAGAACTCTGATGTATTTTTGATCACCTGATACACTGAGGCTAGACTTCCACCACTATGGTCATTTGTCGAGAAAGGCTATTATCACTATGGCAACTGTAATGGAAAAAGAAGCACTAATTTGAAGGATTTCTTTTTTTTTTTTTTTTTTTTACATATAACTCATCCATAGCATAGTCTCTCGCCACTCATGTCCATACACCAGTGGCCTACAAATGTGCAAAGGCATTTTTCAGCATGAGAGGAATCTGAAAATTAGGCCCTACTTTTGAGGCATCCAAAGAAAGCCTGATCTGACTGATTGCTGTGTGCCTGTCTAATGTGCCTGACTCATCACCGACTAGACATTCAACCCTTCACACAAACACAAGTGTCTGTCGGGATCTGAGGACGTCTGATCATAAAAAGGAGAATCAGAAGATAGGAAAAAGAGTAGCAGGATTGAAATGCCGCTAGTTACTCAAGTTCCCTTCCGATTGAAGTATCTGGCCTCGGTTCGCGAATTACACTCCTTTCTGTCACTGATGACTTATTTGAACGAGTATGTATCTAAACACTCTGTCTAAGCCTGCTTGACAGACTCGAGATTCTTAAGGATGACAATTAGCCTAGATTGGAAGGTTTGTTTTTATCTAGTGTTCTAGCGATGACCCTACTGGAGTAAATGAACCTTAGCCGAGCTCTCCTTTGTCTCGAAAGCCGTATCATCTGCTTTATATGGGGTAAAGAGTAATTAGAGTTAATGTTGAAGAGTAGACTCTCCATTCACACACCACTCTAATGAAACCATAGTCAAACTGTCAGGGAATTTACACACGGCTATTCACGTTGACTAATGACACCGGCCCACAGGAATCAATGAAGGTCTTGTGAACTGGGATGAGATTCATTCTTTGCGGTTGGTGACTCAGTTTTTTTTACTTTCTTTGACTTTTAACAAGAGAAACTAATGAACGCTTTAATAAGCATGTATTCCATGGATACACGCAAGATAAATAGTTTACTTTGTGGTCGTGTCTTACACTTGATCAATAGAGTAGTGTCTAATGAAAATGTCATGCAAATTGTTAATTTGGCTTTGTACGGCAGTAATTAATGAGTATATTGATAATTAGCATGTAGTCGACGCCATGCAAAACAGGCTCTTTGATCCAGGCTAATAATCATTATGCAATTTAGCGAACACTTCATCTGGTGCACCACGGCTGGTAGTAACATGAAACTATAACAGTACTGGATAAGTGGGTGACATGTTGCCATTGCGTTTGCTTAGTAAGACCACACAAACATTTAAGATATAAATAACAATATGGACAGAAAAAAAGTATTAAGGAAAGAAATGCCGTACTTTAATCTTTCACGGGGGAAAATGCAATTCAAGCATATAACATCATGTTGTTGCATTGAAAAACCTTTTGATATTTACATTTATTAATCTTCATATAAAATTTTAGGGTCTAGTCGCATCTAACAATGTTAAGTAATTTAATTACAAAGTAAATCTTTGACTGTTTTTGATGTGCATGATTCATCCTTCCTTTTAAAGGCCATTAACTAAAGTGATGTTGTTCTGATTCTTTAGATTAGTCCTGATGCTTTTTATGCTCTATTTTGTTTATCTACTTATTTTGTAAGATTTTTTTTTCAAGGCACCGTTAGAATTTATTTCAAAAAGAGTATCACAGCTATTAAACTATTAAATGTTATTACTATTTAACTGTATTTTACCTCATTAAAATCTCAAAGTAAAAAATTTATACAAAAATTTGTGGTTCTTTAAAATTTAATTATAATAATCTCATTTCAAGTAATGAAGGATTTTGAAAGTTTGGGAGCAATCAGTGCTGAGTTACAGAGGTTAACCCTGACTGCATGGTTGAAATGTTTATAAATGATTAACAGTTGAAATCATTCATTACAATTTTAGAAAAGTAATCATAAAGCAATCAAATGTAATCAGTTACATTAACAAAGTAATTGAAATGGTTACACTATTTATTAAAAGGTCAGCACTGCGGCGACTCGTTTTAAGCTCAGCTAATTGTAATATGTGTTAAACAATAACTAATACAGTGAAGGACCACAATTTTTAGTGATTTTTTTAACAAAGATTTTTAACAAAGACACTATTGCCAATTATGGTCAACCAGTCACTTTTAGGAACCATTTTTCAAGAACATATAACATTTAAAAAATTTACATATGAAAAGTAGCACATTAATACCATAAAAAGCAATGAGGTACTGTAGTATTGTATTGTGTAGTATTAAAACACATGTAGTAAAAGTAAAAGACGTGTAGTATTCTGTATACATTTAGCTTTGCATCATGTCCTCAGCCGTGACTTCTTCACAACTGAGTACAGTCCCTCATACCTTGTTGCTTACTTAAACTTTTTTTTATTTGTGGTATTGATAAATGCATAATATTTATTAACAGCCTTGAGTAGACTTCCGAAAAAAATTAAGTAAAATCTACATAGCTTCACGCTGCGTGTGCTCGCAGCATGCATTCAGGCATGAATAATTAATAAGGCCGCATGTTTGCCGGATTCACTGTTGCTGTTGATTTTGTCACGATTAGCATCTCGCTGTTTTATGAAGTTTTGAATTTAAAATTACCCATTTGTGCTTAAAAAATAGCCATTGATTGTTACCATCATCATGTCTTGAGTACCAAGTGTTGTGCGAATAATCTCTTACATTTTTCCCACTGTAAAGTAATGTAAGGTCTATCTATTTTAGTTACTTATTCTTTTCAATATATACATATATATGTATACATATATACACATATATACACATATATGTATACATATATACACATATACATATATATATATATAACTATACAAAACATTGAATACTATAAGTGACAGTTTTTGCTTTTTAAGAGAGTATTT
>CAIGQW010054471.1:1391530-1405224 GCA_903798125.1 Danio choprae
ATAATAATAATAATTATTATTATTATTATTATTATTATTATTATTATTATTATTATTATTATAACCATTTTTACCAAGTACCATTTTTACAAATTGAAATTTAAATAAAAGTATTGGCAAAATTTGGTGAAATTTGTATTATTATTATTTTATTATTTGTACAATATGTCCTAAGTGATGTTTAACAGAGCAATGACTTTCTTTTTACATTATTTCATATTATTTTTTTTTTCTTTTGAAAAAAGTCTTACTTATTTTAGTTTGGCAGAAAAAAAATCGATATATTTTATATTACTTTCCTATTCAACCAAATTAACCTAGTTAACCATTTAAAATGCATTTAAGCTGAATAGTACCTTGCAAAATAACAAAAAACAAACAAAAATGATGCATGTATTAAGCGCAAGTAGTTTCTTTTTCTTTCTCTTTTTTTCCTCATTTAGATATAATTTCAGCTTTAAAAATTCTAACTTCCTAATGTGTTTCTAATATTCATTTGCTCCAAAGTGGATCATATTACAGAAGTAACATGGGTTGTGAATGTCACCACTTCAACAGTCAAACGTTTCCATCCATTCAGTTCGATACTAAATGTTGCTCAGTAAAGGGCTGTTCACATTAACAGCAATTTGCAGTAGCAAAGCAACCAGAAGTCATTAATTTCACAATGCAACAAAGTTGAGCAGAGTTGAACTATGCAAATGAGCCGCAATGTAATGCAGAGAATACCAAAGGGATTGAAGGCGGTGAAGCTCGCATGATCCTTCTCCTGTCAGATACTGTTGTCTAATGTAGCCAAGATGGAGCAGAAGTTAATAGTAACTGTGAGCAATTCCCCTATTCTATGTGATTTGTCTCTGCCCACATGCGGAGACATAATAAAATAAAATGATGCAGGGAAAACCATCGTCAGAAATCACAGGCTTTCCAAGAGACTTTGATTCATGCATTATTAATTGCTTTTTTTGCTCATGATTTGATGCATTGCACACCACTGCAATTTATAAACGAATGTGCTAATGTGTTATCCTTCCATAAAGCATTTATTTTTTTACCAGCTATAAAGTTTAGTTGCATATCCCACATATGCAATGAACGCACTGTAAAAAAATATCCGTAATTTAGCAGTATTTTGTTATTAATGTTTTTATTTACTTATTTTTTCCCCATTTATTGCATTATGGGACCTTGATCTTTTTTTCCAACAACTTTTAACCTTGATTTTTTTTTTTAAAGTGACTTATTAACATTGTAAAAAATTGTAACAAATGTTTTATTAACATTTTGAATAGTTTAAAGTGATATATTGCCTGGGTTGGTGTTGTATATTACGCTACAGAAACCTTGTAATAAACGGCCAGTGCATTTTCAGCCAGACTTATATCTCTATATATTATTTATTATACATTACATCATTTCAAACTACTAAACTGTCAATAAAAGTCACTTTGTTAAACTGTACAGTTGAATTTTCATCATTAAAAGTCGACAGAGCAGAGATCAAGGTCCCATAATGCAATTCACAACCGTAAATAAATGAAAAATACAGAAACTGTTAATTAACACATTTTTTTTTACAGTGTAGAAATAGTAAAACTTGTATTCCTTTCTTTTATTACACAAATAATGATTACAGGGGCAAATTATCAGTTAATAAAGACATACCGTATATCAAAATCTTCTCAAAATGTTTGATCTTTATGGTAAATTTGCACGGTTTTATGTTTGTATTACAAAACTGGATCTACAATTGCAAACAAAATGATTAGCCCTCAGGTACACGTTTTTAAATTCTTTTTCAATATAAGAAAAAAAAATCTAATCTACAAGATGCAGATCTCAAAAGTCTTGTGAGCAAATATTCTGTGTGTTTCAAGGAGTTATTTCAGTGACTTCATAATTTGAGTTTTTTTACTAACTGTCTCAAAAAAAACAAACATGTATTTTGCTAACATATTATAGTAGACCGGTTTGTGCTGTTTACAGTAGTATTAGACTTTAGCCACTTATTTGTTTATAAGCAACTGAAAAAAGCACAAATGTCAGGGCATGTCAGAATTTCTCAAAGCCCTCAAAACACCCACAGACCCCAGAGGGTTAACGGAGCAAGAAGCAAGATATCATTTTAGCATCTGATTGAAACAAAAGGTGTCCATGTCTGACTAGTGATGAAATGCACTCCAAAAAATGAATAAAGATGAAATGTATCATTGACTCTTTGTAACCTTTTGATTTTATTTTATTTCTCGGTTGTTTTTTTAACGTATGTTGTCAGATTCCTTTTGAATCAATCGAAATCTGTTCAAATCGAATACTATTACATTTAATCAGTTAAAAGATATTTACTACAAGGTTGCATTAGTTAATGTTAGATGCATTTACTAACGTGAACAAACAATGAACAATGCATTTATTACAGTATTTGTTCATGTTAGCTAACAATAGTAAATGAAAACAGTTGTTCATTGTTAGTTCATGTTAACTCACTAACAATTTAATGTTAACAATCATGAGTTTGGATGTTAATAATATATTAGTAAATGTTGAACTATGTTTTATAAATGCTGTACAAGCATTGTTCATAATTAGTTTATGTTGGTAAGTACATTATCTAATGAAACCTTCCGAAGCAAACCGAGATATGAATATGGTATAAATACTGTATATCTAGCTGTAGAAAAGCCAGATCCGATTAGTTAAATGAGATTGGTTTACTTAATATTCAATGGCAAAATTGAAGCAGCTCCATACTCCACACAATAGATGAATTAATAAGAAGCATTTCAAACACATTGGGTTTAATGATATTATTAAATACATTTTGTTCTTATTTGTTTCACTTAAGTTAAACTAACAAATATCAATCACAACATTTTTGTTAGTTCAATTATGTTAAAAGTATGTAATGCAAATATATTGAAATATATGCAATCAGAATACATAAATCTTATTTGTTAGGCCTAATTACTTTTTGAGTGTTGTATGTGTTGTACAGTTAACAGTTATAGTTAGAGTTTTCTGATCCCGCCTCAAAAAAAAAAAAAAAAAACTTACTCCACAAATTTAATCTAAGGCAAAAAAGGCCCATCTCAGTTAAACAAATCTATTATGCTATGGTTGCAGCAATTGATTAATGCAAATATTGGCAATATAAATAACTACTGAACCGTGGGTGTGTGATGCAAAATGATTGCAGGTGGTAAATAACTATTATCTATTTAGCAAAAGTTTATGTTTGGAGCTTTGATTGACAACCTTAGCAGAAACATGAGTTTGTGAGTTCTTTAACACACATGCTGTGTTTAATCAACAGTCATATATTAGCCGTTGTCACATCTGTCTTTTTCCCCTCACGCTGCTCCAGAGGGAACAACAGAGGAAAAGTGTGATTATTTCGCAAATCTCTAAGCAGACGATTCAATTATTTGACTTCACTAAGCATGGCTTGTTCGGAGCAATCAAGATTAGGTTAATGTCCCGTCACCCTCACAGTCACTAAAGCAGCTAAGCCTATTCTTTTTCACCTTACTTTCCTATTGTATAATGTAGAAAATGACACATTGCATAATTGTATTATGGGCAGTGAATTATAAAAGAATTCCTAAAGTAATCTTCAGACTCATGAAGGACATATTGTGTGTGTGTGTGTGTGTGTGTGTGTGTGTGTGTGTGTGTGTGTGTGTGTGTGTGTGTCTTTGTTTGATTGCATCTCATTAGCTGATGTGTACATCTACAAATTTAAAGGAATAGTTAATCCCAAAAATTTTCTGTTCATTTACACACCTTTAAGCACTCAAATTATTAATTTGGTTTAGCCCGAATGTGGTTTTGTTAAAATGTTTTTTTTTTTACTAAATATTTGAACCCTCAAATTAGTAGCTGTTATGAAGCACTAAGAACCATTTTGTTTTACTAGATATCTTCATTTATTTATTTATAGAAACATGAAATAGTAAACCATGTTCATATTTCACGTTTTTACAATTGGATAACTATTCTCGCTGTGACTAAACCACAAAATCGAAACAGACAGTGTTGTGATTATTCGGATGTTTAGGCTACAATGTTATGCATTGCTTGCTATTATCTTCTTAAACAGCAATCTAACAAGACACATAAAGTGCTCCACTGATTATTCTGTACAACAAAAAAAAGACCTACAGTATGCTGATTTTTCTATTGAAGCGTGTTTGTGTTTAAAACATGTTGACACTTAGGTTCCCCTCAGGGTTTGGCAAATGGAGTATCTCCAGTACATAGAAAGAATGCTGATAGAATAAAGTGATGCTCCAGGGCTGGAGACATGACTCTTAGCAACATTACTAATAAGCACTTAAGCACTTTAAAGTGCATGTTGGGTAAAGTGGAAGACAATAAGGATTGACAGTAGCTCTATAAATCAGTCTTGAATAGGTGTGGTAGAAACTGGATAAAATCGATGCATGAAAGTCTGATATCTTCTCTTGGCGTTTTCTTCATTGAAATGAAATATGATGTACATGGGCTTTTAAAAGGGAGTCACAGTCATTCTCCTGGATGTTTTCTTTTGGTCCTGAGCATGCAAGATTACTCTGGACTTTATAGCGAAACACATGACAATAACTGTAGCTAAGCAACTGTGGAACAAAGAAGAGTCATATTGCAATTTATCATATAAGCATATGATTAAGTGCCTTACTCATGAGCAAAATGGTGTTTACAGATTTCTTTACACTATAATTGTATTTCATTCATTCATTCATTCTCTTTTCAGCTTAGTCCCTTTATTAATCTGGGGTCGCCACAGCAGAATGAACCGCCAACTTATCCAGCATATGTTCTATGCAGCAGATGCCCTTACAGCTGCAACCCATCACTGGGAAACACCCATACACACGCATACATTATGGACAATTTAGCTTACCCAATTCAGCTGTAACGCATGTCTTTGGACTTGTGGGGGAAACCGGAGCACCCGGAGGAAACCCACGCAAACACGGGGAGAACATGCAAACTCCACACAGAAATGCCAACTGACCCAGTTGGGGCTCAAACCAGTGACCTTCTTGCTGTGAGGCGATTGTGCTACTCACTGCGCCACCGTGCTGCCCTATAATTGTATTTATTATTATTATTATTATTATTATTATTATTATTATTATTGTTGTTGTTGTTGTTGTTGTTGTTGTTGTTGTTGTAGTAGTAGTAGTAGTAGTAGTAGTATCTATAATAATAATAAGAATAATAAGAATAATAAGAATAATAAGAATAATAATCAGCACACGTCCTGTAAAACCAGAATGATTAATAGTTGAAATCCATGGGTTTGTATTCATAATATATACAGTAAAATAAAAAAAGCTGTGCATCTCTATGCTACAACAGCAGCATGCTATATAACTACTGTAAGCAGCAGACGCCAAGAACATGTAAGTACTTCTCAAAACCAGCTAGACTGGAATTACAGAATGATTGTTTTTGTTGGCATGAATGCCTTCTGACATCTACAAGTTTCAAGTGCCAAAGCCATGCTCAAAGCATTTGTGGAAACGATTATGTTCTTTCCCTCACTGGCATTGGTAAGGAAAGCTGGAGATCATTCAGTCGTGTTCAAAAATTACAAAGCAATAAATTATCCCTGTATATACAGACAGACGGACACACACACATGTACACACACACAAGCGGTGTTTGAAAAGCTTTTGAACAACCATGTACGGACGCAAATCCTTATTATAAAGGAATACAGGTTAAAATGGCTAACCATTCTGAAGAAAATTGAGCTTCTGCATCTTTTAATAACAATCCAGAGACGTATATAAATGAGAGCGTCTGCAAAATCCATGCCTGAATGCTGTATATTGACATGCTTTCCAGCGTTTCAAAAATTGAATGTTGTGATTTGACCTTAGTTGAAAGGGGGAAACTGCACTCCATGTAATTGCGTTAGTGAATATGGACACTGCAATCAATACAAATATGTATATGAAATATTAATGCAGAAATGCTCTTTCTCAGATTAATTTATAGGGCAATTCTGGAAAATTACAGTGAGTAAAGGCATATCGACTGCCGTTTTAAGTTTCATTCATTCATTCATTTTCTTTTCGGCTTAGTCCCTTTATTAATCTGTGGTTGCTACAGCTGAATGAACTGCCAACTTATCAAGCTTATCCAACGTATATGTTTTACGCATCGGAAGCCCTTCCAGCCGCAACCCATCACTGGGAAACATCCATACACACTCATTCACTACGGACAATTTAGCTTACCCAATTCACCTATATCACATGTCTTTGGACTTGCGAGGGGAAACCGGAGAACCCGGAGGAAACCTACCCCAACACGGGAGAACATGCAAACTCCATACAGAACTGCCAACTGACCCAGCCGAGGCTCGAACCAGCGACCTTCTTGCTGTGAGGCGATTGTGCTACCCACTGCGCCACCGCATTGCCCCCGTTTTAAGTTTGTTTTTGGTTATATTTATATAAAGGCAGTATACTGTGTGCAAAAGGGAATAGGATACATTGGGCCTCGTTCATTAATGCACCAGTCATGCAGCTAGAGAAGAATGGAAATGTATGTATTACAATGTTAATAAAAAATAATCAGTAAAATTTTCTGTGAAAAACTGGTAGCTGTGATTGCCAAAACGTTACTGTTAAAAATATGGTAGTAACTGTAAAATAATTTTCTAAATTTTACAATAAACTACCATATTTCATTCATTTTCATAGTATTATACAGCAGTGTTTTGAAGTACAAGCATCTACACATCGTACCTTTGTACCAGAAACAACACAACCATAAGTACTGTAGGGTACTGTGATGAGAAAGTCAAAATGAACCAAAGCTCATATCCAACAACATTTCCACAAGCAGAGAAACATATTAATAAATAGAAGGTGCTATTAAAGTACACATGAAATCAAAACTAACCATACTGATTTTGTTAGCTCATATTGCTAGTTTTGTGGTGAACAATTAATCTGTGCATGTCATTAAGAAAAAAAAGCCCTTGTAATCTATAATTGAAATCTATGCACTTTCAGTTAAATTCTGAGAATACGTCTGTCTGAGGTATTAGATGTGGCTAACATACTTAACCACGCCCCTGTCGGTTTTGACGGCGCAATGACAACAAACAGAAATGGTGAGGAGGAGGTGTCGGTTATGTTGTAATAACTCTCTTGAAACCCTTTTCCCAAACTTCTTTCCCAGACTTTACTACATTCAATCACCTTACAGTAGAAAAAAAACAAGCCACATCCACTGTTTTATCATTAAATAGTCCGTTTCTCTAGGAACTGCGACAATACAAAAAAAATATTTAAAAAATGGTTGTAGCTTCTGGTTCATGCAAACAATATATAATACAACATTAATGTACATCACTTGTCAACAAAAGGAATAAAAAAAGTTAAGTGTCATGCAGGGAATTCTGGGAAAATCATTTTACGGTTATTAACCGTATATATATCAAGGAAACACTGTTTCCGTGAAATGACGGTATTTTATTACTCTAAATCAATTTGGCTTTAACTTTTTTCTGTTCACAAAGACGTCACCTGCCAGCAGGTTTCTCACAGCCATGGCTGAAGTATCCACTTCTCAGAATCCATCAAAAACAAAGCAACTGCCACACAGGATCCAGCGCAAGTCTATTCAAAATGATAAAGATCCTCTCACAACGCAGTGAAGATTTTTATTGATTCCATTATGAACATTTACTCGCTATGGCATCCGAGAAATGTATACACACACACATTTGAATCTAATTTCTGCATCCGCTAGTATGTAACTATGTGAGATATTCACAGCTGGTATGATAATCCTTTAATTAGCACATGCTCTGGTTCATTGGCACTGTGCACAGCGTGCTGTTTCCTACATCTCAAACATAGAAGGTATCAGAAAGGGGAGATTTCTTCAAATTATGAGAAAGCACTGACTGTACTGTGAAGATTGCCCCTATTATGCTATTTTAAAGGTTGCTAACTTGATTTTGAGGTCTCCTACTACAGGTTTTTATTCATCCATTTGCACATCATCACGCAGATTTAGTTTAGTTTATTTATTTCACAAAAAGGGACAATGTGAATTAATCAACATTCCTCAAGAACCTAAATGTGCCCAAATTAACCCAAAGGCTAGGTTTTCATTGGTTGTCATTAGGAATTTTATTATAATGTTAATATATTATTTGACTCTCAAAGTTTCAGTGACTATTCACTTCCACTGTATTGTATCAACAAGGAACATAATTTAATCTTGTAAAAAAAAAGAAAAGTTGATTTAATGTTTGACAGAAGAAAAAAAAAGCTACATCTAGTATGGCCTGAAGGTTAAATGTATTTTCTTTTTTTGTGAAATGTGCTTTTAATATGATGCTCTAATATGTACATTACTTTTTGTGTTCCATTTAGTTTTCTGTGGATGCTTCAGCTTAAAAGTAATAACGTTGTGACATTTAGCACTGCAGTCTTCTGACCTTCTGAGATTTTGCAAAAAGTGAGGCTTAAGAGAAACTGTTTTAAACAATTTCTGATGTCTGTGTCTTCTACAGCATTGGCTGATACACCCTAGTCTTTGGTAAAGTCAGTGGATATTCTATTTCCAGCCTGTTGGGACCAAGTATTCCTGTCAGTCCAATTCAGTGCTCGCATTGCACTAGACAGGCTAAAGAACTGTAGAAATGTACTATCTACAGTGGGAATTAGTCTAATTTGTTTATATAGTACTCTTAAAGAGTGTGTGATTGATGCAAATTTAACACAAAGTTGCCTGAGGAATGATTACTGAAAATTCATGCCAAAAGTGTGTGTACTAAACAAAAGCAACTAAATTTTTCTGAAAACATGTCTCAATCACGTCCACATGTCTAAAGTCAAACAAAAATCTTGAATTTTCAAATTACAATAACTAGAATTTTTTAATGAATCATATTCATACATACACCACTGACACATACACAAAATTATCTGTACAGCATAAAAAAAAGTTCAGAATTACCTTTTCAAAAGGTACATTTTGGGTTTTATCAGGTCCTTAAAGATACACATTAATAACAAAAAAAAGTACAAATGTGTACCTCATAGTACCTCAAAGATAAAAAAAAAACCCTAAAGGTACTAATGTACACCTATATGGTGTACATTTTGAAAAGGTACCACCCCAGTGACAGATTTGTACCTTTTTTTTGGTGAGTACTGTCATCACCAAATTAGAACAATTTATGAAGAATCATGTGATGCTAAACAATGGTTTGAAAATAATGAATGAATGAATGCATAAATACATAAATACATGCATACATATGTATACACATACATACATACATACATACATACATACATACATACATACATACATACATACATACATACTGTACATACTGTACATACATCGTTTTCAAAATAGCAAACAAAATCAGCATCATATCTATATTTCAGTGGTGCACTCTTCAGGTTAAGATGCTGAAAAATCATGTGAAAGTTGCCACTAACAGAGGAACATGGAACACTGATCTTCAGCCAAACATAAATCATGCATGCTAACAATGTAGATAAGAGCATATGGGACATCAGCCTAACTTATCTTTAAGTCAAACTAAATTAGTTTTCTATAGTCGCTCCTGGAATATTATCTGAAAGCTTAGAGCACATTATCTGGAACAGTATCTTCCTGCTGTCAGGGATTTGGTGTAGTGACAGATTCACACGTTCAGGCTTGGCACTCACCTCCAGATAGGACAGACACAAAGCAGATGATCATTTTTCTCAACCAATATTTTTGAGGATTGTTAAATTAGCATAGACAAAGAAAATAACTTTGAGGTGTATTATATAATTTTAAAGCAAATAACTGTTTTAAGCAAACACATCTGATGTATGTATATCCCGGCCTGTATAACCCCGGCATCCTGGCCTCTGTCCATCATGGCCTCCTAACCCCATATCATAATTGGCTTCATCACTCTGTCTCCTCTCCACCAATCAGCTGGTGTGCGTTCTGGCGCAATATGGCTGCCGTCACGTCATCCAGGTGGATGCTGCACACTGGTGGTAGATGAGGAGATTCCCCCCATTGTGTAAAGCACTTTGAGTGTCTAGAAAAAGTGCTATATAAATGTAAGGTATTATTCAAACATAGACATTGGCTGAATGACAATAGAATGGGAAACACATCAGTAGATTCAGATCTGATTATTTCAATTCTATAGACTTTGTAGGAGACATAAAGTTTGTAATTATCAACCATTTTTATTTTAAATGTATATGACATTTTCAGTTGCTTAAAAGATTTTTCTGCCATTTGTCTGAAGGTCTGGTTACACAAGATTACATATGTGCAGCATATTTCCACATTCAAAAAACATAGCCACAATGCCCAGAGTCCTGTAGACCAGTTTGACCACCTAGCAGTTAGCCAAGGAGTAATAAATCTAATACATATTTTCAGATTCAAATTAAATCAATTTAATTTTATCAAACTCACTAGGAAACCAAGTTTTGATCATGATAATAAAAAACTAACTTTTTAAGACTAAGCAGTCTAAGCAGTGTATGCTACCATCTCAATGTTTAGACAACCTGAGTTTGAATCTGACTCAGTTATTTTTGTATCACTCCTCACAAATGTTTGATGTGTCTCCTCTGAATATCAAACTGAATTCAAGCAAAAGCAGTTTTTAAAGGGAAAAAGGAAAGAAAAAAGAAAAAAGTTATCATGGGAGCTGTAAAATATGTGACAATGCAGCAACTCTTCCTTTTTCTTTTTTCATTTATTAGCTTATTTCCACTCATACAAGTGCAGCTCCTAAATACTTGAATGATGTGTGTGTGGGGGGGAAATAAAAGTAGCAATGCAATCTGACAACTCATGCACTCTTGAAATCTGGTTAGAAAATGAATGGGACACAACATGGGAAAAACTAGGTTGCTGTTGGAAGTGACGTTAGTGAGGCCAGCAGGGGGTGCTCAACCAGTGAGTCCTAATGCCCAGGATAGTGACAAGGACAATATACTGTCAGGCTGCGTCCAAAATAGCATATTTCCATACTATTTACTATACTTCCATACTATTTGCTAAAAACAGTATGCGTGCAGAGTAGTATGTCCGAAGTCACAGAAATCGAAAAACAGTATGCAAGAAGTACCCGGATGACCTACTACTTCTGGCGAGATTCTGAAGTGCACATCTGATGGACACTACGCTATCCCATGATCCACCATGAGAGAATTCATGAATGGGAGTGAAGCAACGCAACTGACGTGGGTAGGTCACGTGATCATGACAAAATGGCAGATGTAGTATGTTTGAGTTCCATTCATTCTACTCACATTCATACTTTAAGTAGTAAATTCAAATTACCTAATGAGTAGTAGGCGATTTCGGATGCAGCCTTAGTAAGCACTTTCAGCATCTATCAGATGAGATGTTAAACTGACTCTGTATGGTCATAAAAAATTCCTGAAAAAAATTGTCCTATCTAAATTCTCTTCCTCAACCTAACAAGCCAATCCACTGAATTGGCTGTATCTCTGTCTCTCCTCCACCTGCAGCTGGTGTGTGCTCAGCGCATTCGTGGAATTGTCCTTTGGCTGCCATGTATCATACAGGTGGATGATGCACAATAGTGGTGGTGAGAAGAGACCCCCTCACATGATTGTAAAGCACTTTGAGGGTATGGTCATAAACAATACATACGCTATATAAATACACATTACATTACATTAGGGCTACTGTCTCTTTACTGATTTTTATATGGTACAAACTATGTATTATTCTATCCCCTTAAGGCTGATTTATACTTCTGTGTCAGGTGATCGCCTTGACCCACGATGCGGGCCTTGCACGTAGTTGTGCATTTATACTTCTGCGTGCTGTTTGTGTTGCTTTGCAATAACTTCAGAAACGCTAGCTGACAGTAGGTTTTTATGTAGCACAAAATCGCTCATTCAGAGGTGGGAATTAGCAGACGTGCAACAACTTTAATCATATGGTAAACACAAAACAAAAGTTTCCATCTGGAGCTCCTTCATTGGACTCAACAGTCCATCATGCTTCCAGTTCTCAGCACCGCCCATATTCATCACCGTTACCAATCACAGAGGGTGCGCTATGCATCGTAGTGATGTGTAGTTACATTTTTTGAGAGGTGTGCATCAGCATCAGCGTCAGCCACAGTGAGGGGTATGCAACCATACGCATGTGCTTGATGCAGAAGTATAAGTCAGCCTTTACTCCAACCCTACCCTTAAACCTAAACCTTACAGGAAACAATCTGCATTTTTACATTTTCAAATACTTAATTTTGTATGATGTATGAGCCATTTTCCTCATTTGGGCCAAATAATGCATTTTCCCCATGCTCCACAAGGTCAAAATTTACTAACATTGCTTGTGAGGACATTTGGTCCCCATAAAGTATCAAACACATGGTACACACACTAAAACCTTTTACAAGTTAGTCCAGGTAAAAAAAATAATAATAAAAAAAAAATTATTTATATATAAATAAATAGATTTTTTTAGTTTTTATATAAATATATATATTTTTATTATATGTGGTTTAGTAGTATGACCACTTGCTTTAAAATACATATTTAATCACACCACATTAAAATACATTAATATAAAAAGATAATTTTGTTGTGTTGTTGTTTTTACATTGATGATTCAATTGTTTTCAAAAGTATTAAACAAACTATTTTTCACAGTAAGAGTGGAAAGACGTGCGGTTTGAACTAAATGATATGAATTGTGAGTAGTTGCCGTGACTCAGCACAGAGCCAAATGAGCTGCCTGCAAAAGTGGTAATTACGCAATTGTGTTAGCAAGTGAAACAGACAGATGCACGGAGAACAAGAATACTCTCGCTCTTTCTTTCTTGCTAGAGGGAGGACAAATAGTGAGATTGAGAGAACAAGAGTGAGCGAACGGAAAGACAGATGAATAAGCCAACTAACTGTCAGCGATAATTAAACAAGTCGCCAAAACACGACGCCAAAATGTGCGTAACGTTAAATAATCGGTGTAGTAATTACTGTGTACTCAAGATTTTCCCCTTCGGTTTATTTCGTCATCTTTCCATCTCGTTCTCGGATTCTCTTCCTCCTACACATCTACAAAATCTGCTTGACGTTCTCCATGAGACGGAAATAAAAATGCAAACATTTCATTCCCGTACCTTAATGATTCAACTTCATTTTTTTGACACTCCCAAAGAGACATTTAAGGAGATTTTCTAAATAGGCCCATGCGTGGAAGCAACACTAATTGCTCTGGAGATGTGTGTGTGTGTGTCTGTGTGTGTGAAGTTACGCAACATTGCAGATATGCCGGCAATAGAGACATCTCAAGGCTGTTGAGGCTGCGCAGTTGCAGTGAAATGTGGGCAGCATACAGTATAGAGGCTGCCCTGTGGACACCAGATCAGCGTACATGATAAGCCAGATCGAGAGAAACAGATATACAGAGATGAAGATAGACAGTGCGGAGCTGAAGGCCTTATCTGTAACATGGGTGAAACATGTCAAGGAGCAACCGCACCACCAGTGACAACCTTATGTATGTGTATCTGACCAAAGCAAAGTGATTATGACAGTGATGACATTCAGCACTGTGGTATTCGATCAGAGCGGGTTATGACAGAGATGACAGTGTGTGTGTGTGTGTGTGTGTGTGTGTGTGTGTGTGTGTGTGTGTGT
>CAIGQW010054471.1:1490365-1515006 GCA_903798125.1 Danio choprae
CAGCTTCCTTCAAAATATTTTCTGTTGTGTTCAACAGAATAAAGGTTTATAGCCACTTGAGGCTGAGTAAATGGCGTGTAAATTTCATTTTGTTTGGGGTTAACTATCCCTTCCGTTGCATTTGGATATTTATTTTGGTAAATATTCATCTACATTGACACTTGACTACACAATTGATTGAAACTAAATCCAGTTCAATAAACAGAATAAAATCGAAATTAACAAGCTCTGCGTGTTCATAAATCAACATAGTTGGTTATTAAACAAAGGACATCATAAATAGCCTTGATCTTAAACCATCTTCTACAGCAAGAAAAAAAAAGTAAAAAACAAAAGAAAGTTGGAGGAGCGACTACAGCACCTCACAATAATGCTGAGGCCAAGGCTTCCTAAGCATTTGGAAACAGCAGCCTTCTCTGTTTGACCTGCCTTCAGCGTATTTTGTTTGTTTCTGTTTGTTAGCACTGCACCGCCTCGGCAGGCAAAGGTTGAGACTGTGAGAGCTCACCAAGTCAGGGTCGTGAGGGAGACTGCGAGGGGGGGAAGGGGAGCAAGGGGTGATCAACAGCGTTTCTTATCCACCTTTATTTTCTCGACAAAGCCACTCATCTTCCTGTCACTGCTAGAGAGGAGAAAGGGGGAGGATGCTGTTCTTTTTTTTTCTGCTTCTTCCTGCCTTTGCTCTCTCTAACTCTGTGTCTCTTGCTCACATCCCCTATTTTAATAGAGAGAGCACACAATAATGCTCTTCTGTAGGAGGGAATTGGAAGACTTAGACAAGTGTAGGGGGAGAGAGAGACAGACGGAAAGGTTGAAAGAGATAGTGGGGCGTATGGAGAGTGGAAATGAGGCAACTGCTGGAAAGAAAGGAGGAATGTACGATGCAGATGATAACAAAAGAGGGAGGAAGAGATGATGAGAGAGACAGAAAAAGATTGCTGGAGAGAACTGTGGGCTGTAGCTACAAGGGGCCATCGAGCAGATTCTATTTCGAGGCGCTGCTTAAGTTGAGGTCAGTGCTTTCACTGCCAGACCGGAATGGTAATTAGAATGCAGGCGGATCACAGGGGGAATGGAACCAAAGAGCGCTCTAATTCATACTTGCACTGCCAACCTGACGCACAGATGTAGCGGAGGAGGTTGTGAACCAATAAGAGTCGGAGTTGGGGCAAACACCTCCAATGGGGATCCACGAAAATGTGGTTTCCTCCAATAGGGGGGTAATGGGGAATGCCGTTATCCAATAAAGGGCTGCTTGTATGATCAAAGGAGTTTTGTGTGACATTAAAATCAAACGAGGAGGTGAGTATCGGCAAGGATTTAAAAAAAAGGTGGGATATGAAAGACTAGACAGATTAAAGACAAGAAATTATATCAAAAGGTTGTTCACCCAAAAATAACAATAAAGCAAAATCCTCATCATGTAATTACCCTTAAGTTGTTCTAAATCTGTATGAGTTTTGTACTTCTTCTGAACAAAAAATGTGACCCCATTTATGTTGTTTATGTCTTATGTTGTACGGCTATGTTTTTGGCAACAGCCAAAAATGCATTGTATGAGTCAAAATTATCTATTTTATGTTATGCCAAAAATCATTAAAATATTAAACAAGGATCATCTTCCATAAAGACATTTAATAAATGTTTTATTAGTAATATGCATTGCTGAGAATGAAATTTAGACTAATTTAAAGATGATTTTCTTGATATTAAGATTTTTTTTTTAAACTTCAGCTTTCAGATTTTCAAATACTTGTATTTCGGCCAAATATTGTCCTACCTTAACAATGCATACACCATACATCAATCAAAAGCTTGTTTATTTAGCTTTTAGATTATGTATAAATCTCAATTTCCAAAAAAAAAAAAAAAAGAAGAAGTTATAAATATAAAATTACACTTATGACTGGCATTTTAAATAAAATTGGGAATTCAACAGTTGACGGTATAGGCATCCAGTTCTCTAGCTTTTATCCTACTATGGAAGCCGATGGTTCTTTTTGAGATGAATTATCCCTTTTGAATTGCACATACTTTCAATAGAAAAAGGAGTAAAAAAGAAACACTCTGCATGAGTGGAAGAGATGACAGTATGCTGCGGATGAATGACAGCTATAGCATTCCTGTGTTTCAAACAGAAGAGTATATATTAAAACCGTGGGCTTGCTTCCCAGGGAAAAGAGCAACAGACAAGTGTGCTGTGAATGCAGTGTAAAAGCCCCAGGAAATGCCTGGTAAAGATATTTTTCATTCTTTGCTAAGGCATTAAAAGAAGTTTGAAAGTGATATACTGTTAACAAACATCTTGACACAAAGCACACTGCTGAGAGCAACTATGTGTTGCTCGTGTTTCCATAACAAAATAAACACACAAAGAAATTGAGAGTGCAGAATAAAAACAGCAAATAAGAAAGCATCTGATCATATCAATGTGAATATGTTTGCACCAGCTCTGCACATTCAGCACTCCATAGTCCTTAGATCTCTGCCAGTGGGAGCTATGATGTTTTGTATCCTGAAACAAACTTAATGTTTGCCTGACTTTGTTTGAAATTACATCACATAAGATTTATGGTTTTTATGGTTGTTCAAAATATATATGCTAGAAATCAGTGCAAGAGGCCATTACAAAAAAACACATTTTTGCACTGAGCAAAATAAGCAAGACATAGGTAACCAGTAATGTATCAGTGTTTTTTTTTGTTTGTTTGTTTGTTTGTTTTTATAGAAGTAGAACTTCTAAAACTTGAGCCATGAGGTTCCTTTCTGTTCTTCTTCTATTGTATTTCTTTAAAAATATGGCAAAAGAAATGTAATTTTTAAACACCTCCCCAAAAAAATGTGTGAATGCTGCTCTGTGTATCAAGTTTTAAAACACTCTCACTAGGCACGGTTGCCTTCATCCGTGCTGAAGCGCGCTTGTCCCCCCTTCCCTCTACCCCGATGGCCTGCACTCACACTTCATCTTCACTTCAGAGCCAGAGCATGCTTACGTCATCGATGATGTGACAGGAAGAGAAGCGCTCTCGCTCAGCACAGTGGACATTGCTTTAGTTATATCATTCATTCATTCATTTTCTTTTGGCTTAGTCCCTTTATTAATCTGGGGTTGCCACAGCGAAATGAACCGCCAACTTATCCAGCATATATTTTACGCAGCGGATGCCCTTCCAGCTGCAACCCATCACTGGGAAACATCTATACACATCTTTGCATTTTTAATAAACTATGAAGGTTCGCGTTCATTGAAAAGTAAAAATGATTAATACATAAATATGAAACAGTCCCTAAACAGTAACATCGTGTCTTCAATTTTGGGCTCAGGCGCGCTTTGCACTCACACTATAAGCGTACCGTGCTCTGGCATACTTCTTCCAACCGGATTCGGAGCACTCACGCTTGTCAAACAAACCGGGAATGTGCCCGGGCATGGTTCGGATACCATAGTGTGAGTACACCCTAAAGCATCTTCTGTGTTTGGTATTAATGTATAATAGAAACTGTAATATTTAAGAAACCCTAGCAATATTGGAATGATTTGGAGTTATGCGAAGTCTGTCTATACCGTCTACTTGATTATTAGTCTAACTATTATTAGACATGTATTAGATGTCATTAATTAATCTGACATTTAGCCTTGTTTTTGTCAAGATGTCTATGCTTAGACGTCTATTAGACATCTATTAAACACAAAATTGCTTGCTGGGACATCACACAAAACAAATTGCTGTTGAACAGGGAAGAATAAACATATAATCTGTTGTTAGTTAACTGAGAATTTAAACATAATGTGGTCTATTTTTGCCTCATCAAAACAGCTTTTATTTTTAACAAAAAGGTTAAATAAATAATTCAACGACTCACATAAAGAGACAGTTCCTTTTTTTTTACATTTTCATGAATCTGTGTTTCTAAATGAGTCAGTTGATTGAACAAGTTAATGTATTAGGTATAAAGATGCCACCTCCCACTGGCAGAGCAATGTAACCTGCAGAAGGAACCATTAAATAATAGTAATGAAGCTGAATAATGAACACTGAAGCTGATTTATTCTAAACGCACTGACAAACTTTTAGCATTGTGGCCTATTGTTTGTTTCTGAACCACTGCACATTTTCTTAATCACATAGAAATTGTCATTGTCAGTAGCTTACTATCAGCAGCAGCTGTTTACCAATGTATCTAGGGAGAAGACAACAGCTTTACTGTTTTATTCATGTTTTGTCACTTTGCTTTTACTACCAAAACTTAACACACACAGAATGACACTTTCCTCTGTCTGCCAGATGGATGGAAAGGAATACCAAGAATGTGAACTGCTTGCTAAAGGAATGCAGTTTCTGTGGAGACAAGCATCAGTGAGGTTTTATACAGCGTAATAGGTCAAATATTCAGTTTCAGTAGAATATCAGTTTCATAAGGTATTCATATTTCTTTCATATCAATTTTGAAATGTAACAGAATCCAGAAAACAATACCCTAGACTTAAGATTATGAAATATTTTATGACAAAGAACCCAAAATATCATCCCTGCCTAAAATATAAATGCAGTATTTATGTAATATTCATTATACTTCTTTACAGTGGGGATTAAAATGATAAAACAATGGACAATTTTCTGAATTTTGGAGTCACAGCTTAGTCCTGTTTTCAACTATCATACTTTAACAAGAGAAAAATATATTTTAAGCATATAAACTACATATATTCTGACCCACAGCATAAAAAACACTTAAATGAGGTGTTTAAAAGAAAGAAAAAAAATACTGATCAAAATTTGAAAACATTTTTGATGCAGTACCTTCCAGGTATTGGTGTTAATCTGTTAATCTGTCCCATTTTCACTTACTTTGCAAGATTGTGAGCCGTTCTAAAGTGATGAAACCCCTCTGAGAGTAGGTTAGCCAAACCAAAAGAGTAGTTGGTCATTCAAAATCTGGAATTTCTTGAATTTTGTATCTTTGCAGTGTCACTAGCTCATTCAAATCCCCCCAAAACCCTGGCCGTCCATTAAAGAAAACTGCACAAAAGGACAGTATATAAGGACAGAGAATCTCACTGAGCAATCAGTTAGGTTGGGCACTCACGTTTCCATGTGATTTCAGTAAGGTGTCAATGGGAAGATCGAATGCAATGTACAGCCAAAGCTCACTATTCATGTGCACACACGATACGGTCTGATTCATCAGCAGTGTCTTGACTGCTCACAATATACATGTGAAATCAACGTCACACCCCCTGCTTTGTTCATTTAATGATCGTTGGCAAACCATTATATGGTGCATTTACACCACCTAATTGAAAGGAGCGTAAAGATATTTAAAAACCCTTTTCTTGAATATATCCTTTAATATTGCATCATCACACCCACATGAACACTGTAACTGTTTCTGTTTTCACACAGGTGGAGTGAGGGCACAAAAGAGTTTAATTCAATCGGTTCAAAGGTCTGATTCAACTGTGTAAATTGCTTAAATGGGGCCAAAATTTCTGACATACCAGAAAATCATCTGATTATCCAATTGCAGATCATTGTAGAGGTTAATCGCCTCTCCATTCCCCATATACACTGTACATAGATTACACAACAAATGACACATGACACATGATAAAATTCTGGCCGTTTCAAAGAATAGTTGCTCGAATCAGAATTTGACTTAAAATCACTGCAGTGATATTGAACTGATATTAAACAAGCTCACTCTGCGTAAATGACCAAACCTCTCATCAGCAGAAAGAATAAGGCTGGACTAACCTTTGCTGGGGAACAAATCTATGAGGACAGGGCACCGGTCCAAAGTTCTGGTCAAATTAGTTACTATCATTATTTTTTATTTTTTTATTTTGACAGAGGGGCGGCGCGGTGGCGCAGTGGGTAGTGCTGTCACCTCACAGCAAGAAGGTCGCTGGTTCGAGCCTCGGCTGGGTCAGTTGGCATTCCTGTGTGGAGTTTGCATGTTATCCCTGTGTTGGTGTGGGTTTCCTTCAGGTGCTCCAGTTTGCCCCACAAGTCCAAAGACATGTGATATAGGTGAATTGGGTAAGCTAAATTGTCCGTAGTGTATGTGTAAATAAGAGTGTATGGGTGTTTCCCAGTGATGGCTTGCAGCTGGAAGGGCATCCGCTGCGTAAAACATATGCTGGATAAGTTGGTTCATTCCTGATTAATAAAGGGACTAAGCCAAAAAGAAAACAAATGAATGAATGATATTTTGACAGATTCTAATTTAAAACCCTCCCCCAGATCAACATTTCCAACACCAGCTTAATTTTTTTTTTACATCAAACAGATTTGAGCGTAAAAATGCCTTGATTTTGAATTATTGTATTACCTCTATTGATGCTCTACAACATCACAGGATCCTGAAAGCTCCTAAAGTTTTATTTTCTAATTGTTGAATTGAAAAGTCAGCAGTGGTGGTTATTTGGTAAAGCTTTGTTTCTGTTCTCAGGGGCCGCACACGTTGCTTTAAATAAAAGTGTCTACCAGACACCAGACCAATATTGTTTAATACAGTTTACATCTCTTGGTTTCCTTTGTGCTTTGTGTTAAAATTACTTTGAACCCTAAGAGACAAAGTCCTGAGTCATGATGACACATTTGCCTATGTTATGACTAACATCAATCATACGGCTCTCTTTTAATAAACTCCACGTATATGAAACTCCATATGTTCACCCAGGCGCCACTTGTGTCCAGGCCCTGACAGATCATCAAGCGTTCATGGTGGTCTTGAACCTACTTGAACCTTCATACTTGAACTGTAGAAAGAAATGGGAATAGGACAGAACAAGAGCTAGAAAGAAGAGCAAATTGCTGTGCTGAATTGCCTACCAGTATATCAAAGCAGCACTTGAATGACTCATACAATCTGACCCTGAAACGGACTGCTCAGTAGCTGCAGAAAATTTCCAAACGGTCAAGGTGTTAAATGATGAGTGGCTGGTTGGCTTTAGCAAGGCAGTTCTGCCACATCTGGAACTCTGTAAAGCGCCACCGGGCCTTAGTTCAGATCTCACAATCAACATGACCCTGATCCAATGGATCTGAATGCTGTCCTCCCCGAGGATGCTTTTTTCTCAGATGGCATCCAATGCTAGCCTCCTGCACTCACACACACATATACACCTAGCTCCTAACACCTAACTCATGCCCGCCACTCTTCAGAGACACCAGATGTCTATGGTCAGGGATGACATGATGATGTGTGCCGGGGGAGTGGATTCATTTTCCCTTGAGGAAAGACTACTGAGGTGTAGTCTCTTTTTCACCTGTTCCATAGTGTGAAGTGACTGGGAATCATAACACCACAGATTCAGGTTGTTGGTTTTTCTGTTTGTTTGTTTTATTTTTTTATAAGTACAGTATATATGCCTGGTTAATAATCTGATTTTCATAATAGTTCTGCTGTAAAATCTTATGATCTTCATAAAAACCCACAACACCCACATACGGAGTAAATAATCTATTTTTAAATATGCCAAACTATTTTCATGGGTATCTCTGTGCACTGCTTGGAAATGTATTTTTGTCCAGAGCAGTCAAAATGATTTGGGTAAAGTTATTGCAATGCATTTCAGTATAGCCTTCTCAAAGAATGACACACATATTTGAACAGCTATCTTTATGGGGACTTCCCATATTCCCCTACCCCAACTCTACCACAAAACCCAACCCAACAGACTGCATTTTTACATATACAAAATTCTTAATTCTCTGTGACATATGAGCCGTTACAGGTTTATTAATTACAGATATTGCTATACGTGTGGGGATATTTGGTTACACACCAATAATACAAAGAATACAAGGTAAACACACACACACACACACACACGCACGCACGCACGCACGCACGCACGCACGCACACACACACACACACACAGATACAAACAAACAAAAAACAAGCAAATAAATAAATAAATACAAAGAAAGAAAGAAAAAAGAAAGAAAGAAAAAAAGAAAAAAGAAAGAAAGAAAGAAAGAAAGAAAGAAAGAAAGAAAGAAAGAAAGAAAGAAAGAAAGAAAGAAAGAAAGAAAGAAAGAAAGAAAGAAATCACTGAGGCTACCATAAAAGGCATCACAAACTGTAGGTTTTATATCTTTTAATCCTTTGAGTTTTTCTCATGTCTTGTAGTGCAGATTCCATGGCTAGTTATTTACAGTAAGTTTTGAAAAGGAAAATGATTCTAGAAAAAATTACTTTATGAAATGTAAAAAAAAAACTTTATTTATTTTTATTTATTATTATTTTCTACCAATATAATGATGCGGGCCTCACGGTGGCGCAGTGGATAGCACGTTCGCCTCACAGCAAGAAGGTCGCTGGTTCGAGCCTCGGCTGGGTCAGTTGGCGTTTCTGTGTGGAGTTTGCATGTTCTCCTCGTGTTGGCGTGGGTTTCCTCCGGGTGCTCCGGTTTCCCCCACAAGTCCAAAGACATGCGGTATAGGTGAATTGGGTAATCTAAATTGTCTGTAGTGTATGAGTGTGAATGGGTGTGTATGGATGTTTCCCAGAGATGGGTTGCAGCTGGAAGGGCATCCGCTGCGTAAAACATATGCTGGATAAGTTGGCGGTTCATTCCGCTGTGGCGACCCCAGATTAATAAAGGGACTAAGCCGAAAAGAAAATGAATGAATGAATGAATATAATGATGCATATAATTGGAAGAAAAACACATTTTAATCAGCGTTTTCTTTTAAAAACAGTAACTAAAGTACACAAAAATCCAGTTTTAAATTATCAATATAAATTTATAACAAGAGTGGCACGGTGGCTCAGTGGTTAGCACTGTCGCCTCACAGCAATAAGGTTGCTGGTTCAGTCCCGGCTGGACCAGCTGGCATTGTTCTCCTTGTGTTCTTGTGGGTTTCCTCCACAATCTAAAGACATGAGCAATAAGTGAATTGGATGAACTAAATTGGCCGTAGTGTATGAGTGTGAGAGTGTATGGGAGTTTCCCAATACTGGGTTGTAGCTGGAAGGGCATCCGCTGTGTAAAACATATGCCAGAATAGTTGGCGGTTCATTCCGCTGTGGCAACCCCTGATAAATAATTGACTAAGCCGAAGGAAAATGAATGAATGAATGAATGAATTTATTTATTCAGTTTCAAAGATAAAACTATATAGATTAATAATATCCCTTCTGTAACATCAAACTGAATTGTTTCACTAGTAGGTTCTGACAGGGGTCTGCATTATAAGTGAATCGTTGAAACAAGATTGACTTTTCATTAACCCAACGAATCTGCTCAAACACACTAATTCATTTTAACATAGGAAGATCGGATCACTTTACTGACATTCTCATTCGGTATCACATTCATCAAAATGTCCTAATCTTAGTTAAGTAATAGATAAATACACTGTGAATTACTTTCCAAGACATCACACACATGCAAATGAATTTTTATGCATTATAATTAGGAAAGAATTTCAAACAAACCACAATTTTGATGGGTAATGATAATCATGCATCATTTTAAAATTACACAGTCCTTATTTTTATTGTCATTATTCGCTTAAACTAATGAACTATTGTTTTTCCTTTCCTTTTTGTTTTGCTCAGACTGACAGCTCTTGCATTTACCATTCACCACAGAATAGAAGTGTACAACCAGAAGATCAGCACTCATCCACCAGGATCTTTTTATATCCTTTTTTCATGTATTGAGTGAAAACTGTCACGTACGCAGGATTTTGGGTGGACCGGCTGTCGATCTAATAGGCCTAATGCCTCGCTGGTCCTTATGTAGCCTCGCCACTAGACCTTTAGTAAGGAATAATACAGAAATGCCACTTTGTAGGCTAGTTGTTTCGAAGCAAGCAGGCTTTTTCTGTATCTCAGTATTATCCACTATTCTTTAATGCATGAGTAAACAAACTGTATACAGACCAGAGATCTGTTGACAATCTGTTGCTCTGCCGACGGAAGCACAAATGTTCAGTCCAACATCTACACACAGCGGATTAGATGCACCTCATTTACAGTCAAAGGATATTAAACTGCAAACTGCAGATATGAAACTTTAGAAGACGCTGTCAGTAAACCTATCTCTGCATTTGCAATGTCAATAATACACACTGAGCTTTCTTTCGAGCGAACATAATCATGACAATAACATATTCAAGACATTGGAGTCTAATTGATGTTATTGATTTATTGAATAACACAAACACCATAAAGTATGCTGCAAAATTGCCTAATAATTTACTATGAAGGTTATTGATTATGCTGTTACCAAGTGAACCGACCCATGACTTGTATCTATAAACATCCCTGCAAACGTAAAATGACTCCTACATACGGTATATGCTGACTCCTGTGCAGTTTCTTTAAACATCTAAATCCAAAGATTAGCTCAGTATTTCTGTCTCCACTGAAAAGAGGATTACAGCACAGAGCAAATGGCTTTGACTTACACCTTTGATTCTGACCCAAATAAAAGTGAACAAAATTTGCGATTCATTATTTCTGGCGAGCTACTTTAAAAATGAGTGCGGTGGAATTCTCGCAGGCTGAATCAGAGTGTTGTGTTGGGATCCATTGTTTTATGCTCCTTGACGTTATCTCAACCGCTCTGCTCTTCCCGGACTTCATGACAAAAGCATCAAGCACCAGGCCTTTGTTAGAGGAACCTTTCAAGTACAAGCAAAAATCAATGCTAAGGCAGATGAAAAAAAAAAAAAAACGGTATTATTTGGAAGGCCAATCTGAGAACCTGTCGAAAATCTATTACACATCAAAGAACATGACTTAGAATGGCATCTTTGTCTGATTTCAAAAGACAACGATTTTCTATATTTCAAATTCAAGCCTCAATGAATAGAAAAGATGTCCCACTAGCACTCGCTTCAATTAATTACACAGGGCGACGCTTCAGGCTAAACTTTGAAATTTTGCTAAAATTGACCTCACTTGTGACTGACTGTTCTATAAAGCAGGCTGTATTTGTCATTAAGGTAATTTACACAGTATTTTCATCCGTTATAAACCCAGTCAGAAAGAGTGTGATGTTTATTATAAAAAACTTTTTGACTGTATTTAAGCACCTTTAAGTGCCACACAGATTGGGAAATGGACATAAAAATAGTACATTTTAAATAAAAGAATCAAGAAACAAAATTAAGTCTGGGTCAAAAGTTAGACATCTCATTTTGGTGCCTACATTAAATAAAATGTGCAAAATTAATTCAGTTTCTACTTAAATGTTTCAAGTAACTTTTAAAGTGACTTTTAAAGGACCAATTATGCCCTGTTTTACAAGATGTAAAATAAGTCTGTGTGAGTGTGTGTGTGAAGTTTCAGCTCAAAATACCCCACAAATAATGTTTTATAACTCTTTGAAAGTGCCCCTTTTAGGCTTTGATCCTAATTGTGCCATTTTTGATGACTGTCACTTTAAATTCAATTGAGATTATGCTCCCAGCCCTGTTTTCAAAAGAGGGCGGAGCTACAAATGCTTATGTACCAGCTCAAAAAGTGACGTTTGTTCAAACTACTTCTTAAAATGAGTTGAAACAACACACTTTCGGATTATTTTTTTAGGGACAACTATTTCTTTTTTTTACATTCAATTCGCTTAAATTTATAAAAACTAATAAGTTAATTCCTTCATGTTGTCCCAACACAAATTGATTGTGTGGAACCCAGCAGTTTATACAGTGTATGGTAATGAGGGAGAGATCGTAACTGATGGGCAGGGCTTTCCCCCTCTAAAGGCACCTACAAAGGAAGAATGTCAATCAAAGTGTTTCTGCAGACTGTGTTTATGACGTGATTATAAAAAATAATATTTATAAATTTATACAATTAGAAACTGGTTATATATTTACAGACTGTTGTCACACAACTGTGCTATAAAAGGGATTGTTGCATAATAGGTCCTCTTTAAATAACTTTTTAAAATAAAATGCTAAAATATGAGTGAAAATGTTTTTCAGACTAATATATATGTCACAAGGGGGGCATGGCCGAGAGCCATGGGAATGGAAAAAGGTTTGTGACGCAAACACTAATTATTGTCACCTGTGCGCCACCTGTCTTGAGTCCCACAGGAGGAGGAGAAGTATAAAAGGAGGAGTTTAATTGTTTTGTGTTTACTTATTTATTAAAATAATCAGATGTTTGTCCCTTTAGAAAAAAACATCACTCTTGTTCTGTTCTTTGCTTATTAAAATCTTTCATATAGTAAGTCATCTTGCTAAATTTTATATTAAAAATATGTGTTTGTGATGAATTGGTGAAACCTATTGGTTTGATGGAGGGTCTCAAAGTATTAAAATGTTTATTTTATAATTATTATTATTATTGTAGAACTACACTACACTGTAAAACAATTCTTACTGTCTTGCTTGTTTTAGTTGAATCAAATTACCTTTTCAAGGCAAGGCAAGTTTCAACTTATATCAATCAAATGGCCTAAATATACTCATATATACTCATAGACTCAAATATACTCATAGACTCATATATATATACAAGTTAAACTTTGTATAACTTACAAAAATTAGATTAAACCCAATTAACTTATTAAAATAAGTTAAAGCAACAAACGTTTGTCATTATTTTTTTATAGTGCGTAATGCTAAACATGTCTGACTAAATGTTTTAAATACATGTATATCAACAATTGTTACACTGAATGACATTTTAGCAGGTGTCTTCTGTATACGATGATACAAATATAAGCCTTTTTTTTTACTTTTTGTCTTTGACCCATATATAAAAGTCATATGGAAAGCTTCCCTACTTTATAGAGAAATACAAATGAAAGCTTTTTTTTTTCCTAGAAAAGACAGACCGTTGCCTCATCAAAAACGATTTCCAACAGATTTCAGCACCAGACACATTTTTAATGTCAACCAGAACAAAAAAAAAGTAACAGGGAAGCCTGCTAAGCAAAAGGGGACATTTCAAACAGCAATAAAACACTTCTTAACAAGTGAACTGTCAGAAGTAGTTTCAGTTTTTGCCCTTGATTCGTCTTACAGAAATGCCTACAGAAGATTCCCTGTCAGAAAAGTAATCCGATCCGAATGTCTGTTTTATTTAGCTGTTTTGTTTAGAAAATGGCGTTTTCTTTGTGCCCGGTGTCTCCGCTCGGCAGGAGAGAAGCGCTGGATCTCTTTGTTGTTGTCATTGTTGCTTGGCTGATTTTGCTTGCTTGTTTGTCTTTTGTTTTTATATTTTGATTTCTCAAAAACATAATAGAATTGTGAACATCAAATGGAGGCTTTTCAAGTCGAGTAAAATAATCTTAAGCCGGACATTAGTCGTGGAAGAGAAGCCGAGGCGGACCGCCGTACCGCAGAGATCAAAACAGATACATCAAAGGGCCCAAGAAAAACACATCCAAAAAACAGAACATCTGAAGCCCCCCAAATCAGATAGCACCGCAACAAATGCAACACAAAACAACCCCGCATGCTAGCAGTACATGGGACGAGAAGGTGGCTCGTAACAACAAAGTTTCTTTTGATAAACACCAAAGGACCGCAGATCTTTTGGCAGCCTATTCAAGCCATAACAAAATTCGACCAAAAAGAAATAAAGGTACATCTCAAATACAGTGGTTAATTACCTTTTTCCTCCAGATACTTGAGTGCAATCATGTCTTGCTTTCTTTGCTATCGCCATGGTTACTGTCAGCTAAAGCTAGAATGTGAGAGAACCAAACTCCAGCAACATTACAGTGAAAGAACGCAGACAGAAAAGAAAAAAAATCATTTCACTTTGCTGGGTTGGTAACAAGTGCACTTGGGAGATACTCTGAATAATGCAATATTTGGCTCGCAGGTGCTATGATTATTACTGACTCTTCTGGAAATTCATCAAATGATTGACTGTTCTGTAAATTTTGCACTGTTAAATTCATCAAGGTCAATGACTAATAAATGTAGAACCTAATTAAAATAATACCGAATTGTTTTTTAGTACGCAATGAAGTGTCAGAAGTGTCCAATAAGTGATGTCCAGCTTAGAAAAATTATCTTTTCACCCTTTATTCAAAAATATTGATGCTATGATGATGTCTATTTTTATAAGCATATATGTGCAAATGTGATTGGAGAGTGCACGGTGGCACTGTCGCCTCACAGCAAGATGTCGCTGGTTTGAATCCTGGCTGGGCCAGCATTTCTGTGTGAAATTTGCATGTTCTCCTCTGGGTGCTCTGGTTTCCCCCACAGTCCAAAGACATGCTGTATAATTGAATTGGATGAACTAAATTTGTCTGTAGTGTGTGTGTGTGTGTGTGTGTGTGTGTGTGTGTGTGTGTGTGTGTGTGTGTGTGTTTGTAATAGAAAAACTGTGTATGTTCACTGGGAAATAAAATTATTTGAAGTAAAGATTATTAGAATGTAAATCTAAAATCTAAAAAGGAGCATGTTCTACAACCAAAATACATAGCATTTTTGGTTTCTACACAAATATGTTTCATTCGCTGTTACTTGCAGTTTTTTGTGGTCCTTTTTTCACACAAATCGTTCACACAAATGTTTACCTTGACTACAAAGACACAAAAAAAGGTGATGATATCATGAATCCATGAATTAACAATTTCTCTCTATTTTATGGAGTAGTGCTATATTTATAGTGTGTGTGTGTGTGTGTGTGTGTGTGTGTGTGTGTGTGTGTGTGTGTGTGTGTGTGTGTGCGTGCGTGTGTGCGTGCGTGCGTGCGTGCGTGCGTGCGTGCGTGCGTGCGTGTGTGCATGTGTGTGTGTTGCCCAGTACTGGGTTGGGGCTGGAAGGGCATCTGCTGCTTAAAACATATACCAGAGTAGGTGGCGGTTCATTTCGCTGTGGCAACCCTTGAAAAGTCAGTGACTATGCCAAATAAAAATGGATGAAGGATCGAAGCAAACAAGATCTCTATTGAAAAAAGTATCTTCAGTTCAGTTTATCCAGAATCATGTAGCTCTACAACAAAACACAACAATGCTATGCTTTCCCCTGGTTTAGGATTAGCACAATAGCTAACATGCTACAGAGTTACTTCAAGTAAGCGGAAAATAAGTATTAGTTGAAATCAAGTAGACGATAGACTAAAATTCTAAAGGGCCATTCAGAAAGTATGTGTTTTTTTCAACTTTAACTTTTTTAAGTGCAGCGTATTGATACCATTTTGGCATCAAATAAAACATGTTACACTAACTTGCTACTTTAAACAGAAGCTCGCAATTCTTGCCCTGCCTCTGAGTACTTCTGATTACCAGCACTGCTAGTAAAAGTTGAAAGTCTTTTAGCTCTTTGTTCTGTGTTCTTTTAACACAGCATTTAAAAAAGTGACCCTCATGTGCTGCAAAAATCCTGAAACGTGTGCTTAGAGATCATATACATCCATCAAGTGCATTTACATAGAAAAATGATGGAAAAGGAGGAATGCATTGGAGTGTAAAAACGTGTTCTGTGTGAATGGCTCCAAATGGTTGCAGTTGATATGTGGCATTGCATCATCGCTTACAGTCAACAGAACGTCTATAGGGGACCATCAAAATAAAGTGTTCCAATTTTTCATCCAAACAAGCTTGTAATGAGGTCGAGACTGGAGTCACGACTGATAATTCCACACGTAGAGTATTCCCCAAATTTGATTGTCGTCCCACAGCCATTTGCACTGTCATCATGGCAGCGCACAGTAACATTGAAACGTGGAGTTAAAAGTTATGGTAATGAAGAGTCATGGCAGAGTTGCAGAAATGTAAACACCTCATAGCTCTCTGAGGAACCATGTGTGAATTTACAGCAGACGAATACAGCAACAGTCCGTGTGTAATGACTGTGTGTAATAGTGAGTGAATTTGGCACGCTCAGCATGCTAGTGGCCTCGATGAGATAATTGCATCGGCGCATTAACTCCTCTTGTGCGATTGTAGGCCTAAATCTCAGACTTTCACTTACATTTTGAATATAAATGTCTACAAGATATGCTTGGTAATACCAGACGAATTCATTTATTTTTGCAGATGTGCTGACTGTCTTGTGTTTACATTTACAGTGACAACTTAAAGTATGACGTCTTTTTCAGTAATAATCATCAAATCTGTACCAACAATATCAGTTGTCTTATAAAAAATATAAATATTATATATATGTATATTTATTTATTTATAAAAAACATTTTATTATTATTTAAATAGGCATGTTACATTTTAATATGCTTGAATTAAAAAAATTATGTGAATTATAGACTTTAGTGAAGTTAAAGCAATAGCTTTTTAAGACATATTTGTGCACAATCCTCATATATATATATATATATATATATATATATAGCATTTATTGTGGTTTTAAATTGTATTTAGCATAAAACGGCATTTTTTATTTTAAAATATGAAAGTATATAATGAACTTAAAATAATTGTGTATGGGTATCGGTTACAATATAAAGATCAAGTATTTATTTATTTGTAATGAATGTGCCTTGCAGAATTTGAAGGTCATGAACTTCATTAGAACTTTATTAGAAAATAATTGTACAGAATCATCGCATAAAATATAGATTTTAAATGTTTATAAAATATCTTTATTTTAAAATACGGCTATTTAATTTATTAGGGAAAAAATTGTATATACAAAAATTGTGTAGGTTATGAACTTTTATTTTGCATTTTACACATTTTTGCATTGTATTGTATCAATTTAAATTAAGGTTGGTAGAATTTTGAATAGATATCCTGTATTAGATATTAACAATAAAATAATTGAAATCCGATCATTTACAGTTTAGGTCAAATTAAACATCGTTTTCAATGACTATTTATTAAATAGTGTTAAATGGCTTCAATGAACTATTTTCTCTCCTTTTATAAAGTAAAAAAAAAAATATATATATATATATATATATTCTAAAAAATATATTGACAAAAGCTCTGTGACTTGACTGACAGATCCATTGACAGGAGGTTAAAAAGATTAATGTGAATCGTTTAAAAAGTGTGATGTATGCATGGTCTATGAAGCTCAGAAGCAACCTTAAAAAAAGAGCGCAGTGAATTTGCTGTCTGAATGTGCAGGTTAATTGCATTGGCACCCTGCATTTTGATATGTATCTTCGTCATTCCCTTAGTTAATTATTTGAAATGGAAATGACCGAAGACCAGTGCTAATAGTGTATGCTCTCCAGAGGGGTCAAGGCAGATGTAGAGTCAAGAAAGCAGAGCGAAAGAGACGAGGAAGGGTCACCTGGTATTCAAGCCGAGAAGCGAAAGGTGGAGAGACAGCCAGTTACTGAGAGTTTGAGGGAAGAGAATGAGAGATATAATTGAATTGAAGTTTCAAATGAAGAGCAGAAACTAAAGGATGGAAAGAAACGCTTGGCCTAAAGTATTTCCTGTCACTTTGCAATGCCGCTGGTTTTTAAAAGCGGGTGTTTGGCCCATCTCACCGTGCCACTCGCTTCATTTAGCTCATGATGTGGGCCATCAGCCTTGAACTTCAAGTGGGCATTTCTCTCTCTTTCTTTGCCCTCTCGCTTCCCAGCACTTTTTCGGGACCATTCAAAGCCACTATTATCTTGTCACTGTCCAGCTGTAGCTTCACAGTTGGAGATCACTGCAAAATAACTCCCCTTTCGCTCTTCTTTACTGGAGAAAACTCAAAAGACCATTGGCAATGTAATTCACGAGATGTGTGACTTTTCTCATGTTCAATTATAATAATGTTTAAATGTTTAGCTGTGCACTAAAAACCAATTGACGAAGCTTTTTGGGGTCTCTCAACAAGTGTACATCAATGTCTCTTCCTCAAAATGAACTCAGTAGTCACAGAAACTACACAAAAAAAGAAGATTCATTGGATTTACTTTTTTTTTACGGTAAGTGGTTGCAAACAATTTAAATATTTATATTTATTAAACTTAAACTTAATTTGTTTGTTTAATTCAGCCCCCCTAAAAAATTTGCAACCATTTACCCTATTTTTTTTTTAGGGTATTTAGGAAATTTAGGGTAATTAGGAAATCCATTGATGCATTTCTTTTTTTCAGTGTACAACTTTTTGTAAGAAATTTCATCCTTCACAGTTTTGAGGACGGTTTACACCAAAAAACTGTATAATGATGGATGATTGCATAAGACTGCTTTGAAGGGCTCGGAAACATCTACTGATCATTTATCAGTAAAAGAGTATTTGTTTACACCATAAATATTTTGAAATATTAAAAAAAATAAAATGCTTCAGCATTGAGCAGCAATAAGCCATGTGTATGTATATGATTTTAAAGATTTTTTGGATTTCATATTAGTATCTGATCTAGGTTCAGTTTTATAAATATGTAGACATTTTAGTGACAATGAAAATAGTTAAAATCCTCATACACTGTGGGGCTGATGAAAGCTGATTGGTTTATTAACATTCTGGGGTGTGCGTTTATTTTTTGACCACATTGCAGTTTCATTTCACATCAATAAATGATTTCAGTTTCCAACCGTTCAGTAAAAAAACAAAAAAAAACAGGACTAACTTTTGTTTTACAGAAAAAGAACTAAAAGTATATATTAAAATACACATATTAAACCAATAGGGTCGCCGCGGTGGCTCAGTAGTTTGTTTGTTGTGCCTTTTAAGTTGTTTTTCATAATGTAAAGCACTTTGATCAGCTTCAGTTGTTTTTAAATTGTGCTATATAAATGAAAACTGTATTGTATTGTATTGTATTGTATTGTATTGTATTGTATTGTATTGTATTGTATTGTATTGCATCGTATTGCATCGTATTGTATCGTATTGTATCGTATTGTATTTGTGCTTAAAATACTACCTCAAGTAATAACTTAATATCAACTGAAAAGCTTGTTTGGTGAGCTTTACCGCATGTATCATTCTAACTAAAACATTCTCACCGTTCTCGCAGGCATTGTCTAATTGGAGAGTATTGTTGTGAGGGCTCAGTCTGTCCACCAAAAAAAACTTCATTTTGTTTTAAAATCACATGCTTTAATCTATGCAAATATGCTTTCTCAAGCAAGCAGTCCAATGTGCCAACCACGAGAGCTTCAGTTACCATGGCCACCTATTGGTAAAACAATGCTTGCAATTAGCCGAGCCTTTCTGATATTGCAATTGGAATTATAATGTGTGTGCAGTAATAAATTAAGGTCAGTGATTTATGGTGTAAATTAAACCGCAATTAAAGCCGAGTACATTTTCTTCTTTGTAATACAAGAGGAAGCATGCTAAATCGAAAAGACATCAAAACAATAGATTTGAATGTCCGAACAACGTCTGGCAAATAATGAACCAGCCAACCAGTTAATCGCCAACACCATCCTTGGCAATGTTAACCTTTTCTTAGCATCACCTGTTCAGAAGATACACTGAAGTGCCTTCTTTCTTTCCTGCTACACACTCAAGGCTATCTGGGGGAAATGTTCAACACAACTCTTTTATTCTTCCCGTCCTTCAGCCATAATATATATTAATCATTTGATACTGCTGTTACTGAGAGTTGCGTTGTAATCGGACTGCCCTTTCCCACTGGCAGAGTTAATTAAGTGTAAAATGGACAGGGGTGGGAGGGTGTGTGGGGGGCGATGGGAATGAACGCTTGGCAAGGACCCCGATACTCAAAGCGTAAGCAGAGTCTACTGAGGGGATCAGGACACCGATGAGGCCTTCATCTGCCACTCAAACTCGGACCAGCACAGCAAACCTAAGAGAAGATGGATTACCGCCATTTGTGATGCTATTAGTGCTATTGAGTGGGTCTGTTGCTCACCGCAGCTTTTACTGGCCGGTCCAGGATCAGCGGGAGTGCTGACATTGAACACCAACAGCAAACTGTCCTTTTTCTTGGTTGCCAAATAAGAAGGATTCGGCCTCCATGGTTGAGTGTTTTTTATGGAAAAATAGTCTATGTTCACTGGGAAATAAAATCATTTGAACTAAAGATTATTAGAATGTAAATCTGAAATGTAAAAAGGAGCACGTTCAACCCCCAAACGACCCCCCACCCTTAATTCGCTGTTACTAGCTGTTTCTTTGTGGTCCTTTTTTTACACACATCGTTCACACAAGTGTTTACCTTGACTACAAAGACACAAAACAAGTTAATGAAATCATGAATCCACGAATTCTAAATTAACAATTTCTCTCTATTTTATTGAGTAGTGCTATATTTATTATGAATTATTTGTCTATGCACATCATTGTTTTTAAATTCACATACCCTCATGTATATACAGTAGTCAACATTTGTGGATTGGAACAAGTGGGACAAGTGGATTGGATTGGACAAGTGGATTGGAAGCTTTAATAAAAGTTGTCCTAACTATTGATCAACACCCATTCTTGTCTTTTTTTAACTATATATACAGTATATACTATATATACTATACTACAGTGTCTATAGAAAATCATCATATCCCTTTGAAATAATTACTTTATTTGCCTGAAATCAAATCCCATTTCAAATAACTTTGCCTATTGAAATGCCTTTGAAATGTTTGAAATCTTCTCTTAGCCGGTGCCTTTCTTTATCCTAACAGTCTTTCTAAAACACGGTGTAATGTGAGTAAATGTATTGATTTTTCACAGGGTATGACAATTTTCTATAAGATGTAAATATTATTATTATTATTATTATTATTATTATTATTATTATTATTATTATAGGGCCTCACGGTGGCGCAGTGGATAGCACGTTCACCTCACAGCAAGAAGGTCGCTGGTTCGAGCCTCGGCTGGGTCAGTTGGCGTTTCTGTGTGGAGTTTGCATGTTCTCCCCGTGTTGGCGTGGGTTTCCTCCGGGTGCTCGGTTTCCCCCACAAGTCCAAAGACATGCGGTATAGGTGAATTGGGTAGGCTAAATTGTCAGTAGTGTATGTGTGTGAATGGGTGTGTATGGATGTTTCCCAGTGATGGGTTGCAGCTGGAAGGGCATCCACTGTGTAAAACATATGCTGGATAAGTAGGCGGTTCATTCCGCTGTGGCGACCCCAGATTAATAAAGGGACTAAGCCGAAATGAAAATGAATGAATGAATATTATTATTATTATTATTATTATCAAAATAACTTCTCCTTCTGTTCTCATCCCTGATAATGTGTTTACTTGCATGTGGGCTGGATAACATGTCAATCACTTGAAATCAACCAACAGCAAACAACAACGATGCAGTCAATTCCCAACAGCCAAAGTGCTGTCATTTTTCTCTCATTTGAGAAGCAGCTGCACTCCATCACGATAGGAAAGGAAATAGGATCACAAATTCAGTTTCATGCCAACTTTCACTTTTCGGGTCACCTGTTCCTTTAAATCTAATGAAGTGAAAGTCTGCACATTTATTAATCTATTTCTTGCTTGTGTTAAATCTGTCATCAAAGTTTGCAGTCTAAACCAAAACATTTATTTTCTGGTCCCTCTGAAGGAACTTTCACAGAGGTGGTAAAGGATTGGCAGTAAATTGAAATGACACTCCAAGAGATTAAGAAAGGCATTTCATCAGCGTTTGAATTCATAGGACACATACGCCTCCAGATAAGAGGCAAACCAGAGATGCCAGTTTAATTAAAACTATCGCCGAACAACCCTGTTAAGGACAGAAAACCGTGTTGCCTCATCACCACTGTTTTTAAAGATTGCTCTATCTTCAAATCGACCGTGTCCTGTTGTCTGATGAAAAGGGGCTACGGATGATACTTCACACAGTTCGTGGAACATGTTTACAACATGTTATCATCAGTCATTAGAAAAGTAATAACAAGAAGAATGTGCAATTACAAACATCCCATAAAGCAATTACATAGAAAGTGCATGTTGTCCATTATGAGCACCCCACTTAATTAATTAGAGAGAATTACATGAGCACTAATGCAAGTGTGACAGTCTCACTCTACAGAAGAGACAGTGTAATAAAAGCGCTGTGTGTTAAATTCAAATATGCTGATTCAATCAATGCAGTGTTCCAACTTATTATTAATGCTGTCCCAAAATCATATCCATATATATCTTTTTAAGTAACAACTTTAATTAATCAATCAATCAATCAACCAATCAATCAATCAATCAATCAACGTCACAATAATTAGCCAGAATATGTCACTCTATGCACAATAACATAAAAGCAACATAAAAGCTGAAAATGAATGAATGAATAACAATAATAATCTTTCTCACTATTATGAATAACATTAATAATAATTCACTCTGATAAGTTGACAGCTTTTGAACCATGGTGGTTGATTTCCCTATTGACCAAAGACAGTGTATTGACACATTTTCTAAATATAGGAAACGATGATCCTTTGAAATCACAAATCCTGTACCAAATACAACACAAAAATCAGGTGAATTATAGGGAGAGAAACAAATCTCTTGACAACAGACACCAATCAAATGGAAACACACATGGAGGTCTGATGACGGATCTATTCATCAGATTTGTTTACAGTCTCTTTTCTTCTATTTTATGGGCGTCCAAAAAGAGAAATACAGACAGAACCACACAAGATCATTATTCACTGCAAGAAAAAAATGATATATGGGGGTTCAAACTGGTGAACTGAAGATTTTCTCACTTATTATTATATTTCTTGTTAGTGTTTTAATTCTGTCATCAAAATTTTTAGGAAAAAAAAATACAAATTTCACTACTTCTGAAGGAAATTTCAGAGAGGTTTTAAAAGGCTAGCTGGAAAACATGTTTCATAGTTTTATTAACTACAAATTAATAGTTTTTTTAACTACGAACTATACATACTTGTAATAAAATAGAATAAACTGTAAACAGTTAAACAATGAAACATAAACACTTTGAAATGTTGTACTGTATATAAACAGAAATTACGGTAAAACATACAATTTGTTTATTCATATTTTGAAAATGTAGGTTTGTTGATTTGTTATTTGTTATCAAATATGATGACTTTAGTGAGTGTTTTATTTATTTCAAGCATGTTGCATTATTTTAGTGTCATTTACCTTATAGTTTTTTGTGTTCTGTACTTACAGCTGCTGGAATGACCAGTCAAATAAGTCACCATGTGACCTTCAATTGTGCCACACGTGCTACTAGCATTGAATATTACAGTATCAATACATTTATACATCACCAAAAGACATTAGTATAGCATAATATAATGATCACTACAGTAAGGAAATGTAACAAACAACAATCAAAAAGCATGCTATCATGCTCCTAACGTCATTGCTGTGGCAAAGTTCTGGCAACCGCTGTTGCTACCCTAAATATAACATTTTACAGTGCAGCACCGTCACATAAATCTCCTATACAGCTGTTCTCCAGTCTGTACTGTGGAGCTGTCCACTGCCAGCGGTGCTGAAACACACAATTCCTTAGCGGGACTTTGTTCTCTCGTGAAAAAACACATGAACATTGAGTACCAAGACGCCCACGAATGCTCACGAGTTAAAAAGTTATTCCAAAAACACCAATGCATATAAATATGTGAGCATGCATTCTATAGAAATGCTCAGTGACGATCGAGGGAGGGGTTGAACGGGGAAAGACCGGTTTTTGCAGAATCCATACTGCATATATGTTTTTTCACCGAAATACGCGAACTATTTGTGCATTGACAGGTGATGAAAATGCTTCAGAAGCGGTCCCAGACACCGGCAGCTATGCCTTTAATGGCTGCAACTTGAACGAGGGTTATTGAAATGCACCCCACGCACAAAATCCAGCACCCCACCACCACCACCGCACTGAGCCCCAAACACACACACACACACACACACACACACACACTATACGCTGCAAACAGCAACACGTCACATCAGCGACTCACCTTCAGCGCCTCGATGTCCAGCGATGCCGATCGCTCCATATCGGAAGATAAAAGTCAAACACAAAAGTTGTATATCTAGCCTTGTAGTTCCCGAGCGAGAGCCAGCCCAGTTCTCCGAGCCGCGGCGGATTCCCTCAGTCTCATTCCCGCTGATCACGACTCCAGCGACAGCCTCAACTGTTCAATAGCCTAAATGAAATCTAACTAGTCACTCAGAGTGTCCCAAGAGCAGTAACGTGACATAAACAGACTCCGCGGTTTTTCTCTCTCTCTCTCTCCGAAGGCAAAAGTGTTTCCGTCAGTGTGAGACCGTGTTGTCATTGAGAGCGACGAGAGCGCGCGATTTGCAGCAGCCCCGGTTGTTCAGTGTTTCAAATCAACCTTTTGCGCTATATTTAAAGAACCTGAAGCAGGCGCATAAGAACGAGACTGTCAGCTCCTTGCTGTGATCCGGCTGATTGGTTGATTGACTGACTGATTGATTGATCGTTTAAACCGGGCGGGCGGGCACACTCCGCTGCTGCCCTACTTGGTGATCTCGAGAAACCTCTCGTATCCAAACGCGCTCATCCAGCCGAGTCCCGGAGCTCTGAATACGGACTCTGTGTCTGGGAGAGGGAGTCTGAGGAGGGAGGGATGGAAGAAAAAAAGGGGGGAAGATCTTCCTCGAGTGGATTGTGGGTGATTTTTTTTCTGTCTTTGGCGGCGCGGTGACTATCCAGAATAGCCAGGTGACTTGCACAGTGCCTTTAGACTACTGCGTGAGGATAAGAGCAGGTTCTTTCATCACTCAAAAAAAACTGTCTTGCTAGTTATTCTCCTGGGTCCTAGAGCCACGAGAGAGAGAGAGAGAGAGAGAGAGAGAGAGAGAGAGAGAGAGAG
>CAIGQW010054471.1:1538525-1558139 GCA_903798125.1 Danio choprae
ATTTTATCTTGAGCCCTGATTGTAGCAGAATAAAGTGATTGTCTGTTTATATAACAGAAAAAAACCCTCCATAAAGTTCTACCAACAAAGTAAGTCAGCACACGCAGTTAGATAAGAAAGTGAAATCAACTAAGATAGATTAAACATTTCACTACCACATCTGTTAATGGACTGATCTAAAGTAAGACATCCATTGATTCTAGACACCCTGCTGTTTATTTATTTATATTTTTTATTTAACAGGAGCAGCTGGGAGCAGCATATCAATTACCACACGCATGCCATTAATCTGAAAAGTACTTCTGCCACTACATGCTAGTCATTACACAAACAACTTCTTACACAATAAAAGTTTTCAAAGAACACAACTATGCTTGTATACTCCCCACAAGATGGATGAAACGACTCATTTACATTTCCAAGGAGACAAAAAAAAAAGTTAATGTCTGCTCTAGGGCTGCCACTAACAACTATTTGGTCAATAGATTGATCTGTCAATTAATACTTTGATTAATGGATGTTCCAAATGTTGCCCTATGCTTTTCTTCAAATATGATGTAATTTCTATGCAAAGACTACAAATGATGTAAGTAATGTATGAAGAGTATAAGTATTATAATTATTTCTCATAGTTGTGCGTCAGCTTTTGGAGAGCAATTATTAATTATTAAACTAAATAGATTCTGCAATTACTATGTTGTGTTTGAATAATAAAATCTGTTGGATTCATTACGGCGGCACAGTGGCTCAGTGGTTAGCACTGTCGCCTCAAAGAAAGAAGGTCGCTGGTTCGAGTCCCGGCTGGGCCAGTTGGCATTTCTGTGTGGAGTTTGCATGTTCTCCACATGTTCGCGCGGGTTTCCTCCGGGTGCTCCAGTGTCCCCCCCACAGTCCAAAGACATGCGGTATAAGTAAATTATAAGCGAATAGTTGGCGGTTCATTCCACTGTGGGGACCCCTGATAAATAAGGAGCTAAGCCAAAGGAAAGCAAATGAATGAATGTATGAATTCATTACTTCAAGTTGGAAGTTTACAATGAAGTTGATCAAAAGTGACTCTAAAGACAAATCTGATCAAATATTTCTATTTCTATTATTTTAGTTCTTTTAACTATTTATTATTCAATACAATTTCTAAAAAAAAAAAAAAAATTTTGAATGTGAAACTTTTTTTATAGAATGTCTGTTTTTACTTTATCTTTAACCAAACAAATGCAAAATATAATATAATATAATATAATAAATATAATATAATTAATATAATATTCATTCATTCATTCATTTTCATTTCGGCTTAGTCCCTTTATTAATCTGGGGTCGCCACAGCGGAATGAACCGCCAACTTATCCAGCATATGTTTTATGCAGCGGATGCCCTTCCAGCTGCAACCTCTGGGAAACATCCATACACACCCATTTACACTCCTACACTACGGACAATTTAGCTTACCCAATTCACCTATACCGCATGTCTTTGAACTTGTGGGGGAAACCGGAGCACCCGGAGGAAACCCACGCCAACACAGGGAGAACATGCAAACTCAACACAGAAACGCCAACTGACCCAGCCGAGGCTTGAACCAGCGACCTTCTTGCTGTGAGGCGAACGTGCTACTCACTGCGCCACTGTGAGGCCCATTTAATATAATATAATATAAAATAATATAATAAATATGTTTTTCTTTATGTTTGATTGTAGCAGTAAAGTGTTAAGACTCATTTTTCACATTGTAGACTGTATTTTTTGTAAATTTTACAGTTTAAATTATTAATCATTACTTTATTTCTTTATATCATTTTAGGATTTATGTAATTTTAGTTTTGTATAATAATCCCTCCTTCTGCTATCTGTTGGATATACATTTTTTGACTTTTTATCACTTGTTGTGAGAACATAATTTTAACAGTATTACATATTTTTCTTTTCATTTTAATGCATTATTACTGCTTTGAGACGCTGACAAAAGGCATAATTTATTTGACTTTTTGCCATTTCATCGTTTTACTCTTTCACTGTGATTAAATAACACTTGTGTCATTTACAGTATGACACTGCTTTAATGTTTTCAAGTTTTAATGGCCGGTGGAGTGGTAAAGTGGTAAAGGTGTTGTATGAAGCACCTGTGTCCTCCATCCCCTTGGACACATCTCTGTGCAGAAAGAACAAGTGCAAATGCTTTTTCCCCTTCTTTTTTTCCGTTGGGACGAAACGAAAGAGGGATGAAATAGGGGTTGTGCTCTCTCTGGAAAGACGACATGTTGAATTGTTTCATTTAGCCTCTGACCCTACTGGGGCCCTTCGGAAAAAAAAAAAGTGTGTCTGTATGCTTTGTGTGTGTTTGTAATCGTGCAGATTTGATCTTCAGTCCCACTGGTTTGGTCAAAGTGGAATGGAATTTCACTTCCATATTGCTTTTCTCCTCATCCTTTCTTCTCTCTCTCTGTGTGTGGTGTCTAAGCATGTGGCTCTATGGATGTGGACTCATTCCATGCCAATGTGAAAATGCCTTCATTCACTGGGGAATTCTAAAGCCATGATCAGCCTCTTTTCATTCTCTCCGTTCGTGCTGCAGAAACAAAAGAGAAAGAAAATGGCCTCCGGTTCTCTAACCCCACTCTTTCATCACCGTCAGACTTCAGCGGCCTTCATTTACTAAATGTAGACACTTTATGATCAGCATCCACCTCCTACATATAGCCATTGACCATAGTGAAGCATCTGCAGAACTATTGCACTGTGAAAAATGCTGGGTTCCACACAATTAATTTGTGTTGGGACAACATGAAGGAATTAAAGGTGCAGTAGGTGATTGTCTTCAGAATTTTTTTTTTTGTTATGCTGGTTAAAAGTCACTTCACATTCCTCTAGTAATGATTAAAGTAAATGATCCAAATGTATTAATATGTATTTTTATATTCTGATTGTCGGGCAGATCCGCCATTTGCGCGTATACGTGTGCATGTGCGCCGCACGTTCATGTGCACACAAGACACAACGATAAAATCAAATGCTGAATCAAACTTTTTAAAACCCTGAATCAATATTGGAGTTACTTTTGCACGTTTGAAAAGGATGACACCATGGCTGAAGTATTTCTTTTAGACAGGTAATGTTATGTTTTAAAACAATTTTAGTCATGCAAAGCTGTAGATTGTGTTGTATTATGAATGGGTTATATGCACGCAAGTGTTGTTCAGCCACTGAAATCTTCCGGCGAACAATTGAGGTGACTATTTTCAGTTTCATAAGGGACCTTTAACAGCATCGATAATGTAGATTTTTATTTAGTTTAACAACAAAACGTACGTAAATAGCGCTATTCCGCCTAGTCTGCTTTACTGAGTTGGAAGTTGGTCTTATATTCACATTGGTTCATTTTTAAACAATGACAACCTGTGACGCGCTCCCTATGTTGTTTACCGCTACTCTGAATGTTCGGTCTAATTTAGCATGTAAGTATGGCTTAGTAATACTGTAAGTGTAATTCCTGCACGCTGTCGGCCTACCACTAAGCAAAGAGTCACTTTAGAACAAAGTGTAAGAGAGTGAGACCAACGATCCTTGCATGCATGAAATATTGCACATTATGACAAGTTTTGCTTCCTAACTACATAACTGAAAACGTGCTAGATATAAGACATAAGTTTTATAAGATATAGGTTTTTCGTTCGGAATTGTAGTTTTATAAAGCACTATAAATTTTTCTAATTGACGAATGACATGATCTATCATCTTTAAGGTGCGTGCGTTTGCGATTTCAGAAGGCGTAGCTTTGGACGGCAGGGGAGTGACTGTTTCAAAGATATTATGCTAACCGGTTAGCATTTTGGCAGATCATCTACTGCACCTTTAATTTTATTTATTAATTAAAAAAAATTAAGTGGATTGAACATAAAACAATTAAGTTGTCGCAAAAAACTAAATTATGTTGTTTCAGCTTATTTTAAATAAGTAGTTTGAACGAGCAGCAAAAATATTTTTTGAATCCATCCATATCCATCCCCATCCATGCCTATCCATATTCATTCCTATTCATCCATCCATATCCATTCATATCCATCCCTATCCATCCATCCATCCATCCATCCATCCATCCATCCATCCATCCATTCATCCATCTCTATCCATCCACTTATTCATTCATTTTCCTTTCGCTTAGTCCCTTTATTTATCAGGGGGTCGCCACAGCGGCATGAACCGACAAACTTATCCAGCATATGTCTTACACAGCAGATGACCTTCTAGCTGCAACCCAATACTGGGAAACATCCACACACACTCATTCACACACATACACTATGGTCAATTTAGTTTATTCAATTCAACTATAGCGCATGTCTTTGGAAACCAGAGCACCTGGAGGAAACCTATGCCAACACGGGGAGAACAAACAAACTCCACACAGAAATGCCAACTGACCCAGCCGGAACTCGAACCAGCGACCTTCTTGCTGTGAGGCGACAGTGCTAACCACTGAGCCACCGTGTCGCCCCCTATCCATTCATCTAAAACTTTTTTATTTATTTATTTTTATTACATTTTTTAAATATTTATCATAGGAAATACAATATCAAATCCCAATACATTTGATGCACTTTTTCACATATTATTTGAAATGGCAGGTGTGTGATCAGCAACTTATACAAAACTCTGCAGCGTATTTCTTAAAAAAAAAAAAAAAAAAGGTCCTTCATTGAAATTCAGTGTGGTTCTCTCTTCCCACTGTCCCGGCAAACTCTCACACCAGGTTCGTTCTGCATCTGCTGCATATTCATGAGCCCGTGTTCTGATACCACAACCACAAATCACATTTTGAGTCATGTCTTGCGGAGCCGAGGTGATGATTATGTATTGGATGTGCGCAGCGGCATTGCGGAGGGACGGATGCCACGCTAAGTGTGTGCGTGTGTTTGTGGAGGGTTAAAAAAGCAGACGGTAAGTGTTGTGAATAAAGAGAGAGAGAGAGATTAATGAGACAGACTTGGTCTCATTCGATGACAGCAGGGATACAGATGTCCCAGCGCAGTATGTGGCCTTCGAACAAAACTACTAAAGCTACGGAGAGAGGGAAGATGGGTTATTCTCAAAAGAGATAAAGTTAAGGAGAAGCAGAGAGGGGAAATAGTTACTTTTTAAAAAGTGAGTTGTTTTGCTTAATGTGGGAGGGTAAATCTAAGTTAAACTTTCAAGAATTGTTCAGGTTATATTTAAAGATGCAGTTCACCCCCTCAAAAATACATTCTGTCATCATTTAGTCACCTTCCACTTGAGTTTCTTTTTGTCTGTTGAACACAAAATAATATATAATTAAGAATGTTGGAAATCTGAAGCCATTGACTTCCATGTTTACTTTCTTTTTTAAAACCTGCTTTTAGTCAGTGGCTTCTGGTTTTCAATGTTTTTTCAAAATATCTTTTTAAAATATCTTTTTTTGTCCAACAGGAAAAACAAATCTCCAAATAGAAAGTTCGGAACCACTTATTGATGAGCAAAGAGTCAATAAAATTTTATTTTGGGGTGAACTATCTTTTTAACCGATATGATGTGAGAAGATTCCTAAACAAGGTATTTTTTGGGACTTTTTTACAGCAAATCATAATTATCACAGTCTAGGAGAAATGATTGCACACATTCTTGTCCTAATTGAACCCATATTTAAAATAATTAAAAATGATTTTTGTTTTTTACAATCAAGCAGTTGTTTGATTGTTGCATTACATTGTAATTAATAATTGTAATTTTTATTAATCAAAATTAGCACTCTTGTTAAATAAAAAGTAAATCAGTTCCAAAACAGATTTATTTTTAATTTTTTTATTTTTAGAACTTGAATTAATTGACAATGACTGAACTTTTTCTGTAAATATTTTCTGTATATTTGACTATATAAGGACATTTAAACTTTAACAGGTTAAACAGGGTAAACTTAAATAAAGAAATATATATATATATATATATATATATATATATATATATATATATAATCAAAAGTGCATTTAAAGAGACTTTTATAAAGTTGTATTTAACCATTTGATCTTTGTTGATTTCTAAGATGATTTTTATAAGATGTTTCTATTTAGTGCATTGTGTTTATTGTTTAAATGTTTGAAATGCATCTGCCATGACTTAGCCCATAAAGCATTAATACACTAAAATGATACTACTAAACTGAAAGTTTTAAATCAGAATCAAAATATCTCCTTGTGAAATGTACTCCAAATTTCTCAACAGACTTAAAAAAAAATTAGACATTTAGAATCAGTACATTGAACATTTCACCTATTCGATAGTATAAGTTGATAACATATTTCCACATTACTTTTCATTATCTTTATTGATTTCCTGGAATATAATTTAAATTTGATGGACCCCAACAGACTGATACATGCCTATGCCGATTTTTTTTTTTTTCACCGAGCTCTCTTGTTTGTCAGTTGTTGTGAATGCGAGTGCCCTTTTACCTGCTGGACAGGATCATGGGTAATGTCTTATATCACAGGCAGGTGTAGTTAGTGACAGTTAAAGATTATTTCACTCTGTTTCTCCGTTCGAACCCCACATTGTCTCCCCCTTATCTCACTCAGCCAGTCTGTCCTGACAGCGCTTATAGAAGTCGTCACAGTAGCGACAATTAGCCTCGCTGTAATCCCGTAGCTTGTCTGGTCCTGTGGTAACACCACCTGTCAGGACACATAGCCTTTGTTGTGGTGTGAGGGGCTTTTTTTCTAAATGTTCTGTGCAAGAATGCAGACGAGTGTTGGAAAATGTTCTCCACAGGGTTATGTCCTTTTAGAAATCATTCAGCAAAAAAAGAAATAAAAGTCAAATAAATAGATCAAATAAATACATAAATGCATACAAATAAATAAACGGAACAGCTTTTCAAAAAGGATCACGCTCTGTTCTTCTTTCTGACCTTTCGGAGAGTGTGTGTCTTTGTATTGCTGTCAGTTGTTGTTATCACATCGACACAAAAGCTATTTGTTGAGGGGCTTTTGAAGGGTAAGGATTAAGTAAGAAATAATGATCAGATATGTCAGGTTTACAAAGGATATTATAGTGTTTTATTCATTTGTGCATTCATTTTAAGACGTATGTTTTTTTGTTTTTTTTACATATATATAGATATACATACATACATATATATATATATATAATTTTATTTTATTTATTTATTTTTTTTTATTGAATAACCACTAAAATTCAAGGCATGTTTGTGTAATTTATGTTTTTTTACCCATTGAATCAAACTGGAACTTTGTATAAATTCTCACCACATAATCATATAATCAACAACATGCTGGGTTGTTTGGGTATAATATGAAGCCCAAGACTGCAAGAAAAAAATGTATATACTATGCTGCGTAATTATAATGCTAAGTATGCACTGAAAAAATATATTGCTGCCTTTTTAGTTGAATCAAATGAGCTTTTCCAGTCGTCTTGCATCAATCAATCTGACTAAAAATATATAGTTAAACTTTGCATAACTTAAAAATAATAGTTGAAACCTGGTTAACTTATTGAAATAAGTTAAACCAACATAAAATATTTGTTCTCTTGACCTTTTGTCATTTTTTACAATGTGGGGAACAAATAAAAATGAATAATTTATAAAAAAAAAATAATAATAATTCATGAGAAAATGTAATGAACGCATTGCAGTGTAGTTAATCTGACTTTTCAGTATTGTAATAGAAATATAAAAATAGTATTAACTAAATTATAAAAATACTATTCAAAACACTATTCAAGGGTTAGTTTAGCTAAAAAATGTTATTCTGTTATATATTTTTCACTCTCATGTAATTTCAATCCTCTGAGACCTTCGTTCCTCTTCTGAACATATTTTAGATCCAATCCAAGAGCTCTCTCATCCTCCATATTGTATACAGCAAAGACCCAGAGACGTTTAAAGTCTAGAAAAGGAACCCAAAACAACATTCAAGCACCATATTGCCAATTCTAAATGCGCACCCTGATATTTCACAGAAGACAGGCAAACAAAGTCGCTTTTTTTTTTTTTGCAAAAAGTGTTCTTTGGAGCTCCGTAAGATTACAGTTGAACCACTGAAGTCATATGGAATGTTTTAGCAATATATTTGGAACCTTTCAGGACTTGGAGGATGAGAAAGTAAAATTTAAAATCTAAAATATCTTATTTTTTTGCTTAGAAGATGAATGAAGGTCTCGAGGTATTGTAACAACATGAGGGTAATTAATAACACAATTTTCACTTTTGGGTGAACTAACCCTTTAACGGGATTTACCATCTTGTTCAGCAATTCTGTCCTTGAATTCTGAAAATCTGATTTTCTCCCAACTTGCAGAAAAGCACAGCAGATCTTAGCGCAGTGTTTTCCTTTATTTTGCACCATCCACATGCTTTGCAATTTAACAAGATGCCCAGTCTCTCCAGATGAAAACCAGGCCCACAGCATGATGCTGTCTCTACAATACTTTATTGTTAGTATTTTTCCCCCTTTTCTTCTTTTATAGACTTGTGGGCAGTGTAAGGTCTGCACCACATCACTTTGAATTTTGGATCAAAAAGCATTTATGAATTCCTCAATTCTTTCTGATATATCTGCCCGAAAGGATCCCGACAATACAGTTTTTTATGATAATCTAGAAAGATGCCATAGAAGGATCTTTTCTGAAAAATACAGTCTACATTCAACAGAACTGTAATTTCCAAGAGAAACCCACACATACACACACACACACACACACACACACACACACACACACACACACACATACTGTAATTGAACAGTGCTTATGATATGCTTTAGGGAATAGGGACAAGCTGTCAAAAACATTTGTCACTTTATATAAACAAAGCATCTGCTGAAGGTGAGCCTAATAATGAAAATAAAAGCTTCAATGGTATTATTTATTTTTTACATATGTACTGGATTTTTTTTGCCTATTCCTGTTCTAGAACATGAGAGAATGGTTCTTGCTTTTTTATTTATGTATTTTATTTTATTTTTTTCATTGTATAAATACAGGGAAAACAGAATGGATAAGGTTAAGTATGACAGAAATTTTGAGGAATCAAACATGAGGAAATGGGCTCTGTTTCATCCTTTGTAGTGTGAACAGTATTCTTTTTTTCCTCTATGCTCGGCTGGTCTCTCACATCCTGGTCAGTACAGCACATCATTAATGCTGGACTGATTGACAGCTAAACTGACAGCCAAGCTGTTTGGACATTGTGGGTGGAACCCCCTTTTTTCCTCATTTTCCTAAAGAAGACTGACAAGCTCACAAAAGAGACAGGAGGAGGAATGACATGTTGAGATCAGTGTGTGTGCGCGCGTGTGTGCGCATGTGCGCGCATGTGTGTGTGCTCTACACATGGGAACTCTTTGTGCTTGAACACTTTTTAATCAGCATTTACATCCATTTCTTTTACACAAACCTAGACAAGCCCTCATTTTTGTAGCATCTAGGCAAGGCTGGCTGACCTGTTCTTGAAGGCATACCAACTCCAACTCTCCAACTCCAAGTTCTATCTCTTTCTAATCAAACACTCCTTATTCCATTCTGAATCTACTTATTGGTAAAGACTTTTATGATCTGAATTAGATGGGTCAGAGAAGGGAGGCAACTGAATTGAGTACTAGTGTTGCACAATACTTCATTTGAGCATCGATATTACAATGTGGGTATCCACAATAGTCACGTCGCAGGATTAGATTATTTATTAAAGATTAAAAGATAAAGATATTTTTAAATAATTTCAACAATGATGACCATGTTATTTTATGTTTGATGGTTCGATTTCTGTACCTGAATATTGTTAGACTCTCCAGAAAACCATAAAGCTCTGCTTATTTCACGTTTGTCTTTGCTCTGTTGTATATATGCTTGTAATGTATTTTGATTTATACCAAGCACTGCGTAAAAGACTTCGTCCCAATCTATCTAAATGAATGAAATCTTTCCAAATAGAGCTGTTTAAAGTATCTGGTGAAATTATATTGAATTATACCAAAAACAAATGTCGCAATGTCAGTTTTTTCCAATATCATGCAGCCATATTCATTCATTCATTTTCATTTCGGCTTAGTCCCTTTATTAATCTGGGTTCGCCACAGCGGAATGAACCGCCAACTTATCCAGCATATGTTTTACGCAGCGGATGCCCTTCCAGCTGCAACCCATCTCTGGGAAACATCCATACACACCCATTCACACACATACACTACGGACAATTTAGCTTACCCAATTCACCTATACTGCATGTCTTTGGACTTGTGGGGGAAACCGGAGCACCCGGAGGAAACCCACGCCAACACAGGGAGAACATGCAAACTCCACACAGAAACGCCAACTGGCGAGGCTCGAACCAGCGACCAGCGACCTTCTTGCTGTGAGGCGAACGTGCTACCCACTGCGCCACTGTGAGGCCCTGCAGCCATATTGTGTACTGTTAATGTGTTCATTCCTGCTCCAGGGTTGCAGTGTTCCTGGAAGTTTTCCTGAAGAGCTTGATAAGTAGTTTCAGGTCTGTTTAATTAGGAAAAGAGCTGAACTCTGCAGGATATTTGCCCCCTCGGCTGTAGGACTGGACACTAGATTGTCTGCCGCCTTGGACTGTAACACAGTCTTGGACTGAGCATCTGTCTGCTCAGTTTCTGCGTCACTTTCTGTATTTTTGGCACTAGTTGGATCACCATCGACAGCTTTTTGGCCGAATGAAAATATACATCAATGAGAGTGACTACTCTTTTCAGCTTTGTGAACTAGTGCACCAGTAGAAAAACAAAAGTGACATGGAGCACACAAAATGCTTATTTAATTTTACATCACCTTAGAACATTCTAATATGAGAATGTTAATTTAAGAAAGGAAAGACCAGATGCCGATGATAAGCATTTTGAAGAGGCACAGCCCTAGTTCATTTACACTTTTTGAATGTCAAACACAGGCTAATGCCACCTGTTGGTGTGCAGTTATTTCCTCTCACACAGACACACTAGATCAGTGCTTGCCAAACATGGTCCTGGAGAACCCTGAACTGTTCATTTTATAGAATATGTCTCTCATATGACATTCTTGAAATCCCAGTTCTTGTTACATCAGCAAACTGAATATACAGGCTTTGGAGTTCTCCAGGACATGGATTGGGAATGGATTCAAGTAAAGGAGCCACACAAAGAATGATGTATGATGTCATTTCTTTATTATGATGTGGTTTTTCCCTGTTTTTATGTAAAACCATACTGGAATTTGAGGGTGAATTTCATACTGGAATTTGAGAATTTTACACTGTAAAAAATGCCTAGTTCCACACAATCCCTTCATCTCGTCTGAATGCAAATCAATTGAGTTAACTTAATGGTTTTTACAATTTTAAGTTGATTGAGCATAAAACAATTAAGTTGTCTCTAAAAAAAACAAAAGAACTGTGTTGTTTCAGCTCATTTTAAATAAGTAGTTTGGCAAAAATATTTTTTGAGCGTAAGCAGGGTTCCCATGCTTCTTGTAAGTTCTTAAAAGTACTTGAATTTCAGACATACGGATTTAAGGCCTTTAAAGTACTTAAAAACAAGCATGGGTTCTTGAAAGTGCTTGAATTAAAATTTTTATAGAATTTGTTTATGGTTAATATATGTTTATTTCAACAATTGTACTCAATTGTCAAAAACGGAACTAAAAAACAAATCTTAGATTAAATTAATTTGTTTTGGCAATTTTTGCCCTTATTTGACAGGATAGTAGGTTGACAGGAAGTGAAGTGCTAGAGAGAGGGGTGTAGGATCAGGAAAGGCCCATGAGCTGGGATTCGAACTCGGAATGCCCAGATCGCTGCCGCACCATATGTCGGCCCACTAACCACTAGGCTATCGTGCTGACTTAAATTTAAATTTTGTAAAAAAGGCACTTTATCATCAATACTTCAGATGTTTCCCTGTTTTCTACAGAACCAAACAGGAAATCATGTCGCTAGTTTAAATGGCTTATTTTCTTATTTTAAAATTGCTTTGTATTTGTACATTCTTCAAAACATTTGGGCTAATGTAAGTACATAAGTGTGCAAAATATATAACACTGTTCTAGTGTTTTGTGGATATTTTAATAAAACAAATCGTATATATTGTGCTTTTAAAAATAACTGAGATATGAATATCGGTTAATTTTGTTTTCATTTTTTTTCTCACACAAACATTGCATTGCCCCCTACTCTTCTCCCTCCATCTAGCATTACGTTATAGCATATTCATCCAACAGTAAAACAGAGAAGGGGGCAAGAAGAGGTTGAACTGCATGAATAAGCTTGAAAAGAAGCTCTTTTTTTCGCTTGTTTCCTTTCCAATGCTAACAAACATCTATCTTGTCAAGCCTGAGGTGACCTCCGCACGATGTTTCAATTTGGGCTCTCTGACAGAGCCATCACTTGCCTCCTTTCTGTCAGGCTCTTCCAGTCCACAACAAATGCAGCTAAATAATGCAACATGCCCTTGAGTTTACACGCGCTCACAAAACTTTGATCATCCTTTTAAACAAACAAGTGCCCAGAGCCAAAACATCTGATGTGTTGTCAACTTTGGGAAGTAATATATACAGTAAAAGGACAAATTATTGCTGATAACAGTGAGGGAGCGAGGAAGAAGTAGAAGACGATGATAGCGAGGGGAAAAAAAAAGTGTAAGAGAATTGAGGCTGTAGGAGAAGGTGAAAGTACATCTTTTGTCTGTGCTGAAGTTTAAAAATAATGTCACTGGTACATTCGAGACTCAAATTGCAGTATTGAATCACTAATGAAAATGGTTTTGGGTTCAGTCCTAATCTAAAAGAATTGTAGAAATGTATCTACTGCTAGTAATTGCTATGTTAGGCATCAATATGCTTTACATTAAAAAAAGCAATTCTGTGTGTGTTCCCACAATTTAATTATAAAGGGAATGCTGTTCATTTGTGTTATATGGTACTTGTAATATCACTGTACCATGGAACTCATGCAATATATGCGACCCAAGTTATTTAGTTAAATTGACATCAAATCAAAATTGACCATATTTGTTTTCTTATTATACATTTATGGTGTTATTTGGTGAAAGTTTTTATGAATAATATCATTTTCCAATTAGTTAAGTTGACATAAAATCCAAATGGACCAGTGTTTTCTTTAAAAAAAAAATTCCGGTGTTATTTGGTGAATCTTATTACGACTAATGTCATTTTCCAATTGGTTTTGACTGTTTTATAATGTTAGTGTGCTTTAAGTCTTTCGAATTTTAAGTTCTCTTATATTCACGCCCACAGATGAAAACAGAACAGAAAAGTAAAGATGCTAGCATCACACCTGCACTCTAAGATTGTACTTAATATAATAATTAATAGAAATTGAGGTCCAATTTTATGTGAAATTCTCCTTAATGTAAGAAAAATGCTCACTTTCTGCCTTCACATTCAGCCTGCTTGCTAATGTTACATGTTCAAAAGCCTCTTCAGTATTGGGCAAATCCAAATAATGTGTGACACTGAAAAATATGTACTTTAATATGTTAATTTTTAAATAGTTTTTCAAATTTACATGAAACTGATACTTGCTCTTGTCTAATGAGGTAGACAGCATTTTAAGTCAGAACTGATGTGTTTATCATCTGAAAAATCCCAATAGGAAGTAAAATTATAACGCTGTTTTTAATCAAACCTCTCATTGTAGCCAAAAGTCTACAGGTGCACAACATTCATCATTTACAGTCAAGCAGTTTCAGTCCTACAATGCATTTGCAACAAATTCAGCGCAAATGAAATATTTGTACTTTTGATTTAAACTATTTTTCAATTAAAGAAAAACAACATTGCGGCTAAACCTTTCAAAATCTTCCCTTGTGCAGAGAGACATTTTTTGGGCTACAGAGCTGCTATGAATGGATAACTTTCCTAATATAAACTCCTGCCCTGAGATTGCATTGAACTCTTCGGGTACTGCCTGGTATTTCCTTTGGCCATAACTGTGTTTTTGTCAACAAGCAATCTTTATGGTGACATTTACAGAATGTCTTTCTGCGACTGTAAACAAAACAGAAATAGGCTGTTGCCTTTTGCAGTTACAGATCAGCTCAGCTTCCTAACCTGACCTGAAGTCACTGTTCATACATCTTTTTTTTTTGTCTGTGAAGGACAAGTTGTTATGATAGCCAATGTTCTATTCCACATTGATGGCTTGGAGAATTAAGTGCAGTCTTTACAAGCTTATGAGCTGTAACTGCTTGGAATTTAGACTTTTTATTTTGCGCAATTACTTTTTCCTTACTCTGTCTTATTTGCTCTTTTTCTTGTAGAACATGTTGGCAGAGAAGGTGGAGCAAATGATGGAGTGGAGTTCCCGGCGTTCTGTGATCCGTATGAACGGGGATAAATTCCGCCGCTTCGTCAAAGCTCCACCCCGGAACTATTCGGTCATTGTGATGTTCACTGCACTACAACCCCAGAGACAATGTTCTGTCTGCAGGTGAGACACGCACATTCATCTTTTAGTGTCTGTCCACAGGTATAAAGCCATATTTACTAAAGTAAACTGATCATACCGTGTGTAAACACTGTTATAGATAAAGATTTCATCTGCCCTAGATCACCACCGGAAAACCTTCTACATCTGTCTATTCCCTAGCAGCCTCCACCCCAGACATCGTTCCCATTTATTTATCCCACGACAGCTACTTAGCCTCCATCTACTCACCTCACATCCATCTCTCTCCTCATTATCCTTCAATCGCCGAGTAAAATGAGTCTGTGCTCGTACAGTCGTCTTCCTCAGCTGAATATCAAGCCTTTAGAGAGTGAAGCAATCCCACTAGACCTATTCCGAATTCTCAGACACCATCCACCAGCTTCATTGAATAAAGATAACGGACTGGAACAGTCATGTGTGCTACCAAAATAGAGGAAGTTAATTTAAAGCAGATCGACCTTTAAACGGCCAGTCACCCTATCGCATTGTCATGACCCCTAATGCTTTTTTAATTATCTGCTGTCTGCTCAAATCGCATGTTTATGTATATTCTCCTTTTTTCTTCTTCTTATTTGCCCTCTATATCTCTCCCTGTCTTTCAAACACCTAATTAATAGTTTTCTTTCTTCCTCCATCATTTTGTGGTGAATCCTACTGTAGGTATGACTAGCAATCGACTACAAGTTCTGTATCTTTGGCTGTTTGCTTGGTAAAAAACTTTCCTTGGTGTCATGTATTGCATTGATTTAATAAATAAAATTGTTCTTATACCTAAGCCACATGCCTACTATGTAGATAATTTCAGAACATAAACAGAAATGGTTTTATATGCTCATTTATTACCCCATAAAATACCGCTAGAATTAGAAGGTCCTTATTGACCATATTTGGAATCGTCGCAAATATTAATGAGCTCTGCTCTGATGCAGTTCTCAGTACTTGCATCACAGAGGTTGGTGCCTTGTTAAATATTTTTAACTTAAGCAGTGGAGAGGTTTACTTTAGCTAGGAGTGAGTGAGCTATCTAATATAAAACATCAGAGTAACCTATTTTGCTCCTGAGTTGTGTTGTTATTAAAATATTCATTCATTCATTTTCATTTCGGCTTAGTCCCTTTATTAATCTGGGGTCGCCACAGCGGAATGAACCGCCAACTTATCCAGCATATGTTTTACGCAGCGGATGCCCTTCCAGCTGCAACCCATCTCTGGGAAAGTTATTAAAATATATGCTATATTATAATTAAACTTGACAAAATAGACCGACAGAGATGTATTGTGTTGTATTTTGAAGCTATAATGTAAATTAAAATACAGCCAGGAATTTATATTAACCTCTGCATAAACAGATGCTGTTTAATAAAGTGTATTACTTATTTTACTTTAGAAAAATGACTGTAAGAGCTGAGTGATTTGACACCATGCTTAAACATGCATTTTATACTAAATACACAATTATACGCAGCAGTCTGCCTATGTGCTTTTTGCCTCATTACAAACATACACGGCACATTTCACAATAAACACAATAATTGTTTTTTTTTTTTTTTTTTATTAAACATACCTTATATGCTTCTTTGGGGTGGCGCTGAATTAATTTATAATATGTATATTGCACTTTTTGCTTTCTGACAAGATGTAAACCCATGGCTCATGGAGTTGTTGACTAGCAACGCATTAAAAGCAATCTGGTGCGGCTGGCTTTGGGTTTGTTTAAGTTACTTTGTTTCCCATTTTCAAAATGAAGAATCCCACATACATAGTAAGTTTAATAAAAACTTAGATAAGCTTAAAAATAAGAGAGGGAAATGATCATGGCATGTGCATATTAATTATTGTGTTGTTACTGCGAATAATGCTGATTGGACGAAATGTTACTAATAAAATGTGTTTAAATATAAATTATTCAGATATGTGAGGCACTATATCTTATTAATTATTTAAAAAAAATAATCCATTAACCACATATACTGTGTACTAGTCCTTTGACAGTACAGACTTACATGCCTGCATTAAAAGTTGTACAATGTCATACTTTTTATTTTCAGAACTAAAGGGTTTAAAAGTCTCTAAATGTTAAATAGATTGGGGAAAACTCCTAAATTTTATTTCTGGAGAACATGAAAGTTCACACTATAAGGGGCCTTTGGGGTGAGGATGCAGTGCAGCATGTAAATTGCATGCCTTTTTGTTTAATATCAGTATTCCAATATTTCGTTCTGTTCATTTTAATAAATCATTCCAAAAGTCAGTGATGTGCGTATTATCTTCTCCTCAAAGGTGTTCATGAAATGCCATTTTACCGTAGTCCCAAAGGATTTTGCTCTCTAGAGCACTTTTGACTGCAGTAAAGTCTCAATAACAGATCACTTAACTTCAGCTCGGCTCTTGCTTTTTGAAAACGGACACTCAGCAAAACATGAAACATTAATGTGTATAATCATGCATATTTAAACTTGTTTGTTTTTACCACCTGCAGAGTGCCCTGCTTTATTGATGTTTATGGATGCATTTAGTTTATTGATGCATGTAACAAGTCTTTAAACCGGATGCATTTAGTCTGTAAAATGCATGTTTTTTAAGCACTTTTAGGAAGAAATCTGTCTCCTGAACCATTTTAGCATATAGTTATTAACACGGGACATCTGTCATTTCATTAACAGATCCAGAGGGGATTGGGAATCCTTGTAGTCATACTAGTGAGAGTGTCCGCTATCTGAATTTTCTTGTCACAGAAGGTATTGAACTGGACAACTCGGGCTCATAAAAATGTGTGCCAGTGGCAACATTTTTGCAAAAAAAATGACATTAATTTGCTTCTTCCATGTTTCTCAGCAGTTATACAATAATCTCCTGTTACTGGAGTTAAAAGGTATATTCAGTTTTTTTAGGTGCGTGCGTGCGTGTCACACAGCAGTGTGAATCACCAATATTTTTGTGAAATATAATTAATTTTGGGTATTTCTAAAGGCAATATTTGGTCACAGTAATCTGTTATTTGTTCCAGAGCAATGCTACAATGATACATTTTACAGCTTATATATTATGCTGAGTGAAAACTTAATTGTTATCTGTATTTTTACTCATTTATTTAGCATGTATGCATGTATGCATGTATGCATGTATGCATGTATGTATGTATGTATGTATGTATGTATGTATGTGTGTATGTGTGTATGCATGCATCTATGTATTGTTGTTTGTTAAATGTTATTGTTCAATAAATGACATGATGTAAAATTCAGTAATAATACATTAAAAAAACAAAACAAAAAAAAAACTTTGCCTTACGAACCACAACATGATGTAGTGATTGGCAGTTGACGTTACATTGCTCCATCATTAGATGGTATTATAATAATCAGTTCTACAGGTTTTAAAGGTGCAAAGACTTTACTCAACAGACATTTTAAACACATATTTTCACACACTGCGTATAAGCTCCTACCCATAGGCTCACAATGCAAAGATTATTTTTAGAAATATATGTTACATTAGGAGATTATATGCAGTGTGTGAAATTAAAGTTAACCAGATTTGTGTGTTTAGTCTGTGCCGGTATATCAGGGAAACTCTTTGAAGTGAAGACAGTGCTTTTGATCAAACATCATCAATGTTTAAATTTCTTTTATTTGTTTATTTAAGTTGAACATCACAGGGATAATACCCAGGAACTGGCAGGTGGACATCTTTGTTGCGTCTGTGGAAGGACGGATACCTAATTAGCAGCCTTGTCTCTTTTTTCCCCCTCTCTTTCTTTTTATGCTGTCCACCCAGTGTGGAATAAACACCAATCACTGTAATAAGTAACAGTGAGATGACACTCCTGTAATGAAGTCCTTCTTGTTGGCTTCTTTTTGTTTGCTGGCTTTCTGTTAATGAGTAATCTTTCACTCTCTCTGTCTGTCTTTCTGCTTATGAAAATGTCTCTCTCCTTTTTCTGTCTCGCAGGCAAGCTAATGAGGAATATCAGGTGCTGGCAAACTCGTGGCGGTACTCTTCAGCCTTCTCTAACAAACTGTTCTTTACAGTTGTGGATTATGATGAGGGAGCTGATGTCTTTCAACAGGTGAACATAAAGCTTTTACATCTTAATCTCGCATTTGCATGTATTTCATTAACAATTTGTTTTAGGCAGAGGCTTCTGGAAAGACAAAATCTGCAAATATCAGAGATTTTTTTTATCGTAGTGAAGTGAACCAAACCAAATCCTTCTTAAGGAATTGCAACTGTGACTGCAACTATGTTGCTTGAGGGTCAAATTAGATGCTGTTTACCGACAGCCAATGAGGATCCAACATTTTAGTTGGAACTAAACTTGGAAATACTGAGAACAATTTTCAGGATGTTCAAAAAAAATGTAGATTTTTAAAATATGTGTAGATCTTTTATATTCATAAATTGTTTCATAAATCAATACATGAAAGTTATATGCAAAACATAAATGAAGTTATTTAATTATTTAATTATTTTCAAAACTATAAAGAATTATAATATATACTCATGAGCTACAAATTGCTCTTTATGACTGAAAAAAAAAAACACTGATCAAAAAATGTGTTGACCTTGTTCATGGCAATTAATTAATAATAATCTTGTAAAATGGGTTTGTAATTTTAAAATTATAATTCAATTTCAGGCAAGACAAGCGTTCCTGACTACTTTGTTCTATTCTTCTGCCTGTGCAGATCTGATCGTCCACACCCATGCTCAAATGGTTTCTACTTCTAATTTGTCAGAGTCTGACAACTTCAGGAATTACATTTTAAAAAGCAGCAAGAACAATCAAATGGAAAATAGCTCCCCGTCTATTTTCCATGTAATGAAATGTCACACTTTTAGAAGTAAATTATAGAGAAGAAAATCTTTATGACACAGAACATGCACATTAATTTAACACAAGCTTGATACAGCTATTCTGCTGCAATTTGCACAATAAAAAGTTGGCGTTTATGAAAGAAGCTGTATCATATAATCACACGCTCTTGCATGCCTGCAATGCTTTATAGGTTAATAGTAATCAATTAGATAGATTATCAGCATACTGGTGTGTGTGTGTGTGTGTGTGTGTGTGTGTGTGTGTGTGTGTGTGTTTGTGTGTGTTTGTGTGTGTTTGTGTGTGTTTGTGTGTGTGTGTGTGT
>CAIGQW010054471.1:1558239-1579845 GCA_903798125.1 Danio choprae
TGTGTGTGTTTGTGTGTGTTTGTGTGTGTTTGTGTGTGTGTGTGTGTGTGTGGTTGGGTGGGTGTGTGTGTGTGGGTGTGTGTGTATAGTGTGTGTGTGTGTGTATATATATATATATGTTGTTGCTTTATTGATGTAATACCCACATCTGGCATCATCAAGCATCATGCATTCAAATAAAACTAATTGCTTCAGGCCAAGAAGACATCAGTATCCACTGTTTAGAATACTCATGAAGGAATTGGGTTATTAGATTACCATTACCAGATCAGCCCTAGTGTGATGGTAAAGTTTTTACATAAGGGTGGTTAAAGTAAAGTAGTTCAATATCTGAGATGTAATTGCTTGTGAATAAATGCATTCACTAGAATCATAAATCACACAACTAAAAGTTTCAGAATTTTATTCATTCATTCATTCATCCATTTTCTTTTCGGCTTAGTCCCTTTATTAATCTGGGGTCACCACAGTGGAATGAACCGCCATCTTATCCAGCATATGTTTTATGCAGCAGACGCCTTGCCAGCTGCAACCCATCACTGGGAAACACCCATACACCTTCATTCACACACATACACTACGGACAGTTTAGCTTACCCAATTCACCTTTAGCGCATATCTTTGGACTTGTGGGGGAAACCGTAGAACCTGGAGGAAACCCACGCCAACACAGGGAGAACATGCAAACTCCACACAGAAATGCCAACTGACCCAGCCGAGGCTCGAACCACAAACCTTCTTGCTGTGAGGCGACAGCGCTACCCACTGCGCCACCGCACCGCCCCTTGTGGAGTTTCATTTTATCTTTATTTAGAATTGATATTAATATAAGGTATTCATATTATTAATGTTTAAATATTGAAAATGTTGAGATAGAAAAGGTTTGGACATGCAATGTTATTCAACAGCTCTGGAAAAAAAATAAAAATAAAAGACAACTTTTTATTGGTTGTTTATCGGTTCTGTGAATGTTCCTACTTATTAGGTACCTGTTTTGAGCAAAATAACTAAATATAAGACATTTGTGTTTAATTTCAATAATGTCATTTAACATTTTATTTTATTATCATGTATCAAATTGCAGAAACGTTTTCAAAATAAAACATAACTAAACATTTGACTGTTTATTCACTTATTTTAACTTGTCTTTTTATCAAGAGCTGTTCTTTTTAAGTCTTATTCTCCATTTGAATTCTTCATTCAAATTCTTATTCCTAATTTTAAGTAAAACAACAAAACTAAACTATAAGTTTCAAATATATATTGTGAGAAAAGACTGCTTGTTGCAAATGGTTCTTGGTTGGTACTCAAACATAGAGGATTCTCTCATTTTGGCAGTTAGAAAAATGTTTTGAAATAAAAATGTTTTAAGCTTCATGAAGAAACGTGGCATATTTGTATATTTTGACATGTGATCTAATTTATTATTCAGCCCTGGAGGTGATGCCGTACCCCTTTTTACCCATATTCATAGTGAAGTCTGAAATAATTGCAAAAATCCAGTCTTCAACAGCCTAACCATTTTCACCCACACCAAACCATTTCTTGGAGGACATGTGGGTTAATGTTGATTTGATGTGTTTTCATCCAGTGCATTGGGACAGCAGTATTAGTCAGTCCATTAGTATGCTAATAAACAGATGTGTGTTAGAGGTGCTGGTTAATAACGTTCCCCAGTGGTTTTTAAGAGACTGTTTCATTACCAGCGATTACGTGATTGCTCCCCATGATTGAAATTATATGTAATTACACAAATATCACTTGGCTTGATTTCTTTTTGTGTGTTCTTTAAACGAAAGATCGCTCTAATGTATTTTAAAAAAACACCATTTATTCATCCTCAGGTCATTCATACCTAATTTTGTCCCTTTTGTAATGTTACGTTCTTGAAAAAAGCTTCTTATCTCACCAAGGTTGCATTCATTTGGTCACAAATACAGTATAAAGGGAAATATTGTGAAGAGTTATTATTGAAGTATCATTGCTTTTTTTCTGCAACGGCAAAGCTAATCATATCTCATCATATCAACATACTGTAGACAGACACGTGGCTGCTGAAAATTAAACTTCACCATGAAGGAGAGAAATAAGATAAATTAAAGCAACTTTAAACTGTAACATAATTATATAATATTACATATTTGCTGTCTTCGTTGATCAGATAAATGCTCCCTTAATGAGTGTAAGACATCATATGTTTAAAAACATTACAAAAAAAAATATTTAGCCATTTAGATCCATTATGCTGCTTTATAGTAGTTCATATATAGTAGTTCATATATCTTCTAATACAAACTATAAAAATTAAAACCGTCACTAAAACAAGTTTGAAAAGTACATAACTTTGGGCGCTTCAGAAAAATTAATATAGCACACAAGTCATATATGGATCAAATTTCTGGTGCATTTATGCAGCATTTTATTTTTAAGAATAAAATAAATTGCATAAAGGCATAGTAAGCACACAATTCCATAAAATTCATACAAATTAGGGCTGCACGATATTGGAAAAATCTAACAGTGCAATATTTTTTTATTCTGCGATACATATTGCGATATAAATACAATTTCATTAGATGTGTTGAATAACTATTTGGAAATAATTTTAGATTGATTGGAATGATTCTGTAGGGGAGCGCATATGCATAAAATATAAAGAACAAACATAGATAAATTCAATAAAAAAAAGATACAAATTATATAAACAGTGTTTTATTGTCTTTTAAGGAGTGGCAATGTATTCAGGTGTACAGTAATTGAAAAATCTAATGTAAAATAAAACTGCATAGTCTTCTTTCGAAACAATTCAATAGAATTTATTGTTATTAATTTGTCAAAGTTAAAAACACTACAGTTTCAAAATGAAAAACATTCATTTTCTTTTCGGCTTAGTCCCTTTATTAATCTGGGGTCGTCACAGCGGAATGAACCGTCAACTTATCCAGCATATGTTTTACACAGCGGATGCCCTTCCAGCTGCAACCCATCACTGGGAAACACCCATACACTTCCATTCACACACATACGGACAATATAGTTTACCCAATCCACCTATACCGCATGTCTTTGGACTTGTGGGGGAAACCAGAGCACCCGGAGGAAACCCACGTAAACACGGGGAGAACATGCAAACTCCACACAGAAATGCCAACTGACCCAGCCGAGGCTCGAACCAGCGACCTTCTTGCTGTGAGGCGAGAGCGCTACCCACTGCGCCACCGTGCTGCCCAAAATGAAAAACACTATATGATAAATTAAAATCCAGATTCAAAATTGCGTATACTCGCATTGTGACTATTGCGAATGATCACACTGCGATATCGATGCTAAAATGATATGTTGTGCAGCCCTAATACAAATGCGCACAAGATTACGTTAAATAACAATATTAGGCAAATTGCTGATGGTTTGCACTGCAAGGTTTCACCAAAAGCAATGCTCAAGCCAGTAACAAAAGTAAAGACAAGGGTTTTTTTTTTTTTTTTTGTGATGGATGATTGCTGTCATTTTGGAGTATTCAAGTGCTTGTGCACATCCCAGCTGGAACAGCATGAGGTCAAAAATGACAATCTGAACTGTCTGTTTTTAACTGTACCATTTTATTATTTCAACCGTGTTTTTTTTCTCTATCACTGTCTCTCCCTCAGACTTTCATTCTTGTACTGGGTAATTTACCTCCCTCTCGAGGCTCTTCAATTGTTCCTGTCTGCTTATTAAAAGAAATCTCTGTAATACACATCACACTGCTCCTGCTGCTTTATTGATTTATTAGCTGATATTAATGTTTTTGTGCTCTTGTTTCTGTTCTATTCATCTTTCCCATACCCTCTCCTCCTTTCTTATGCCGCTCCCCCATCAAATGATGCCGCCGCCTTCTTCTTCTTCATCTTCTTTTTCGTCTTCTTCTTCCTCTTCTTCTTCCTCTTCTTCCTCTTTCTTCCTCCTTCTTCTTCTTCTTTTTTCTTCCTCCTTCTTCTTTCTTCCTCCCTCTTCCTTCTTCCTCCTCTTTCTTCATCTTCTATCCTCTTATTCTTCTAATTCTAATTTTATCTTCTTCTGTCTTCTTCCTTTTTCTCATCCAGCTGAACATGAACTCTGCCCCCACCTTCATGCATTTCCCAGCGAAAGGGAAGCCGAAGAGAGCAGACACATTTGACCTTCAGCGGATCGGCTTTGCCTCTGAGCAACTGGCCAAGTGGATTGCAGACCGTACTGATGTGCAGGTACTGTATGTCTGAAAGCATGCAGCTCAAATTATGTTTCTCTGCAGCAATGCAAACACTGGGGTCAGTAAGTTTGATTGGATTTGATTGATGGATTGATGAATGAATGGATGGATGGATGGATGGATGGATTGATTGATTGATTCTAATGCTTTTATTCATCTGGGAATAAAATTGAAAGTAAGAACAGTATATCTACAGTAGGGCTACATGGTTAATCGAAGGTGATTGTTCATGTGCATTTGGTCAGTAAAGCTAAGTAAAGGCAAAATCCCAATTTTACCCCTTAGCCCTTCCCCTTACCCCTTCCACTCGTTTTGTGCGTTCAGGTGAAGGGTAAGGGTGTCCCAATTTTCTTTAGCTTGATGGCGTAGGGCTAAGGGGAAACTGAGATTTTTCAGGACCACACTTGAAACCAAGGGGTATGAATATTTTCCAGAATACACCATCTACACCGGCAGAATGGCTGCACACAGAAGTCAGGAGATACACAAATTAGTATTTTTTGTCATTATTACAATTTTTTACAACAAACAAGCATATGTTTTAATACATTCATAACAGCATTCGTGTTTTACTGTCATAGTATTTTTTTCATCGTTTTTAAAAAAAAAAGGATGAAAAAAATACTTTCACATCTGTCACTCGATGACACTAGAATACCCTGTCAGAAAAGTCTAGCGGTTGGGAATTACCCTTTTACAATGTCTGGTATAATGTTAATGCTGTTTTCGTGTGTTTACATAGATGAGAATGGCCACGGTGTAAATGCACAGTACAGTTATGAGCTTATTGCCACATTATATCCTTATGATGACATGATATTGTTGCCTTTGGTGATTTCATAAAGATAAATACCAAAACATTGTGGGTAACACTTTATTTTGATGGTCCATTTGAGTATTAGTAGGCTGTCTGCTTAACATCTGTTGATACTGCTCCTTCAACAGACATTTAACTGACTATAAGAAACTTTGCATGTACATTTCAACTTACACTAACCCTAATCCCAACGCAACAGTCTACTTATAATCTAATGAGAATTAGTTGGCATGTAGATACAATGTAACTGATATTTAACAAACGGGCCAATAAAGTGATATAATAATAAACCAAATAATGCAACTGGAATAACTACAGCAGTCATGATCGTCAATCTCAAATGAAGTAAGAGATTGTGATGACAAATGATAAAGTGTGCAGGTTGTAGTGGTGTCCCATTTCTTAGGGCTAAATTTTGAAACCCTTCCCCTTCACACTCTGTTTCAAGGGCCAAAGGGAAGGGGAAGGGGTAGAAGTACAAAAATAGAATTGGGATTGGGCCTAAGTCTCCAGCATGTATTTTCAGATGAAGCAGCATTTGCTACACAGAGTCATAGTTCACTGACAAGCTACTTAAAAACGTCAATTTAATCAACATAATTCTGAAATTGAAGATAACCATTCTGCGTCTTGACAGCTTCTCTGTGATTAATGCCTCTGCATCATCTAAAAGCACATGGAAAATCACAATTATTAACTTTATTTGAGTGTCTGAATTGAATTCTTCTGTGAGACGATTCCATAGTTGTGTGATTTAAGTCACATTAAATCAATAAAAACGGTTAAATCCTCTGCATTTCTTCTTTGTGGAATATTTGCAGTTTTTCCTCCCTCTGCACTGTAAAAAATAAATCTTTCTACCTTAAATTTAGTTGAATCAAAGTAACTTTTCTAGTCATCACAATTTACTTCAGACAAACTGACTAAAATATTAAGTTAAACTTTGTATAAATAAAAAAAAAGTGATTTTTGAAACCTAATTTAAATTATTAAAATAAGTGTGGCAGTGTGGCTTTCTGACCAGATTTACTACTTACCACAAAGCCGTGCTTGTTGGACAAGATGTGCATGACAATTGCAGCTTTTGCTAAATCACAATTTTGATTTGAAAAAAAATAAATAGGCAGCGGATTTTAACCTATATATATATATATATATATATATATATAAATATATATGGAATCATTTTTGGTTTGGTTATTTTAGACTAAATATGTAAAGATTTAAAATGTAGTATTGTTCCATGTTTACATTTATATTATTTTATTGTAAATTATTTAGATTTGTAGATCCCTTAACCCTACCTTCAAACCTAAGCATAACTATTTTACTTTGAAAATGTGAAATACAATAATGTGCATGAAGTGTTTTTATTAACATTAAAAATATTGTTAATACCCCAGTACCTGTAAACCCTAACGATAGCAATTTGATTAAAACATGTAGGACGTAAAGAAAAGCTTGACGGACATGACATTGATAATAAGAAGAAATGTTTTTAAAACATGAAATCAGCATATTAGAATGATTTCTGTAGGACCGTGTGACACTGACGACTTGAGTAATTATGCTGAAAATCCAACTTATCACAGCAATAAATAACTTTTTTTTTTTTTTAAAGAATATTCAAGTAGAAAACAAGAATTTATAATGTTAATTGTCACGGTTGTTGGGTGGGGAAAAGGAGCGAGGACTCAAGTGCAGAAACTTAATGGGTCTATTAATAATAGGAAAAAAAAGCAAACAAACTACCCCGAAGGGGAAAAAAACATTAACAAAACAAACAAACAAACAAACAAACAAACTTGACTGGGCAGGGATCAGGGCTGGAACACACAGGGCAAGGCAAGATACGATGACGAACTGGCACAGGACAGCAGACATGAGGAGAATATAAGCAGAAATAATTAACACACAAACAGGTGAACAGGATAAACTAATAATGGGTTAACAAGGAGGGTGGGACTAGACAATAGACGGGAGAGCACATGACACAAACAAACAAGCCATGTTCTCACACAAAACGAGACTAGAACACGCAGCCAATGAGAAAACTCATTAACCGCGTTTTTCACATGAGACAACACTAAATCACAACCCTAAAGCACGCGGCCACAATGTAAACAACGAGCCACATGCTTAGACAACACAAACAAAACGCAAGACACGAGTACATGATAAATGAAAACACTCACCGTGCACTCACACATGCAACGTGCATGTTTCATACCAGCGCCAACCGAAACCAACTAGACTGAGACGCTGGGAAGGAAACACCACGCTGCAGACAGAACGAACACAAACACCAGGACAAAAGCGCACAACCCGACCACGTCCGGACCTCGCGCGCCCGCATTAAACGGGAGCGCGCACGTCCGAGTGCAACCAGGACAGCGCTCATACGTGACACAATGACAGAAAATGAGTGCTCGACCCGAGAAAACTCGAGCCGAGCACAACATACAGGACAAGACAGGACTAGAGTCTGGACTCTTTACAGTTCTTTATAAACAAATGATTAAAACATTAAAAACTGACACAATATTTTGTCCAGAACCCAGAAGAGAGAAAAATCATAAAGAAATGATCTCTCAAAAATAAGAAATGATCTCTTAGAAATAAGTCTTAAAAATCATTATCCCTGTATACATTACATTTTTGGAATACATAAACAAATACATATGTTTATGCGTTTCGTATCATTCTAGGTACATTCCAATGTTAAGCAAATAAAAATGTAAATACATAACTATCATAGTGCACATAACTGACAGCGTTTCAAATGTAAAAGCATTGCTGTTGAAAGCAAAGTGCTCTGCCCTAGATGCATTTATTTGTGATGTCTCAAACGCATTTATATTAGCTTTTATTATGGTGTCTGTCTTATAGAGCCTGATGGCGTTTTTAAAACGGCAAAAGCTGATTTAAAGAAATTAGTTTCATTCATGTTTAGTCATAGTTTAAGCTTTTAGGAGCAAAATGGGAAGAAATACATCTCAGCATACTTTTAACATTAATGAGTAACATCTTTTGAATGCTCTTTAAAATGCATCTTTATATGACCCCTCGAGACACTACAAATATTACGATAAAGTGGTTTTCACAGTTTTAAACATACTAATAGCAAACCCCTGAAAGTATAATTATGTGTCTGATGTTTTTTGGGTTTAAATATAAACTTTCTTTTTATTAAATGAGTTGCTTTCAACAATTATAATACAGGCTTCTGTAGTCCTTGTTTTGGTTTATGCATTTTGAAAAAGCAGTATCAAGAACCGAAAATAAATCTGCCAGAGATTAAATGAATAACCAAAAAAGATCAGAACTTTTTATATCACGATTTTCCCCTTTTCAGAGTTATAACATCATAATTGGAAGTTAGCATTTCACATTATTTATTTATTTATTTGTTATTTTCTGGTATATTCTGATCATAATTAATTCATGTCACAATTCTGAATCCATATTGATGGCCTGATGCTGACATGAAGGCTGTCTATTGCACACAGTGACTGCAATTTAAAGGAACAGGCTGCATCCACACAATACATCAGAATCTTCCTTTTTTTGTGCTATAAAGTTTTCAAAGCTATTACAAAAATACTGCAAAGCTGTGCAATGTGGCTTTATGTTGCTTAATTAATGATCTAGATTTGCATAGACACTTTATAATACTTCTGCACTATAAAATATTATTAACCTGTTTGTTGTTCTGCCCCATCTGACATATGTTGTTATATTTTAATTTCATAATATATATCTGTATATAGACATATTCACGTTTTCCATAAAAACTTTACATTCATATGTAACTTTAAAAGCATTTTATAGTAGTACAAACAGCAGTGTGTAACATTTCACTTGATTTAGTGGATTTGCAAATTACTATTTGTTCTGCACAAAATAATTCTGACTTTTTTTGGGGGAATTTCATGTTCTGCACAGTAAAAGGCGATTAGTTACTAGTTACACCAAAGAAAAGAAAAGAAAAAGAAAAAGTGAGAGTAAACCCATTGTAAGTTTGAACTCTAAGTTGACTTAAAGGTACAATAGGTGATTGTCTTCAGAAACTATTGTCTCACTTTAAAAAAAAAAAGTTGAACCAATTAATAGTTATTTCGATTCTGAGAAATAGGTCAGCATTTTGAAATAAGATAAAAGCTATAAACTCAAAATTGAAAGCAAAAGAATCATCAGAACTGTTCATTAAATTCACCAAGATAAAGTCAAAATTATCAGACTGTATGCTTATTGTGAAAAATGAAGTTGAGTGAAAAATAAAAGAATAAAATAAAGATAAAATTCATACATAAGTAATCTGATCATTGAGGAGAAAGTACAAACAAAGCCATGAAAGAGCAGACTCAGATATGGGATCTTCAGGAAATGGAGATAGATACTATCTGATTTCCCCATCATGTTAACATAGATTTTCCCTCCGGAGAAGATCTCATTGAAAAATATCACCGCCACCTTAATGCGTTTACAGACGACTGCCTTGCAGCACTGGCACTAATTCAGTTGCCTTATTAAGACTCTACCTCGGTTTCAGCTCTAATGCTTTTGAATAAGTCACTTAAGGTATATATCACCTTCAGGGAAGGCCTGAACTATTATAGGAATCAATAAAAAACTATTTTTTAAAGCCGATTTTCCTGCCATGCAGTATGGTGATTACGAAGTGCTTTGTAGATTACAAGAAAAAAAAAAGAAACTTTTATATAAATAAATAAATAATAAATATATATAAATATATATAATTGATTTATATACATGTTTTTTTTTCCACTTATGTAACCTTTGATTCAACTCAAATTCGCATTTCTCTAGATGCATGGAAAGCTCCAGCTGTGATATTTGACTTCAGTTTATGATAAAACCTAGTTATAATGACAGTAATTTCTTAATACATGGCAGGAGTACAAACTTAATTAGTAGTTTTGGCATTTTGCGTTCATAGTTAGATTTTAGTCATGCCTGTTGCGGTTTATTCATTCAGATAGCACCACTAAATAGTGCTTATTTTGGCACTATTAAATATGTCTAAAATGTAATGACTTACACATGTACTTGAAAGATGCAACATGTTTTTCACACCACGTTGGTGGACAGCCATTTTTATGTCTCTTCAGCGTCTCAATTGGGTTTAAGTCAGGGTTCAGGCTGGGCCATTCAAGAACAGTCATGGAGTTGTTGTGAAGCCACTCCTTCGTTATATTATCTGTGTGCTTACGGTTATTGTCTTGTTGGAAGGTAAACCTTTGGCCCAGTCTGAGGTCCTGAGCACTCTGGAGAAGGTTTTCGTTAAGGATATCCTTGTATATGGCCGCATTCATCTTTCCATTGGTTGCAACCAGTCATCCTGTCCCTGCAGCTAAAAAACACCCCCACAGCATGATGGATGATGGGAAACCATTCATATCTATTATTATAAGACACTTTTATATTTTGAATAAATTAAGATATATGGATATTTTTATTTTATTTTTAATCTGTTTACAAAATAGTGTTATAACATTAGGTAAATTAGCTGTTAGTCTCTGTCATCCTGTCTGTGCACATTGGATGACTGCTTTCCACTCTCTGTAGTAGGCAGAATTATAGATGAAGTTGGCCATTTTTATCGCAGATTAATCTGATCTGATTTGGAGCAGTAGAGGCTGCATTACACGTTTTGAAAGGAAACATTAAGACCTTGAACGACGGGCACTAAACATGTTTACAACCCTCTGGGTCTCGCATCACACCGCTCATAAATAGAGCATCCTGGGCATCCAATGTATCTTAGACTTACTAGCCCTCTGGGTCTACTTTTGGCCTTAGGCGAAGAAAAGAGTGTACAAGGGACCGTCAGCCTTTGTAGGTATGAATGTATTCAGTAGGCAGTATCTGGATTTGCAACCTGAGGCAGTTGCCCAGACAGTCAATGACATCACACGAAGAGCTTTTGAATAGTTGAAAAGTTTCTTCATCAGGAAAGGTTTCATTTCATATATTTAGACCAGAACATCTTGTGATCTTGGAAAAAAATGAATAAGTTGAATGCAAAAAGAAAAAAAAGAGAGATTTATAAATAAAAGGTATAATGTTTTGAACTGGGCCAGATACTATTATATTACATTTGTGACCCTGGACCGCAAAACCTTAGACAGTCTTATGATGCATTGGAATATTTGTGGGAATAGCCAAAAATACAATATATGATACAAAATTATCAAAATTTATTTTATGCCAAAAAGTTTTAAAATGTAATGTAAAGATCATGTTCCTTGTAGACATTTTTGTACATTTCCTACTATTAATATATCAACACTTAAATTAGGTTTAGTAATATGCATTGCTAAGGACTTCATGTCACTGACAGTGATTCTTTTTCAGTATTTAGATTTTTTGAATCTTCATATTTCAGTCATAGTCATATGTCAGCCAAATATTGTTCAATCCTAACAAACCACATTTGGACACAATGGAAAGCTATTTATTTCCCTTTCAGGAGAGGTATTTATTTAAATGTTCAGGTTGACCCTTATGACTGGTTTGTGGTCTTGAGTCACATATGTAATATTGCATATAATACTATAACTGGTGCTAGACCGATTTTATAGTGATCTGTTTTTAGTATTTATGATTTTTTTTTTTGTTGTGTGAATTTATTTTTTATAGTTATAAATTGCATTATATAGAACCTTTATCTCTGTTCTGTTGTCTTTTGATGTTTCACCTGTGTAGTTTTTTTAATTGGTATTTTATTAGTTTAAAACAATATATTGTATAATATATTGCAGTACTTTATTACTAGGTTTTTGTACTGTAATTTACAACACCTACCCAGGCAATATATCACTTTCAAAATGTCAATATATAACTTTCAAAATGCCAATAAAAGTCTTTTTTTTCCAAACTTTTCAACATCAAAAGTTGTTAAAGGATAATTCAAGGTCCCATAATGCAATAAAAAAAGAGATGATGTATGTTTTTTTTTAACAGTGTGTCAATGTGATTTAATTATTTTAAATGCCAAAAAATAAAATGCATACAGTTGTTTGTGTATTTATTTTTATCAATTTGCTTATTTATTTATTTATTCAATAATTGATTTGCTCATTCTGTTATTCATTCCAAAAGTAATATCTATTTATTCACTATTTTGTAAACCTTAACATATTGACAATTAAAAAGGGTAAATTATTTACAATTGTATTTGTTTATATAATTAACAGTATAGTCGTGGCCAAAAGTTTTGAGAATGACACAAATATTAGATTTCACAAAGTTTGCTGCTAAACTGCTTTTAGATCTTTGTTTCAGTTGTTTCTGTGATGTACTGAAATATAATTACAAGCACTTCATAGGTTTCAAAGGCTTTTATCGACAATTAAATAGTTGTTTGTCAGAATTAGTGGGTTTTTGTTTGTCCACCTGCCTCTTGAGGATTGACAACAAAAGTTCTCAATGGGATTACGATCTGGGGAGGCCATGGACCCTAATTTCAACGTTTTGGTCCCCGAGATATCATTTTTGCCTTATGGCACGGTGCTCCATCGTGCTGGAAATTTCATTGTTCTTTACCAAACTGCTGTTGGATTGCTGGAAGAAGTTGCTGTTGGAGGGTGTTTTGGTACCATTCTTTATTCATGGCTGTGTTTTGGGGCAAAATTGTGAGTGAGCCCACTCCCTTGGATAAGAAACAACCCCACACATGAATGGTCTCAGGATGCTTTACTGTTGATGTGACACAGGACTGATGGTAGCGCTCACCTTTTCTTCTCCGGACAAGCCATTTTCCAGATGCCCCGAACAATCGGGTAATTGTTTGGGGCGGTAATAACATTCTGGAGTATATGCAAATTGCTATTATAAAAACTTAAGCAGCAACTTTTCCAATTTCCAATATTTATGTAATTCTCAAAACGTTTGGCCACGACTGTATATAATTAAATTCTGTAATATAGTCTAGCGTAGGCCCCTGGCGTACATGATTATTGCATATGTGTGGTATAAATTGTTTTTGAATTTATTTGTAGATTTAGAATACATTTTAGCACAAACGTTTTAATGAATCGTGATTTACTTGTGAAAACATCTGTATGCACATTTCACGCAAACATTTGTGCATACGCGTGTTTAGTGAATGAGACCTAGTGGTTCTAAAAGATCAGGCCTTCTTTTTTTTCTCTCTCTCTCTCTCTGTCCAGATTCGAGTGTTCCGGCCACCCAACTACTCTGGCACGATTGCTCTGGCTCTGCTGGTGTCTCTGGTTGGCGGGCTTCTCTACCTGCGCAGAAACAACTTGGAGTTCATCTACAACAAGACTGGCTGGGCCATGGCCGCACTGGTGCCTAAGTTCATTATTTAGACCTAATTCAAATCAAACTGCTGGAGCTATGCTTTCAGTTGAACACTTGCCAGATCAAACAACAACAATGCATATCTTGGCAGCAACACGATGACCAGTTCTCTCCAGCCCCAGAATAAGCATTCAACTACCCTAACACCTGTGCTATTGCTTTATGAGGTCCCTTAATACAATAAAAGCAGCTGGCCTTGGAGTAAACCTAGATTAAAATTATTTATTGACTTTTTTTTAAGTCACAAAACAAGCCAGTTTATTGAATCTAAACCCAAGATGGTGCTATAAAAACAGAAGATAAAGAGACAAAACATAGAATCTGTATGCTTCATATCAGCTGAGGCCAAGATTATGTGATGTGTCTTGCATAAAAGTTTGATTTAAAGCCTGGTGCTTCTCTGTAAATTGTAGTTGCGCTTTCGATATTTATTCCCCAAAGTCTGAAAGTGGCTGACCTTTATTGCTCCAATGGATAAAGTTTGTTTTTCCACCATATTGATTAGTAGTGCTTTTTTTTGCAGACTGTAATGTAATCAATCTTTATTGTTCACTCTTTTGTTGTGTCATTCTCATCACTCTCTCTGTTTTCATTTCCACAGTGTGTGGTGTTTGCCATGACCTCAGGTCAGATGTGGAATCATATTCGGGGTCCTCCCTATGCCCACAAGAACCCTCAAAATGGTCAAGTGGTAAGTGCTCCATACAGTATATGCTTGTGTTTTGCTTTTTTTTTTCTCTCTCTCATTTGGTTTTTGTTGTTTCTCTGCATTAAAGAGATAGTTTACCCCAAAATTTACATTACTCACTGTAAAAAGTGACAAGTTGTTTTTGACAAGTTGATTTTTACTTTAAAAAGGAAGTTATTCTGTTGTAACTTAGAACTGTTAGGTTCACTTAACTATTTTTTTTTTATTATGTACATAGTTTATTTACTTAATAATTTCAAGGCAATGGGTTTACTCACTTTTTTAAAAGTAAAGTCAATTAAATCCTTTTTACAGTGTATTTACTCATCCTTGAGTATATATATATCCTTATAAGTGGAAGTTTCTTTCTTCTGTTCACAAAGTTCTTGTCACCAAAAGCTCACAACCAAAAGAAGATATTTTGAGGAAAACACACTCCTTCCTCTCTTATGCAGCACAGGGCTTTGCTATAAACACTTCTACGTTTCTGTTTGTACAGCTCTTAATTCTTTATACTTTGTACTTTTTTTCTACAACCACTTACTCTATAGCGAAAGTCTTTAGATAATTAATATTTGCTTTTATTTTCCTTTAAATAGCTCTCCGATTCCCTAAAAAAAGCTTGAGTTCTTCTTGGTGTATGACCCATCTCTTCAGTTCTTGGGGAAAAAATCCTGTGGAATATTAATTCCTACAAAAAAAAATAGCCTACATTCATAAATAAAAATATATTGTAAATAGAACTGGCACCCAAATAATATGACAGAGCCAGACAGAAATATGGGAAAAAAATGTGAATGGGATGTCAGAGAATAGTGACCTGAAGGGTAGAGCACATCCATTGGTATTTTTGTGCAGACGACCTGAATTTGAATCTGGTTTGTGACATTTTCTGATCTAACCATCCTTCCCTTCATTCCACTCCCCGTCCCCTTTGTGTCTCCAGTCTCATTGTTTCTTGGAGTATAATATATTGTCTAGTTTTCTATTTTTAATATACTGTGTGTGCTGTTTTTGTGTGCAGTTCATTCACGTTATGGCAAAGCTGAATTTTCAGTAGTCATTATTCCAGTTTTCGGTGTCACAATATCCTGGGTGATTAATCATGTGTAATATTAGATTCTACATTATGTAGAACTTCTACACATCACCATCCACTCATTGTCGTCATGTTCAAGAAACCGGTTTTGAGATTATCTTTCTGACACATTATCCTGCTGTAGTATAAATGATAGCAATACCCAGTAGCAACAGGATATAGTAGCAATACCCAGTGACAACTGTAAAAATGCTCAGTAATAAGTGCCAGGAAAATATCCCCCACATCATTAGACAACAACCACAGCTTGAACCGCTAAATTAATTCTTTCATGTAGTTAAAGTATGATCCCACAATCCAAATGCCACAACAGAAGTCAATACTCATCAGATCAGATAATCTTTTTCCAATATTCTGTTGTCTAGGTTTGTTGTGCTACAAATTGTTGTTAAGTCAGGGAACTGGCTGTTCAAGATAGCAAATGAGTGCACAAAGAATACAAAACTGAACTGACAAACGTAAACCAATGACAGAAGTTTAGATAGGCCCCTTTTGCCTTTTGCTGCAGTATTCACAGTTTTACCCATTTACTGTTTCTCCTTCTCCATTTGACAAATGAAAGGCTGGAAAGGCTTGTTTTATTGCATTAAAAACAAAAACAATATCCGTATACAACCCGAAACACAGGTTTCTTTTCCCCCTAGTCCATTCCCTTTAAATCCTAAAGATGCATGAAATCCAAGTAGATAATCATTTCAGTAGTATCTGAAATACTCAGATTAGTCCATCTGGCAACAGTGATGTCATGTTCAAAAACACTTTAATCACTTTTCTTTCCTTTTCTGATGCTTGGTTTGAATTTTAGCAGATCATCTTGACCACATTTATCTGCATAAATGCATACATTTTCTGGCTTATTATATGTTTGCGTTATGTTAAATGGCTAGTTCATTCATTCATTCATTTTCTTTCAGCTTAGTCCCTTTATTCATCAGGGGTCTCCACAGCGTAATGAACCGCCAACTTATCCAGCATATGTTTTTACACAATGGATGCCCCTCCAGCTGCAACTCAGTACTGGGAAGCATCCATACACACTCATTCACACATATACACTACGGCCAATTTAGTTTATTCAGTTCACCTATAGCGCATGTGTTTGGACTGTGGGGGAAACCCGAGCACCCGGAGGAAACCCTTGTCCAGACAGGGAGAACATACAAACTCTACACAGAAATGCCAATTGCCCCAGCTGGGACTCGAACCAGTGACCTTCTTGCTGTGAGGCCACAGTGCTAACCTCTAAGCCACCGTGTTGCCATGGCTAGTTCACCCAAAAATAAAAAGTCTGTCATCATTTACTCACCCTTTACTTGTTTCAAACCATTTTTTTTCTTTCTGTTGAACACAAAATAATATATTTTGAAGAAAGCTGTAACCACTGACTTCTGTACTGTAGTTTTTGTTTTCCCTGCTATGGAAGTCAATGGTTACAAGTTTCAAAACATTCTTCAAAATATCTTATTTTGTGTTCAACAGAACAAAAAATAGCTCAAACTGGTTTAAAAGTAAAAAGTGAAAACATTCAATTAATTTACATTCAGGTATATTTGTATAGCACTTTTTTTAACAATAATTATTGTTTCAAAGCAGCTTTACAAAAGGTGCACAGTAATGTATTACCATCAAAATGAGAAAAGTTAAGATTATTAGTCGCCATAACTTTATTAGTTACTAATAACTTTAACTAATTAACTAGTAACTAATATCTTTTAACAGTTAACATTAACCTGCTGTTATATAGCAAATTGGTGATGTCATTGTGTACATGTTCAATTAAGTGTATTTGTGTATTAAGTGTATGTGTTGTCCTTGACATCTTCGATGGTTGGCATCATCTCTTCACAGATCTTGAAGGTCAAGAGTAAATGTTGACAGATTTCATTTTTGGGTAAACTATCGCTTTCAATATAGTATGCTAATGCATGTTATAAGGCAGTTAACCAGGCAATTTAGTGTGATTGAATTATGCATGATTCCTAAAAATAGAAGAAAACAACTAGGACAATAAAACACAACAGACTTCTCGAGCTACGTGCATGCGTGTTTTGTTTTGTTTTGTTTTGTTTGTTTAAATAATGAGGCAATCACGGCAGAAGTTTTTAAAGCTTAATATGTCTATGAATGGTTGTTAATACGTACAGTCCTGCAGTATATTTACACAACAACAATCCACAGCAGCTGCACTCACCTTCTGTTCTGCATCAACCTCTTATTAGTTTCTGAGTGATCCCTCCAGTCAATAACACAATGAATCTGAAATGATTAAAGCCTTTTAATTATTAAAACATAAATAAGGGGATCAGCTTCTTTCAGTGCATAATCCCTCCCAGTAGCGCTTCATCGCCATCCCTCATTGAGCTCCAGACAGGAATTTGAAGTTGCATTTTCTTCTTCGTCTAATAGCTCTGTGAGGCAGAGGTGAAATGAAATGCTGATGACACAAGGGAATTAAAGTCAGCAAGGTAAGGCTGTAACATCTAACCTACGCTACACAAAAGATGCCAATAATGCTATTGTAAAATTATACCCTCATTGATTCAGAACGTTGTGCACATTTGCTTCCGAATTCTAGACTTAATGGCAATTAAAAGATTTTCAGATCAGAGTAGAGCAGAAAATATGTAGACTTCTTGAGTAATGCCATGTTAGAGCATTGCCCCCCCCCCCCCTTCTCTGTTCTATCAAATCGTCAGCTGTCAATATTACACATGACATTTGGTAAACTGTAGTGCAAAAGAGGACAAAAAATGTGAGTCAAATTATTTTTAACCTACTGTAATGAGATAATTTACTGTAATGTTTTAATACTGTAATTAGTATACTGTATCTGTAATGGTTTAATTTACTGAATCAATACCGAGCATTGTATGATTTAATCTGAATCAACTATATACCCCTTCTTCAATTTATGGAAAGCCAAATGTGACCCTGGGCCACAAAATGAAAAATAAGTCTTGTGTTGCATATTTTTGGCAATTGGCGAAAGCAAGTGAAAATTATAGATTCTTCTAAGCCAAAGGAAAGTGATTGAGTGAAATCAATAGTATAGATTTTTATTTTATGCCAAAAATGATATGAATATTAAGTAAAGATCAAGTTCCGTTAAAATATGTAGTAAATTTGCTATCGTAAATGTATTAAAACCCACTTTTTGATTAGTTGAATTGCTAAGAAAATAATCTGACAACTTTAAATGTAATTTTCTCTTATTTATTTATTTGTTTTTTAACGCTCAGATTTCAGTTGTATCTTGGCCAAATACCATCCTATTCTAAGTTCACATTAATGGAAAGCTTAATTTTTCAACTTTTAGATGATGTAGAAATAAAATATTTTTTAAAACGCATGGTCTATGGTCACATTTATAGAACCATATATAGATTTTATTTTAAAGCTAAGATACTGCATTATTAAATTATCATTTTTAATACACTAACTAAAATGATAGCAAACTAATACAATCAAAGAGTTATTTTTATTTGGATGGAAAAAATATGACAACGTCAAGTGTAAAGTATCATGCAGTTTCACTCTAAACTACCTACCTTATAGTATGAGAGTAAATGACTGATTCTGCATCTAATGTCTTGATCTGGCATAATCTAGTTATTTCTAGCTGTACAAATTGGCTCTTTTTGCTACTTTGTACTGTAAACTGGCATTGTTATTGAAAAAAAAAAACATTGTTTGATGTATTTTCTTAATCATTAACACACTGGTTTGTGGCTCAAAAACATTGTACAGTTGATGTGCTTTATTTATTGTTAACCTTTTAGCAATTTAAGCAGCTTTTTAATTAATTTATTTTTTATTTTAGCATTTTTACAGTCTTTTAACTTTAAAAAAATAATTATTATTGTTTGTATATTTTGTTTCACTGGCCAGTTTAAAGATGACATTTCTGTGAAGCTAGTGCAGTTAGCCTCCATTTGGACCAAAGTCATTTATAAAGAGGTTCAAAACCAGTATGTACATGTAGGAAAATGTAAAGTAAACAGTTGCTTAAAAAAGCCAGACTTAATTACTTATAATTAACTAAAATTCATCTAAGATATAGAGTTAATCTGCTTTTTCCAATACAAAAAGTATGTCCTTCAACACAACGCATGACATCTAAAACATGGCATAATAATTTGTTAAATGTTTTTGAGAGAGACTGCTTGGGTCAAATAATTGGACAGTTTAAGCATCATTAAAAAAAGACTAAAAGACAAGAACTCAACATTTGGTAAATCAAAACAAATATCCCAGCCTTGCAGGCTTGTTCGTTCATATGATATAGAGATATAAGTACACAATTGTACACTTGGTTTCAAAGAATGAGATAAGCCTCTATAAATAGCCAGGAAAGATATCTCCCCCGAATGCCTGCCTTCTTAGAGAATAAAAAGATCACAGTCTTTAGGGGAAAAAAAGACAGGAATCAAAAAGGCAGAAAACAAACAAGCAGAAAAGCATCTTCAAATGACAATTAAGCCAGAGCCAAAGAGGCTAATGTACTATAAATTGTTAAAAAGGCTCATTTGTTGTACAGGATTGGATGGTAAATGATGGTTCATTTATTTAGAGGATGTGCTGGCGAAGAGATGATGATGATGAGCACAGATTGTTGATTCTCTTATTCTGTGTTATTGTCTTCAAACTCTGGTTCTGAATCCTCTTACTCTGAGAATGTGGCCTGCAGACAGCCTTTATGAAATATTCAGGCCTGAACATTGATCCTGAGATGTAAACACACTGCTAACAATGCGGTGAATCCCAGACTTCAGGCACTGAACATCTGTAGCTCACAACAGGAGGATTGCTTGATCTGTCGTCCTCCAATCCCCAAGCTGGACCTGAAGGGGACACTCGCATTGGTGTTAAGAGTACAGTGTCAACATGTTGGGAATGCAGCAGAATCAAAACGTTAAGCCGGCAACGAACACAGAATGTGTAGAACCACTACTCTGAGGCACACTAAGTATATTATGTAGTTACGTATGTCACATCACAGGGTTTATTCATTCATTCATTCATTCATTCATTCATTCATTCATTCATTCATTCATTTTCCTTCGGCTTAGTCCCTTTATTTATCAGGGGTCACCACAGCATGAACCGCCAACTTATCCCAGCATATGTTTTACACAATGGATGCCCTTCCAGCTGCAACCCAGTACTGGGAAACATCCATGCACACTCATTCACACACATACACTACAGTCAATTTAGTTTATTCAATTAACCTATAGCACATGTCTTTGGACTGTGGGGGAAACCAGAGCACCTGGTGGAAACCCACGAGAACACAAGGAGAACATGCAAACTCAGAACATGCAAACACAGAAATGCCAACTGACCCAGCCGAGGCTCGAACCAGCGACCTTCTTGCTGTGAAGCAACAGTGCTAACCACTGAGCCACTGTGTCGCCCCTCACATGGTTTATATATCTGTAAATAACCATGCAATTTATTATTATGTATTTATTTGTTGTTAGATTTAATAACTTTCTTTTATGTAATTAAAATAAAGAGAAAAGGGAAAAACTGAATTTTAAAGAACTGTTTACTCTTTTAGTTCTTTAATAATGCAGTTTGTTGGCAAAGCTGATTTTTTTTTGTATCATTACTACAGTCTTACAAAAGAGAAAAAAAAACATTATTTGAAATTATAATATTGTTTACTGTATTTCCAGTATATTCATGCCCATGTGGCCTTTTTGAGCAATAAACGTACACTAATAATAATGACTTTAAATTTAAATAGTAATAACTCCAAACTTTCACTGTATAATTGATTTAGTTTAGTACAATTACTTGTGCAGTTTTGAAATGTTTAAAATTGTTCTTGTAATATTTTGTGTATGTTCAGGTCATGGGAGTTCACTGGTCGATATCAGAAATATATATATATTATTACTCTTGTTTTGCTTCATATTTTTATGCGACATGGCCAACAAGTACATCCAATTAGTTGTTATCACTTAAAATATTATTCTTTGCTAAAAGGCCTCAGCCGTACACACAACTATAGCATGTTGCTGAGATAGATTTTTGGTCATCATTTATAGTTGTGCATTGAAGTGTGAAATTACAAAAAAAAGAGTGGAAAGAGGTTGTGCGAGAGACAGTGGTCGGGGAAGGGAAAAAAACATTACCCTGATTTTCTAAACTAAACGCTACATTTGCATGAAATTATATTTCTCTTGTCAGTCTTCGAAAGTGCCATTTCCACATTTTCTCCGGCTTCATCCTGCAGCCCAGAGCAAAACCCATTTAGGGAGTAGAAGGTTGTTTTGATAATGAAAGCATCTGACTGCTTACTGACGAAATGGCGAGGCAATGTGAGGTGAAGCTACGCATCTACTTATGGTTTCACACCTTAGGACAGATCACACACACACACACACACACACACACACACACACACACACACACAC
>CAIGQW010054471.1:1580030-1597707 GCA_903798125.1 Danio choprae
ACACACACACACACACACACTCTTACTGTGTTGAATCTCAGGATGAACATGCTGTAGGCCAAAAGAGCTGAACAATTCTCAATGATTCCTGGCTTTTACTTCATGCCATAAATGCATTTATTTCTTTCAGTTATTCGCTTTTTTTGTCATTTTATTTTATTTGACTGGATGCACATTTCAAAGTGAGCAATATTTGTTATCAAGTGCTTTAAAGCAGTCAGAAAGTGGTCATTATACTAGAAATGCTTGGAAGTTTTAGAACTCAAAACTTCTTTGTCAGACCAAAGGCACCAAGCCAATATAAGCTAATAAAACCAAGCTGCTGAAATGGTTTGCTTTATATTTGGTCTCAGTGTAACACCATAGTTTGAGTTTTACATCTGTACCTAAGTGTGTATCATTGCTTCTTTAGCGTCACCAAACAATTTATGCCTTTAGGAAGAGAATTAAAAACTGGAAAGATCCAAAAAATAGGATTACTCGAAACAAAACAGACATGATTTGGAGGATTACGTGATATTGTGCTCTGCCAAGTGCTCTGCCAAAAACAAAACAAAAAAAAAAACACTATTTATGTTGCCTTACTTGTAGACATAATAATGTGTTCATACTGAACGTGACCATTTTTGTGTCTCATCCAGGGTTTGGTACCAAAACTGCACCTATACCTATATTTTCCTGTATGCAGTTTATCGAATCATATCACAGATTTTGGTGCGACCAATATACCTGTGGTCTGGATTGTGCTTTCTTTATATTAAGAAATAATAGGTTTAATTTTAAATCAATGAAACATAAGTAACATACTATCAATTAATTATTGTTAAACCTGCATACTTTACACCCCAGTACAGTATCCATGAATTAAGGATTATTCACATATGTATTATTCCCATTTGCATAACGCCAAATAAACACCACAAAACAACTTAATGCTGTTTATGATTTGTAATCCAATATGTTTGCCTCACCTGTCTATCTCCATATGCATAACATTTATGGTGTGGTCTGTTTACTCGGTAGCTCACTTACAGGGTAACACTTGTGCTGCAGAGCCCTCGGGTTCAAGTCTGTAAAGAACGGCTCCACAAAAGAGATAAAAGCAATTTAAAATCAATGTAAATAAATGTGTATGCAGTGTACTTTACTCTTATGTTTACTTTTGAAGACACTTTTTGAATGGGGAAATGTCAAATTCTCCAAAAATTGCTTGCCAAGCTTACGATTAAATTTCATATTAGGAAACAACAATGAAATTAAACAACAACTGTCTCTTTAGTTTAATTCTTAACGTTTGAGTCACACAAAATCTGCAGAAATTCACATCTGGTCCCAGCCCCTCCCCTGGTGAATCGTCAGTCTATAGCGATCACTGATTGGCTCTTGTACTAGAAGGCGGGGCTTCATTCGCCATATTGACCATTACACTTTTCCCCATCAAAACTATAGGAGTGACACGTCTTGCGTGCTCTATAGTCTTTGGTTTATAGTATGGGTTTACGTAGGTCAGTGGTTTACTATTTGAACTGTATGACAAGCTCCGCCTTCTTGTGGACGTGTACAAGAATGATGCGTATCTGAAATGTATAACAAAAAATACCTCAAGTAACGTATTTTTGATTGGTAAAAATTTAGACAGTGCACTCTAGTGGATTAGTCATATGAAACGTGCAATGAATATCTCTAGCAACATATTTTACATTTTGCAAAATTGTAGGTTGAGACACGTATTGATAATGCCTAGGCTATAAATAAAATGATCCAGAATGAAACAAAAATTGATTGATTGATTTTTTTACAAATATTGTTAACATTGTACAGTAAGTGCCCTTTATAAAATAACCCATTTACATGACCCTTTATTTTCAAAAGGGAACTAGCAGCAATTGAAACAACTTTTAAAGTGCTTTTGATCAACTCCAAAACAGGTTTACCAAATGATTCCCCAAAGTACCTTCATTATTCCCGCTTGAATGATTCACAATGGCTATCAAGTGAGTCATTAGTGAGACTTTTCTCCTTAAAAGCATTGTTTCTCCATCTTCAAGTAGAAAGTCACTTCGCGCCACTCATGAAAATACTGGTTTGGAATGTTAACAAAGACAAGTTGAGTGATTCAAACTGCCTGACCAATCAAATTACTGGACCGGGAAGAGGCTAATGCTCTTGTGCTTGGCCTGATCTTGGCTTATTGTGCTATTAATTCACTTAAAAACTTTGTCTCTGGAACTTTCTTCGAGGACTTGATCACACAAATATCCTGTGTTCTCTCTCAAAGTCACCTGAAGTTGCCAGCTCCTCTGCCTGCATTAGCCTTGCTTCAGTTCACCATTTTCATTTCATTTTCCACAATTCCTTAATGAACTCTTGCAGCCTCTCTGTATCAACCACCAGCAAGTGGTAAATCATCCGGCCTTCCCTTCCAGCGTGTTGTCACTTTTATTACATCTCCACAAATATTTTGGCTTTTAGCTTGGATGCAACTTTGGAAGGGAGTCTTTATTAACCGGATTGAACTGTGAACTGATGCATTAAATAAATGTTGCACTTGAGGCAGAGATTTTTTCAGATCTCATCCTGGTGTCTCCCCCCTCCTGTACTCACTGATACAGAGAGAGTAAAGCAATAAAAATGAGTCTGTATAGCAAATGGGAGCTTTAATTACAGCTGAAACAATAGACCTGCGGAGAACAATAACAAAGAAAGCCAAAAGGAAAATAACAAACAGGAGAAGGAAAGGCAGATTAACTGTGAATTAATCGCATTGAAATCTTCCATTTTGCCAGTGGGATCTTCTGGCTGAAGAAGTTTTTTGTGGTTAACTTTCCCATTTTATTTGTGACGGCTAATGGGTGGCGCATGTAAACAATCCCAAAGTAGTAGATCCTTTTTTTCCAAATAAGCAGCCTCAGTATGTGCTTTACCTGTTTGGAAGGAATTGGTCTTTCCGTTTTCGTGTCTCATTGTTTATTCTACATTGGTATCAGCTGGAGCTGTCAGTCAGATCCAGTCCAGAAGTCTCCAGACTGTCTGCCTCTCTGACCTCTCGCAGCTGGTCAGTTTCCAGCAAAAGCTTTTTTTGTTGACATTCATCCATATCTGTGGTGTGTGGTGTGGACTTTTTTGAGCCGGTGCATGGCGTGGAAGATAGGTGGTCTATTTATGACTGATATTGTGAACCATTGTAGTGATGTGCTAAACATTCTTGCTGGGTTTGTGGTGGAGATGCTACTGGGAGCAAAATGTAAGTAGTTTAAGTGATGGCATAACTTCAGCATGATTTCAACTTAGTCGACAGCACTTTTTGTTATAATGTTGATCATCGCATATGGTAATTGACTTACAACGTTTCTTAAGAAATATGAATATGTACTGTAAATTCTTCTGAGAAAGATGTAATAAAAGTGAATGAGGCCAGTTCATAATAATTTAAGCAATAAAATGTACAATTACAACTACAGTACTTGGGTATAGGGCTATAATGTTCTAACATGAGAATGAACGTAGAGCTAATAACAAATAGTAAGCCGTATGTTTCTGATTCTAAAGGATATATGCGTCTATATGTAAAGCCATGGGTAACCTTTACAACAAATGAGAAGCAGGAACAAGCAAGAAAAAAAAAAGTTTATGGAACTTTGGGGAAGAAAAGGAAATAAAGAAAGGCTTACTCATGAAAGGCATTAACATGTAAAAATTGTCATATAAGAAAATATGAGTTTTAAGTGAATAAGAATTTAAAAATATGAAAAAAATAAACCAATGTCTATGTGACTAAAATAGCACAGCAAGGGAAGGGACCACTACTTCTTAATTGTTAATTTGAGCATGAGATATTTAAATATATTTGTTTTGATATTCCTGAAAAAGATTATATGATAATGAGGTTGTGATTATGACTCTTGAAAAAAAAAATCTGAAAGCTTTACTGTACTGTACAAAAAGCTCTGTGCACCCATACGATGCAATAACCGCACACACCAGCAGGGGCACTGCACCATTCTAACCAGCCAAACCTTATTTGACTCTTATATCATTACATAATAGTTCAAACATTTTAATGGTTTACTAATTGACATAAGTATCTCACAGCATAATGAATTATTCTAAAGCAGCAAAGTGCCCATGCTTTTAGCGCCAGCATGCAGGGCTGTGACTGATTTGTTGACGTCTAACCCAAGATGCCTCAGCGGGTCTGAGAGTATAATGGCTTGTCCTATATGATGAAATCAGCACCCTCTCGTCCTGCCTAGAAGTACCTGTCTTCCTCCATGCAGAGCAACTCTTTCCTCAGCTTGTTAGGCACCGAGCGCTTGTGCTGAAGGCTTGCCATCGGCTGCTGGAGTTTTCGGTATCCCCCTGTCCATAAGCTTGAGAATTCTTTTGACAGGCTTGAAAACTCTTTCTCTAACTTGTGCTGGCAGCCTTATTTTACACACGAAGAAAGGCTGTTTGCCCTGCCACATCCAACTGGAGATGGCGGAGAAAGAATGTCTGAGTGTGTTTACAAGTGTTTTAAATATACTGATTGTGTGTTTGATTATGTAATGTATTGGAGGGTGTAAATGCATTCTTTAGAAAGAGTTTGAGATGAGCCTGAAGGATGAATGAATCCAAGTGTGTCCTTGCAGTGAAAATTTAATACATAGATTCTCAAATTATTATATTGTTAAAATCATAAATCACTGCATATTGCACATATATATTGTTATAAATATTATGGGGTTGGACAATGAAATGGCTGGTTTTAGACCACAATAATTGATTAGTATGTTGTAGGGCCTCCTTTTGCAGCTAATACAGAATCAATTTGTCACTCAAAAAAATGATATGTTGGCGTTAATTAACTTTTTTATGTCTACTGGTTCCATGTAACAGAGTTAAGTTACCTTGAAAGAATATTTATTTTAATTAACTTAAGTTCGTTACATAAATGTAATGTAATGTTGTTTAGTTCAATCAGCATAACATTCATAATTTAGCTTTAATCTATTTAGTTAATTAGGTTCAATTATTAAAAAATTGGGCCTCACAGTGGCGCAGTGGGTAGCACAGTCGCCTCACAGCAAGAAGGTCACTGGTTCGAGCCTCGGCTGGGTCAGTTGGCGTTTTTGTGTGGAGTTTGCATGTTCTCCCTGTGTTGCCGTGGGTTTCCTCCGGGTGCGCCGGTTTCCCCCACAAGTCCAAAGACATGCGGTATAGGTGAATTGGGTAGACTAAATTGTCCGTAGTGTATGTGTGTGAATGAGTGTGTATGGATGTTTCCCAGAGATGGGTTGCGGCTGGAAGGGCATCCGCTGTGTAAAACATATGCTGGATAAATTGGCGGTTCATTCCGCTGTGGCGACCCCAGATTAATAAAGGGACTAAGCCGAAATGAAAATGAATGAAATGAATGAATATTAAAAAAAATTATATTGTCATGTTTAACCAAATAAAAATCTGAATATTTTACAATGTTGAAATATTTATTTCAGAATATTTTACAATGAACATTTTTTAAGTTTCAAAGTTTTCCAACAATAAAATGTTTATCAAAATCCAAATCATGTCTTTACTTTTTTTTTAAATATGTTTTTACTTATTACAGTAAGTTAAACTATGAATCCTATTAAAATAATAATACAAGTATAAAGTAAATTAAAAACAATAAATGATTTACAAAAATATACTTACAAAAATAATAAAAATGCACTTTTCAAAATAAAACTTTTCACTTATTACAAAAAACATTAAAACACAATATTACAAGTCAAATTTTAAATGTAAGAATTATGCCTTTAAATGATTTACAAAAATAAAAGTCTTCTTTTGTAAACTATACTGTACCTATTTAAAACTGAAAAAGCAGATAATAACACTTCAGTTATTCAAAGGAAGATTAACATTTTAAAGCAAAGTAACATGATCAACATGATCAGAACTATACCATAAATTAGACCAACCACACACTTTCATCTCTCTGACACTTGCACCAGTTTCGCACATTTGCACCAGACACTTTTTACAATCTCTAAAAAAAACAAGCAAAACATTGTGTATGAAGGCACACAGGTGGGTGGGCTTAAAAAACACCTGTAGAAACACTCTTAAAAAACTCCTCTTTCCTTACTCAAACAGTTCCTTTGTATAACTAGCACTTCTTGTGTGTAATGCCTCTTCTTGTTGAATCGCTGAATGCCTCCTCAATTGTAGGTCGCTTTAGACAAAAGAGTCATGTAGATTCATAAGGTGGTGTTGCACATCAAATTTTGGGCTTCATGTTCAGCGTCCTAAAAACGTCAAGAGAAATAATAAAATATTTACCAACAGATCAAGGGTAAAATGTGGAATTGGTTTAAGAGAACAATAAAAAATGTTTATAATTTTTTTTTTAAATAGCTTACCATGTATTCCTTCACAAGGGCTTTGAGGATGCATTCACACTTTTTTCAGTGATGTTCTAAACAACATGAAATGAGAATTAGAATTAGTAATTATTACTAATAATTTTTTACTGTACATCATTTTAAGTAGCATTACACAGATTGCCTTACTGCTGTCTTTTACAAAAGTCAGGTGTGTTTTTGTGATCTAAAGGCATAGTACCAGTGATCTGGATAAGTGGGACCACAGTGCATTCTAGGTTTTAAAAGTTCATGGATAGTTAAAACGTGTGTCTCTGGCCATAATGTCAATGTACTAACCTAAAGTGTTTTAAAAGCTTTTATCTGGATGCCTGAGATGACCCACAGTCTCTTCACAGCCACATATGGGACTTTAGAAGCTAAGCTCCTAAACTGTGAGGGAGAAAAAGGATGTGAGTGACCAAAGATTTTTAATAATAAAATATAATAATATGAATATTTAAGAATAATACATGTATAATAATAATAATAATAATAATAATAATAATAATAATAATAATAATAATAATAATAATAATAATAATAATAAAAACAAAAACACTGCAAACTACTAAACTTAAAAGTTTAAATGTGTTAGATGACCAAACAAACAACAAGCTTACATTAAATAGATTTCATCTTATATAAGTGTCACATATGCCAATACCACCTTTTAATAATATGCAAGTTATTAAAACTGCCATTAAAACTTGACAAAACTGCTTGACTTGCACCCAATATTCCTTTAAAATGAGAGCGATCGTTGTGCTTTGAATCTTCCTTCCTGTGTTGATTTGAAACTGCGCTTGTGCAGCTGTTGCTCTACCTATTGCCCGAAAAACTCCCTTTCATTCATTTTAATTAAGCGAGCTGTTTAAATTTGAAAACTTTCTTTCTTTTTTCCAACATGACTCTTTTGGTTTTAATACACAAACATAAGTGAATTGTTTAATTTAAACATAGTTACATTCTTTGTCACTATGTGATGCTGGTGAAGGAAAACGTTTCCTGATTCGCTCTTCCAAAACACATGGACATGTTCAGCCTCACTTTTATGTTTAGCAAACCACTTTGTCGCCAGTCTTGCTGTGTGTATTGGTGCATTATCATCCTAATACACAGCACCACCTTCATGAAGCACCGTGCCATAAGGCAAAAGTGATATCTAAGTGGCTCAGGGACCAAAACATAAAAATTTTGGGTCCATGGCCTGGAAACTCCCCAGAACTTAATCCCATTGAGAACTTGTGGTCAATCCTCAAGAGGCGGGTGGACAAACAAAAACCCACTAATTCTGACAAACTTCAAGAAGTGATTATGAAAGAATGGGTTGCTATCAGTCAGGGTTTGGCCCAGAAGTTGATTGAGAGCATGCCCAGTCGAACTGCAGAGGTCCTGAAAAAGAAGGGCCAACACTGCATACTGACTCTTTGCATAAATGTCATGTAATTGTCAATAAAAGCCTTTGAAATATATGAAGTGCTTGTAATTATATTTCAGTACATCACAGAAACAACTGAAACAAAGATCTAAAAGCAGTTTAGCAGCAAACTTTGTGAAAACTAATATTTGTGTCATTCTTAAAACTTTTGGCCACAACTGTATATTGACCTCCCGACAAACAGTTTTGGTGGAAACAGGAGAGTTGAGGTGCACATTTAATTCTGCAGTGAGTTGGGCAGCTGTGGTATTATGTTTTTTGGATACAATTTGGGTTAGCACCCAGACATCTCTTTCGGACAGCTCCCTCTTGTGTCCACAGTTACTCCTGTTAAATGTGGTTCATCCTCCTTGGTGGTATGCTGACATTACCTTGGATATAGTGGCTCTTGATACATCACAAAATCTTGCCGTCTTGTTCACAGATATATACCTCCTGTGAAAAGTTCTATTTTTTAGTTTGGCTGAGATAAAAGCAGTTTTTATTTTTTTAATATATTTATAAGGTTAATATTATTAGCCCCCTTAAGAGTTTATTTTTAATCTAATTAATCTACTTTGCCCAGTTTACTTAATAATCTAGTCAAGCCTTTAAATGGCACGTTTAGTTTAAGACTAGTAACCTGCTATATGACTGGTAAAATATTATGTAACGTCATCATGGCAAAGAATCAGTTTAAAAATGTTGAAGAATAAAAATAAATAAAAAATTCACAGGTGGGCTTTTCGGTGAAATGTGTACTATATGGCAAACAAATGTATTGCCTTGATATTAGGCCTTGTTCTAATTGGTCCATTACACATAAATCATTATTAGAATTTAAATGTTGTCATTTCACCCATTGGCTCAGATTGCAAAGATTCTTTCTCAAAGACTGAGCGAGTTTTTCTGTTCTGCAGAAGTAAAACAAGATTTGAATGAATTGAAGGCAAGCAAATGATTACAAAATTACAAAAAATAAAAAAGAATAAAACTGTAATAAAGAATTGTAATCATTCTGAATGATTATTTACACCCCTACAGGAACTGGTTGTCTTTGTAGAGTATGTCGGCCAGCCTGCATCCAAGAGTCTCTCAGAGCAGCAGCTGATGAATCTGTGCTCCAGACAAATTGACCTGAATGAAATCCACTCCACCCCAAAAAGAGTGCTCATTTCAGGGGAGAGATGTCTCACATTCACACCGCATAGCCTGGAAAGCAATCTACACGACACTCTGTAAAGGACGCCTTGTACTCTTAATTTGTAAATGCCCTAGAGTGAATCATTTTACACTTATACTCTGATTAAAAATCCAAGTCGATGTATTAAATCCACCATCAACATTATAAACTCATCCTCAGTCTTTTAAAATGGTCTTGTCAAAGAAACAGACTAAAATTCATTGGAGGAAGTGTCAGGCTTTGTGTGTGGGGGGGGCTAAACTCATGGTCATGCCAACATTGAGCAACTGCAGGGCCAGCGCATCGCCAACACTTGACTTAGTGGAGACGTAATGCTTAATGACAGAGTGGGGTAATGAAAGGTTGCTCCCTCACCGACTAAAAATTCAGTCTGCCCGCAGAAACCGTGAAGTTCCTCAAAAGGCTGATAGATGCTCACAGCTACTGAGCATTCAGGCCTGGGTGACTAGATTTTGCTTGTTAACAAGTTGTCGCTATGGGCTGTACAAACCTGCTACTTTTTAGGAAATGAGAGGTGAAACCCTGCTTTTTTATTTATTTATTTTTTTTATGTGGTCATGAAATGCATTTTTTTTATTTCTTGATTTTTATATTATGTGTCTAGAGAATATTTTGGAACCATACATACAATGTGTATTGTACCAAAAAAAGGTCCAGTATTTGTAAAAAAAAATTATTGTCATGCTTTGATTCACCGCTGAAAAAGCTTAATTTGAATGAGTTTCCTCTTGCTGAAACAAAAGTAAATGCTCACTGCTGTGACTGGCAGATTCCTCATGCCCTGAACAAAATGTCAATAAAAATAATGTTAAAAATAAAAGTTTTTTTGCATACATACATGCATACATACATACATACATACATACATACATACATACATACATACATACATACATACATACATACATACATACGTTCTGCAGATTCATCCTGTTTATTAACATTGTCAGTGTCTGAATCTGACTTGAATTTATGATAGGGCAAAATTGATACTATTGGTAACACAATTGCAATCTGTAAACAAGTGCTCACAAGAGATGCATTTAGATGTATGGTAATATCTGGCAGAAATGGTAATGTGTCTTAGCTGAACACTTGTGGACTAAAAACGTGTTAATATTACATTGAAAATGGGTCACAGAGCAACATAGTGACCAATAGCAATGATTAATGAATTTAAATAAAATATAAATGTATGGATATGCAAAGTTACTGTCAAAAAAAAGTGGCAAAGTGTTCTTCTCAGTGTTGTTTTATGTTGAAATACTAAGGCAAGAAATTGTCCACTGCTCTTGAGTGAACGCTTCAGTTGTTGGCAGAGTTTTAGCAATGGTACAAAACTGATGATGCATGAATTGTCTAAAAAAATACCTTGACCTTTTCAGGGGCTATTTAGCAAACAAAACACACACACCAAAAGCAAGGACTCAAGTGCCTATGTAAAGGCTCTTTAGCTGGCTGCCCATGGCCAAACAGCGCCCGTCAGTCATTTTTATTCTGCTTTCTGATTGATTTTCATAATCGCTGCACTGCCTGATACACAAGGACGCACTTTAAACAAATCTTAGCCATGGATTGCGGTACGTATTTAGAATGTTTAAGCTTTTCCTTGCCAAAGGAAGTTCAAATTTCAAGCATGAACCAGAAGCCCTAAAATCAGTCCAAAATAGTATCTGTGCAAATAGATTTTGACTGTTGCAGACATATTGTTATGAAGAAATTAGGGATAATGACTGATACTTTCCCCAAGAGGAAAGTAGAAAAAATAAAAATCTGTAGTTTTTGTTCAGTTCTGTTTTTTTCTCTCGTTATATTCTTATCCTCATATCTCTTTTAGATTGCATTTACTTGATGAATACACAGTGATCGAGTTGTATTCTTTGCCATTTGAAGTGTTATAGTATACTCTTAACATTGTATTATATTGTTATATTATATTATTAACAAACTAAACCTTGTTTCACAAAATTATAAATGACTTTCTTTTTTAATCAGTTTAATGCATTCACTCTCGTTCAATAGTATTAATCCCTCTTTTAAAAAAAAGATCTTATTTATTTGTTTTCAGTTAATTAAAAGTCAGTTTTCCTGTTAATCCTTTTGAACAGATTATTTAAATCTTACATTTAAAAGCCCCATGTATTTTAATTTAAACAGACTCAATAATACATCGGCAGTTTTGTGTTTCATGTCATCAACTTATTTACAGGTGGAGTGCTAAGAGTTTCTCTGAAAAATGTTTCTCTATTGAAAAAAAAAACTGTTCATATTGATATGTATTTATTTTATTTATTTGTTATTAACTATATTAATTATTAATTTATTTACATATTTTATTTATTTACCTATTTATTCATTTATTTTTATGTATATTATTTATTTACATGTTTTATTTATTTATTTATTTATTTATTTATTTATTTATTTATTTATTATCATGTATATTATTTATGTATGTATTTTATTTATGTATGTATTTTATTTATTTATGTATTTATTTATTTATTTATTTATTTATATCATGTTTATTATTAATTTATTTCAATTATTAATTTATTTTAATTTATTTTTTTATTATTATTATTTTGTAATTATTATTATTTTTTTTTCATATCATCATGTATAGGCCTATTATATATTTATTATCATGTATATTTTAATATTGCCGTAAGGGTACTTTTTTCCTGTCTCATGAAAGTATTTTTTTTATGTTTTGCAAATCGTCATTGCCATCATTAAAAATAGACAGAAAATGTATGGGTTCTTTGTGAATTTTGCTGAACTTCCTCATTGAGCTGTAAAGCTTCAAATCAGAACCTTTTTTCATTTACTATATGAACTCTCTCTCTCTCTCTCTCTCTCTCTCTCTCTCTCTCTCTCTCTCTCTTTTCTGCTTTGTTGACTTTTCATTTATCTCCATCACTGACTCATTCTTTTGACCTTTAATAGTGAAGCCTTAAAACAGAGGAGGGAAAGAAAAAAACAGGACCAAATTATTTGCAAAGGTTGCTACATCAAAACTATTATGCTACTACACCAGTGTAAAAAAAAAAAAAAGAGTATCTTTTGCAGTTAAAAAAAAAATGCACATTATCCATCATTGGGAGAATTTGGGTAACTAATTCAATAATCATTTTCTAGAATTTTAAGTTTAAACAGCAAGACTTTGTAATAGATATTAGTGAATAAGATGATAAAAAAAATGATTTTCTCAAAACTTAGACATCTATCAAAGCTCAGACAAAGGCATCCATAACGTCTTCATGTAATATCAGTTTTGAAGGACAGCTCAACACCCAAAGACATATTAAAATCTGGTATTTCCAATATCCAGTCAGCCACAATCACCTCCAACCATCAATCACCAAATCTCATATATGTCCCACATAAATCCGGTGGCTCTGTGGTTAGCACTGTCGCCTCAAAGCAAGAAGGTCACTGGTTTGAGTTCCGGTCAGTTGGCATTTCTGTGTGGAGTTTGCATGTTCTCCATGTGGGTTTTTTCCGGGTGCTCCGGTTTCTCCCCACAGTCCAAAGACATGTGGTATAGGTTAATTGAATAAACTAAATTGGCCGTAGTGTATGTGTGTAAATGAGTGTGTATGGATGTTTCCCAGTGATGGGTTGCAGCTGGAAGGGCATCCATTGTTAAACATATGCTGGATAAGTTGGTGGTTCATTCCGCTGTGGCAACCCCTGATGAATAAAGGGGCTAAGCCAAAAGAAAATTAATGAATTTAACAATATGACAATTTTTACTGTACTTTTACACCGGCATTACAAAACCTTTATTTTATATTTTTAAATTCCAAACAAGTGTCCAGATTGTGTACAACAGTATTTTTATTATCCATTGTTATTATATCCATTTTAAATTGTTTACAAAAGTAATCAATCTATTTTAAATACATTTTGCGATACAAGATGTGAATGAATATTTTTTTCATTAACTGTTTTGTCTTAAACTATTAGTACTAGACTACTAATCCTAATCCTAATGGCTACTGTGAACTTAATCCATTTGAGTAAATGAAGCAATTTGAGCACAGTAAAACCCGATAAATTAAGAGAACTCAAAACAACTGAGCACTGTAAAACCCAATAAGTTAAGGTAACTCAAACCGTTTGAGGAAACCAATTGCAACAAACCAATTTGAGTTAAAAAACTAATCTATATGAGTACCTTGAACTTACTCCATTTAAGTTGAAGTAATGATGTGTTTAATTAACTCATTATCTTCAACACTGAGTTCAAAACTCTTTTGAAATTAGTAAAATTAACTTTCAGTAAATTTTGAGTTAACTACACTTATTTCATTTGATAAAGTTGACTGTTGGGTTTTACAGTGTTTGATTACAGTAAAATACTGTACTTACTGTCAATTTGATTGTACAATTGCGACAAAGTTTAACAGTGAAATTTAAAGGCTTAACTAGGTTAATTATAGGCAAGTTAGGATAATTATGCAAGTTATTGGATGACAATGATTTGTTTTGTAGCCAATCAAATAAAAATATTCCATAAGGGGGGTAAAAATATTGACCTTAAATTTTCTTCAAAAAAATAAATAGTAAAGGAAATACTGTGAAAATATCTTTGCTCTGTTAAACGTCACTTGGGACATATTTGAAAAAGAATACAAATTTCACAGGAGGGCTAATCCTTTTGCCCCATAACTGTATATTCATTGCTCAGTTCTAATTTCTCCCTACACTCACACTTTGCTTCAGCTTTTTCTTCTAGTCTAAGGAAAGCGAACACATAATGCACAGTTCATCAGATCCACTGAAAGGCCCCAGAGAGCAGAACGGTATTTTTCACTCCGACTATTGTGCATAACTGTAATTTGCCATTTGAATTTATGCTATCGCCCTAATGTGCTATGCATGTTCCCTTGACTTCTTGAGTAAGAGCTTTGCATTGTTTCACAGATTGAAAGCAGCATTAAAATAAGCCATTCGAGTGGAAAATGAAGGGAATAGAAAAAGAAAAGGGCAAAAAACTACTCCGGTGATGAAATAAGTAATGTTGTTTATTGGGAACAGTTGCGCGAGTCGTAAGGAAACGTTATGTCGCTGATTATGAGAATTTGTACTTTGGTTCTTAGAGGAGCACGGTAAAAAAAAAAAAGGCATCAATATTATTTGAGCGTGATAAATAGCTTTTCAATGGGAGAACTTCAAAGTGAACTGAGATGAAACTCCATGCAAATCAAAGTGATTGCTGGGACAATCTTGAAGCACTCGGCGAAGGAAGATTCATGAAACCGAGTGTCTGGAGAAGTTTGGGGCTCTAATGATCCGTCCTAAATTTGAACATTCAACATGCAGAATTCAGAGGATTTTATCTGGAGCTCGGATCAAACTCCTCTGCTTCTCCGTATGTGTTACAACTAATCTTGCATTTTAATCAGAGCTCTTATTATGCGTATTTGTACTTGTTGTGGTTGGTTTTTATGTGGGACATGGCAGAATTCACAATCTTTTTAGTATGATTAAAGGAATTTGCTTACCAGCATGTTGTTCCAAGCCTGTATTACCTTATAAAAGTTTAAATAATGCTGCTAGTTATCGTTTTTTTGCCTGAATGTACAAAGAACGTAAGTCACTAAAAAGTCCTTTGGATGATTATGTTGAGTTTTCAAGAACTCACCAGAAGAAGATAAAGCAAAATGAAGCTAAACTGCTGGCTCTTTTTCACGCCTTTAACCACAAAAATACAGCTGCGGATTCGTTCTCCTGATGGCAGTACAGTCTGTTGTTCTCTCGAGGAAATTAGTGGCATTATTGAGAATCCAGTATACCATTAAAGCATTATTGAAGTGTCCCCAGGCACTTACACTTTGAATTTCTGTCTTTGAATCTCAAGGCTAAACATATAATGAGTTGTTATAGGATTCTTTCGAATTCTTTCAAGTGTTGGTTTGCACGTAAAAACCAAAGAAAGGGTGGTTTTAGGGTGGCTCCTCCTTTGTTGTTGCGTTTTATATTCTCAGCACATCCTTAATTGCTTATCATTCGCTTCACACCACTAACATTAATGTGTTCAAGGGCTAATGTATCCTGACCTCATATAGCGATATTATTGAAAAATGTGCAATACCATAAATGAGCGGGCTGATTGTAGGTCTCTTAAAATATTTAGGAAATATGTAATTAGTTAGTCACTTTAAATGTCCCCTTCCTCTTGTGATGAAGCTGTTATTTTTAACCCTGTATTGTTTTAGATTGTTTAAAGGGACAGTTCAGCCAGAAATCAAAATTATGTTATGAATAACTCAACCACTTGTTCAGTGTTTGAGGTCTTTTTTCTTCAGTTGAACACAAAAGAAAATACACTGTAAATGTATTTTGCAATTCATGTTTTTTATTATTATAATTATTTATTTAAGCTTTTTAGTTGCATTTGTAGGACCTTGATTTTTCCTCCAACAACTGTTGATGTTTGAAAAAGTGATTTTATTGTTAATAGTTTGATATAATATATTGTGCTGCCAGTACTTTTTCTGTTATTTAACAGACTTCTCTATATATTATTTATTATACAATATATTGTTTCAAACCACTAAAACTTCAGTAATGGTCACTTTATATGCACAGTTGAATTTTCATCATCAAAAAAGCAGAGATCAACATCCCTTAATACAATTCACAACTGTAAATAAACAGAAAATAAATATGTAAATCATTAAATACGGAACCTGTTAATTAACGCATATTTTTACAGTGTATTTTAAAGAATGTTGGAAAGAATTAGCCATTGAGTGTTAGTTACTATGGATGTCAATTTTGTTTTAGATTGCTAATTGAACGGATGCTCAGTTCAAATAAGTAAGCGTAATATTATTCATTCAGGAAACCCAGGAAACCCACGCAAACACGGGGAGAACATGCAAACCCCACACAGAAATGCAAACTCACCCAGCCGAGGCTCGAACCAGCGACCTTCTTGGTGTGAGGCGATCATGCTACTCACTGCGCCACCGTGATGCTCCGTAATATTATTATTATTATTATTATTATTATTATTATTATTATTATTATGGTGAATTTGAAAGAACCCAAAAGCCAGGTCATTCATTCAATATACAGTTTGTTTTTTAAACCACAGGAGTTTTTGCATGAGTCAAAAATAAGGTCTTTTAAATACAAATGCATGTAGGTGGATGTAATGATCGTATTCAGTCATGTAAGCTCCTACACAGACACTAAATAGGATGTTTGATGGTTCATTGAATGGTTGACGTCAGTCTGACTGTAAGCTAGACTTCTGTAACCCCAGTGCACTATGGGTACAGTGGCTCGGCTCTTCAGAGCATTGCCTCAAAGCTCACAGCAGAAGATCAGCCCACACAATCACACCAACACTGACTCTCTCATTGGCTTGATTACACCTCTTCATTCAGTTCTCTGGTATTGTTTTTTTTCTGTCTGCATTTAAATCACTTTCGATCACTGTGTCATTTCATTTATCCACTTATAAATCATAAATAAACACAACAATAGTTGACCACTGTGCTGTACAACAAGATAGAAAGCAAAAGAATAAATAGATTTAAAACATAATAAAAGAGACCAAGTATTTATAAAGAGTTAAAAGCAAGAGTAGGAAGATGCGACTGTAACTTAGATTTAAAATCATTTACAGGCTAATAATTTCCATGCAGGACCCGCCATCGCAAACGCACGTCACCTCTCAGCTTCAGTCTTGTTCTTAGGTATGACAGAATAAAGGACACTTTTCGCTCACGTTTATCGTCAGCATTTTTTTCTAGACGTTTTCCTGCTTTCAAACCCAGACGATTTTCGTTGGCATTGAGAAAATTACCCCCTGACATTAGATGGCTTTTAATGAACTTGCAAGCCATGAAAGAAAAGTGAAATGAAACTTACCATCAAATCCTATTGCTACTCTCACTCCTACTGACATTATTGTAGTTACTGTTGCGTTTGTTATACAGCTTTTTGTGTTCAGACAACAATGAATAAAGCAGCTCCACATTCATCTTACCTCAGTGCATCTTCATTGAATCGAAGTGAAACTAGGATCACCTGGACTGGTTTGCACTTGAGTGCCTCTAAGTGATGTTTACTGTAACGTCAGCAGCTCTGGGGAGATAAATCCAGCTGCAGACCCGCAGACCCACACACGTTTCAGTACACACAATCCAAGACACACGATCTAAGCAGGGGCAAACCATATATGGTTAAGGATGGATCAGTCTTCTTCTATTTTTTTTTTGTTTAACGACGACTAACTCCTTAGGAGCATTATCGCAATCTAGAGTATTTCACAAAGATGGTGATCGAAACAAACAAACAAAATAACAAAACTTTCTGAAACATATGATCCTAAAACTTTAACCAAAATTAAAATGTATTCTGAAAATATGTAAACAAAAACAAATTCAAAATATCAACTAATAATGATACTAAAATATGACTCATAGCTTCTTTTTTGCAGTTGTACCTCTTTCTGTTGCATTTTTGAAACTGTTCAGTGTTGGCAGTAAAATATATGGATTTATGTGTTAATAATAGCAATTAATATTATTGTTATGAAATTAATTGAGGAATTGTGCGTGTTTTTTAAATGTAGCTAATTATAATAATAATAATAATTATTATTATTATTATTATTATTATTATTATTATTATTATTATTAT
>CAIGQW010054471.1:1597717-1608795 GCA_903798125.1 Danio choprae
TATTATTATTATTATTATTATTATTATTATTATTATTATTATTATTACTACTACTACAAATGTTCAGTGACAGATAAGGTACACATTTAGAATAATACAGTGATGTCTCTCTGTGTTAGTGCTGAAAGTGCCACTAAATGCTGTTTTCTTTTATATGAAAATATGCTGTGGTATGGCTGTGTTTAAATGTTAGCAGATGTGTTAACCCAGAGGTGACAGGTGACATGACAGTGATAAATGCACTGGCCTATTTGCTCATATCTTCTTAATGGCTCCCTCCTTTCCACAATCTCCCGTATCTTTCTCTTTTTCTGCCTCCACATGAATTGCTGCGAGTGACAGCAGCCTCAAGTATCGAGGAGCCACTTATGGCAGTGTTTAGTTGCTCAATACTTTAGCGTTCAAGTCGACTATTGACTTATTTTTAGTGTGACACTGAGCATAAAAAGCATTCAGTATTATGTCCTCAGTAGTGATTTCTGCTCAAACCAATCATGTCACTGATTTCAGTTAGACACACACACTCACACACACATGCACATATATAAGACAAACAATATATAAATATATACAGTTGAAATCACAATTATTAGGCTTCTAGTGAATTTTTCTTTTTCAAATATTTCCCATATGATATTTAACAAAGCAAGAATTTTTTCACAGTATTTCCTATAATGTTTTTTTTCTTCTGGAGAAAGCCTTATTTGTTTTATTTCAGCTAGAATAAATGTTTTTAATTTTAAAAAATATTATTTTATGAGTCAATATTAGCCCTCTTAAGCAATATTTGTATTCCATTGCCTAATTACCCTAACTTGCTATTGTCATTATGTCAAAGATAAAAGAAATCAGTTATTTGAAATTTGTTAATAAAACTATTATGTTTATAAATATGTTGAAAAATTCTTTTTGTTAAGCAGAAATTGGGGAAAAATATATATATGGGGGGCTAATAATTCATGAGGGCTAATAATTCTGACTTCAACTGCATATAAAGACAATAAATGATCCCGTGAACTAAAAGGCAAAGGCAATGTGCATTGTTCCTAAAGAATGCCGTTTAGAAGCTGTGAATTGATCTAATACATTAACTTGTTTTTTATCGAACTTAGACTTTAGACCTCCTATATACTGTAAATATGCAACCTTGATAGAAAAAATCCCTTTAGTTTTGATTTCTGAAGCTTTAAATGGTCACACTTTATTTTGATGGTCCGTTTGTAGATGATTTAAGTTGCATTGCATCTACATGCCAACTAATTCCCATTAGATTATAAGTAGACTGTTAGGTTGGAGTTAGGGTTAGTGTAAGTTGACATGTACTTGCAAAGTTTCTTATAGTCAGTTAAATGTCTGTTGAAGGAGCAGAATCAACATATTAAACAGACAGCCTACTAATACTCAAATGGACCATCAACATAAAGTGTTACCCTTTAAGTTTTACACATTTAAAATGGTGCGCTGGCTGATTATATCAGTAAAAGAAGTTCACTCTCAAAATACCCCTCCCCCCATTAGCACAAAAAATATCTATTCTGATTTCAATTTCAATCTATATGTGTATTCCATATGCTTTCTTATATACTATTATTTTATATTACTACCATTGCCGCACGGTGGCGCAGTTGGTAGCACAATCGCCTCACAGCAAGAAGGTCACTGGTTCGAGCCTCGGCTGGGTCAGTTGGCATTTCTGTGTGGAGTTTGCATGTTCTCCCCGTGTTGACGTGGGTTTCCTCCGGGTGCTCCGGTTTCCCCCACAGTCCAAAGACATGCGGTACAGATGAATTGGGTAAGCTAAATTGTCCATAGTGTATGTATGTGAATGAGTGTGTATGGATGTTTCCCAGAGATGGGTTGCAGCTGGAAGGGCATCCACTGCGTAAAACATATGCTGGATAAGTTGGCGGTTCATGCCTCTGTGGCGACCCCAGATTAATAAAGGGACTAAGCCGAAAAGAAAATGAATGAATGAATTACTACCATTACTTACATTATGAAGCATAATGTGCATTGTGCAGAAATGTCCATTTTGTGTTTCAGACGAAAAACTAAAAGAAATAAACGTAATATAATTTACTAGTTGAAATGACTGTTGTGGCCAGTTGCCATGGATGTGTTGGTTCTTGCATATTGAAAAGATATACATTTATGCAATTTACATATATAGCTATATTCAAATGTATGCATATATGCAGATTTATACATACACATTTCCTTGCATGCTCATTTAATGAAAAAGTGTGGCAGACAAAGTAATGTTTTAATATGCCATTCTCATGCATTAACCATTTCATTTCATTTCCAATAAGTGCCTTACCTAATATGCAGAAATATATAAATATAAATATATATTAGGGGTACAACAATGCAGGCTTCTCACAGTTCGGTTTTAGGGTAACGGTTTTGGTATGGTTCGATATATGATATGTTCAGTAAAAAAAACAAAAAAAACAACAGAATGATATAATCAAATATAACACTGAAAATGTTACATCATAACATTTTCTGTCTGTCTTATTTCACAATGTAACTACAGAAAACTCATTATCAACATTTTTTTTTTTTTCCTGAACGAAATGCAAATGGTCAAATCCGATTCAGTTCATTATGCTAAGCTAAGCTAAAAGTGACCCCGTCAGAACAAGAAATCGGCTGAATGGGTTCACAAATGGTTCAGGTCAACTGTTTAACTCTATGAGACTTAAAATAAATGAGCCTTTTTTCAAATGGTGGCGTGTTCCTTTAAATGCAAAAAGAAATGCAATTTCCATATGCGTATTGAACTGTGGCAGGCACATCAAACAGTTCACTATTATATTGACTATATAACTTTTTTCTTTATTTTTTTATGTACCACAGACATATTTTTTCCCAAATTCCACCAATTCGGGGGTGAGGATATAAGCATACAATTAGTTACCCAATGTTTGAATGAACTGCCTCTTTAAAAGTGTTTTCTGTCAGATTTCATCTGTCAAATCATAAAGTGGAGGTAGTTTAGAAAGCTTTCAAGGCTTGAAAGTCTTTCATTGGATGTTCATCCACTCTTCACTATATCTGCCATAGAGGAAAGAAGTTTTTTTTGTTTGGGCTGGATTTAGAGTGGTTTTTAATCCATAGAGCAGATGATGTCAATACAACTTGATATTTGAGTGCGTGAGCGCTCTTTTCATCGACACATTGAAGTTTTCTTTTGATTTTAATCTATAGATCATCTCTTCATCCTTGCATTTGTCTGCTTTGACCTTATGGATTTTGTTTCTTGTCTTTTTACTGTTTTCTCTCTGACCTTTTGCCTTCTAAGAATCTTGATTTTATTGTTTATAGTGGTGTTGTATGTGTGTGGTTTGTGTTCATGCCGTATGATAAATATAATAAAGTGTGCTTGTGAAAGAGCTGTTGTATAATAGGATACAGTGATATGGCAGTGTGAATGTAAGGCTTGAAAGGTCTATTGTCTGCTTGTTTGTCATATATATATATATTTTTTCTGTCTTTTTCAGAGTTACATCCATGGCAGCAGTCAAGCTCAATTTGTGGCTGAATCTCACATTATTCTTCTGTTGAGTATCCTTTCTCATAAAACCTCTCTCTGCACAATGGTGCTGACACTTTTGTTCTGTTAATGAAGTGAACTGTAATAACCCTCTGACTTCATACAGTGCTGTTCATCATTCTGTTAACGGCTGAAAATGTGGGATGTGTTACTGTAAGAGGCTGCTCACTCGAACACGTTACACACACAGACCTCAAAATGCAAGTTTTTGAAAATTGCTTTAAAAGTGCATGTTTTTTGAAAATACCATTGCTGTTATAATGGTGACTTGGTGTGTGTATATCACATATTCTGTCTATAGGTTTCTATGTATTTTTTTTTTTAACATAGCAACGTTGCCACCTAAAAAAATTATTTTCACAAAAATTTTCTCATGAGTTTGTATTTATTTTTGTTAGTTATGTCTGTACTGTTATGTCTGTAAATATGTGAAGAATTTTTTTTTATAATTTTAGTACATTACTGACATAAACCTTAAGTGTCCTATGAAGAATTCGACAGCCTTTTCTGGGTAAGTATTTGTATGTTCTTCCATGCTTGCATTCTCTCAGATTTTAGTAACATACAATGCTATATTTATTTATTTAGTAACACTCAATCTACTAATGGATTAATTATCTAGTAGTAAACCAAAAAGAAAATGTATTTTCAACAAAAATAATATACAGTTGAAGTCCATTATTAACTCGTCCTTGTGTGTTTCCGTGTGTGAGAACACAATTATGAAGCAGGCCAAGCTCTATTTAGATAAAGACTGGAGCCAAGGTATAATTGCAGCTCCCATGGTCAGGTATATATATGTTTGATTTTACTAATGTTATTAGTATTATTATTTAATACAATTTGCAGAAACTGTTTAATTGCTGCTGTGTATATACAGTTGAAGTCAGAATTATTAGCCCCCACTGTTTATTTTTACCCAATTTCTGTTTAACGGAAAGAAGATTATTTCAAGACATTTCTAAACATAATAGTTTTAACAACTCATTTATTTTATCTTTACCATGATGACAGTACATAATATTTTACTAGATATTTTTCAAGATACTAGTATTCAGCCTAAAGTGCAATTTAAAGGCTTAACTAGGTTAATTAGGTTAACTAGGCAAGTTTGGGTAATTAGGCAAATCAATGTATAACAATGGTTTGCTCTGTTAAAATAAAAATAAAAAATGCTTAAGGGGCTAATAATATTGACCTTAAAATTGTTTTTAAATTTTTTAAATTTGCATTTATTATAGCCAGAAATAAAAACAAATAAGACTTTCTCCAGAATAAAAAATATTATAGGAAATACTGTGAAAAATCCCTTGCTCTGTTAAACACCATTTGGGAAATATTGGAAAAAGAAAAAAAAAACTAAATTCACAGAAGGGATAACATTTTTACTTCGATTGTATATATTTTTTACATTTTACTGTATGAATACTTTTAAATACATCATGATTCATACACATTTTGTCCATGGAAATAATTATTTTACATCATCTTGGATGTCTTGTCATGTCTGCTGTCTATGGTTGTCTAAACCCATCAGAGTACTGCCGTATGAAATGTTCTTCCACATTTTTATGTTTATCCATATAGAAACTCTCAAACATGCTGTCCACACAGTTTGCTCACCTGACCATATAGGGTTTGCCATTCTCTGTGTGAACGTCCCATGTAATTACGCTGGGTTTGTTGACTGTGCCTGATGGCTCCAGAGTGGACAGACAGTCAGAAAACCTCTGCTCAGCCAGCATCTGGAGGAAAAAGAAGGCAGAGCTTCTTGCTCTCACTCAGAAACTCCCTGAGGCCGACTGAAATGTGCTCACAGTTCAAAAGTGTCTGGTCTCCATTCACTGAGGATTGATTGAAATTTATTGAATTTTCTAGGTCTGTTAGAGTTATGTTTTGTCAACGGGATGTGCTGTTTTGCAGGTACTCTGTAAACATCATATCTATGGAACTATACAGTAGTTATTCCTTGACTTCCATCTCAGATGCGGCGATCACGATGGGAATGGTTCTTCTGAATGAAGCCGCCACCTCGAAGGGAGACGTGGGTAAACGCAGAAGTAAGTTTTGAGACTTCAATGTGTTCTTTAGTTGCATTAATAGGAAACTGTAATATTTTACCATTCAAAGGTAAAAATAATAAACATAATACTTTTTAAGCAAGATTGCATTAATTTTACATAAAAAATGTATAGATACACACATATAGTTCTTTCAGTTATTTTTTTACCTGGTAAAATTATAATTACACCAATTGTATATTACTGTATACATATTTGTTTTCTTTGTGTTATCTTATTATTAACATCTTTATTTTATATTATTTATACCAGACTTTATATTATCATTGTTTTTTGGTCAAGTCATTCTGAAAATTATATATAGGGCTTGTATATATATATATAGTATATATACAGTATATATACAGTCCTCATGAGTAACCCCTCAAATATCTATATTTTAAATTAATATTTTTATAAGATGCTATACACTATTATATTTGATTATTAGATTAATCAAAACTGAAGCAAAATCTAAAGCTAACCTAACAAAACTTACGAAAGCAGTCCAAATATATATATATATATATATATATGCAGGTATATATGTTGGTTTTTTTTTGTTTTTGTTTTTTTCATTTATAAATAATTAATAGAATAATTTCTCCAATTTTGTATTTCTGCTAAATGAATGCACTTATTTCAAAACGGTGTTGCTTCTATTTCCACCTCATTTCTAGTGGGTTTGTGTGTTTGAGACCTATTTAATAGCGGGAGTTAATAACACAAGTATGGTTAAAATGACATGTGCTCCGCATTTACACTGAGCTCCATATTCATTACTGCTGAAACTCACACAATACCACCCACGTAAAACACAATCCGCAATTACCACAATTATACACTAATGCTGACACACACATAGAGTAATTACAAGCATTTGTCTCACAGCGTATTGCATAAAGAGCTCCGGTCTTTTTAGGAGAGATCTAAAATCAGAAACAAAAAAAGCTCTCCCCTTGTTTGCCATAGAGGTGAGTTAGAAAACCAAGCCAAAAATAACTCCTCATTTACATAACTCTGCATTTACATATTACCCATAATTCATCCCATTAGCATATCAAAGCTGGGGATGACTCTTTGGAGGTGGGATGGAGGCCATCGCATTAAGTGGTCTCCACAGCTAATGCAGTGATAATACACGCAAAAACTATTCGTCTATCAGAGTCTGGAAGTGATGCTTGGTTTTTTTTTGGGAACCCCTGAGAAGCTTTTGGAGAAGGAGACTGACAACGGGTTTGATGTGAGAAGCTCAGAGGCAAACTCGTAAGTGGGACAGAGACTCAAACTTGCGAGTTGATAGCAAATGTATGCATGACGCACACTCATTCTCAGTTATCAGTGGCTGAACACACACACTCTTTTAAAAACACAACACTGTATCAGCGTACAAAAGAAAAATATCCTGCTTTTATGCCTCTCGAAGGAAAACTGAAACCAAGACTATGAAAAGCACACTGCTAATCAACTCGTTTTCAGCATATTCAAAATGCTCTTTTTGACAGACTCGTGGAAAGAAACTCGATTATTTTATTTATTTGCATAGTGTGAGTGGTGTTTGGCCTTGGAATATTCCAAGCTAAGATGCTAATGCTGTGGCAGGGTTTGCAGGCCATTTACTGGGTGTTTATTCAATTATGCACTTTTAGTCCATTGTACAATTAGAGAAGAAATTCTCTTAAGACATGCTATCACTTGTTGGTTTAATTTGATATCCAACAGTGAGCATATAATTCTACCCCTTTGTTGCCACATCATCCAAAAAGATGTAATTATTCTGAGGTGACAGCAGTGGAAGTGGCTTTTTATATTTTTGGAATAAAATGGCTAACTCGTTTGTCTTGCTAAAACACATTTTCAACTAAATAAGTAAATGTTTTATGCTTTTGACTGTTCATTTTTATGACAACAATGGTTAAGCGGCCTGAAATGCAAATTTTTTGAAATGGTTTTAAAGTGCATACTTCTTTATAAAACAATACCATTATCATCTCAGAAAATGCTAATTTCTGAAAACTGTTAGAAACTTTCCATTGATGTTTGGTTTGATAGATGTAATGAGCACCAGCGACTGCGCATCGCTGAAGAACTACATGCACGCCACATCACGCACTACAACTTCCTGAACGCCTTGTACTAATCTCTCTGGTCCCACCTGAAGGTGGATATTCTAATTATTAGGAGGACTATATATACTAGTTTGTGTTTCCCACTGGTCGTGGATTTTTTATTTATTGCTTCTATGATGTTGGTGTGTTTCATGATCTTGTTTTGCTTTGTCTTAGTTTGTTTTGTTAATCTTTATTTCCTTAAATCTTCGTTATATGCTGCATTTGGATTCGCACTTAGTTTGTTCCTTCACCCTACATGTTGTGTCGTATCAATAGAATTGGACAATATTTGGCTGAGATGCAACTATTTAAAAATCTGAAATTTAAGTGTTAAAAAAACTAAATCACATTTAAAGTTGATCAAATTGTTCTTAAGTGATGCACAGTTACTAATCAATAATTAAGTTTTGATGTATTTCATGTAGGAAATTTACAAAATATCTTGAAAAATATCGTGTTTATTTAACATTCTAATAATTATTTGCATAACAAAACAATATTTTTGACCCATATAGTGTATTTTTGCCAGTTGACAAAAAAATACATGTGGAACTTAAGACTTGTGATCCAAAACTTGTGTCCAGGGTCACATACTGTATGTGCACTGATGCATCTTTACAAAGTAGCAATGCTAATTACTGGCCTTGGATTCATAGTAAAGGAATTTTAATTGTTTTTATTGATCTGCGTGAACTAGGGTTGTTTTGACAGTGTTGTTGTTTTCCAAAAGGATTTTTTGTTCCCTGTTTTTGTACATTTTTGTACCTCCAAGTGTCCTATAAGCATTTCAACAGCTTTGAGTTATAGTGTCTTTTTAATAATATTTGTTTGTTTTTTTACTGAGATGAATAACGTATATGCAATGCTCCTCCACATCACTCGTTGGCCAGATGTGATTCACTGAACATACAGTATTTCCTAAATTGCTTTTCGATCAGTGCATTTAACATGCGCAAATAGTCCTATATGGTTCTCCCGAAAGTAAAGAAAGAGAGGTGGAGAGAAGAGATAGACTAACGTGCACGCTGACTGTATCCCTGCTCATCGAATATTATATAGTGTCTATGCATCACGTCAAGCAAACTATACAAATAAAGAATAAAATGCAGATGCAGCTTAAAAACAATGGTAAAGGCACATTGCAAGTCAGTTCAGAAGTTTGCCCAGGAGCTGTAGTGGAGCTGTTGCTAAAGCACTCTAAACAAGTACTTGCCCTCATCCCTACAGCAGCTTGTTTAGTCCAAAAATGCACAATACTTTCTGTTCGGGTTCAAATCATATTCTCACCACAAACTAACTGCTCCGGTATTTGTTTGGAAATTGTACTAAGACCACTATAAGCAGTTCTCAGTACTCTTGTTTGGTCCACTTTTGGTTCGCACTTGAGTGTGATTTCTGCATTCACACCTGCCCAAATAAAAAAAATAAAACAACACAGAATGGGAAAAGTAACTCTGCGATTCAACCAAACTCAAATGAGCCAGGTGTGAAAACACCCTTAATGACTCGTGACTAAACAAAGGGTGCCAATGTGAGCATGCAAACCGATGTGCAAAACACCAGACATAAAAGTGTCATTTAAAAAAAAAAAGCACCTCCTTTAATGTACCACATTGAAAACTGGCAGACCAATGAGATTAGTGCATTCACCTGATTTAAACTTGCTGTTCGAAATCTCCAAAGCACTATTCTAACCTTTTAAAACGACGTAATAATTCTGTTGTACAGCTGTAGGGAATATGTGGATTAGGGTACTTATTACACATCACACTGAATAGTTGTCAATTGAATCCTTCCGAATGTGGCTCATCCAAAAACCCAGCAATTCATGCGTTTCTTTGATTGCCTACTCAAAAAGTCCCCAGCCTTGCTCTATAGCCTTCAAAAGACGGTGTCTCATAATGTGACTCTAACGCATTAAGAATGTTTAAAGCAGATCTGATGTGGCATTTCATTTACGGAGCACCAAAGCCTACTGTAAATCCTAAGCTGTGCCATTTCCTGGGGGAAAAGCAAATCTAGTTGTTTCACAGTAAAATGGTATATATAAGATTAGATGTGATCTAGACATGCGGATGTGTTGAAATGATTCATATCCCTTATAAAGCTCGCTTTAGCGTGTGATTTAGTGACACACACCTTCTTGACTTTCTCTCCCCAGAGGTTGTGTCTCACATTTTCCCCTGCGCCACCTAAATTTGCCGCGGCCATCATCTGCCACACCAGGGCTATGGCATCAAGGTCAGAGGTCATGTTAGCGCAGTGGATAATTAAACCGCCGGTGACACCTGGTCTGCCCGGTACTGGGCTTTTCCTACACCTGTCATTGTTAATTGACTATTATGCATATATGAATCTACGTTATTAAACTCTCATCAGTCCGTCTCAGAAACATTTGGTGAGTAGAGAGGTTATTTTACAGAGAAAGAGAGTGAGATTATTTGTAGAGAGCGAGGGAAGAAATGAGTTTGCATGCCCACACACGTAAAAAAAAAAAATCCATCAGATTTACGGTAAAAAAAGGCAACTGTGCTTGCCAGAATTTTACAGTTAAAATATGGTAGAACCATAAAAGAAATGTCTACATTTTAAGGTAAACTACTGTATTTCATTTATTTATAGTGTTATTACAGCAGTGTTTTGAAGTACTAACACCAACAAAAACACAATCAAAAGCATGTAGGGATGCGAATCGTATGATGAACCAGTTATTGATAAGCAGAGAAGTTTACTAATATATAGAAGGCTCTCAATGTCATTTTACAAAGCTACTAAACACTATCATAGTAACAAACATGACACTGAAGTAAATAAATAATGCATATGTATATATCGGTTTTATTGTGTATTGCAATTTAGTAAAGAAACCACACACTGTAAAAAAATTGCTGTTAAATGTACAGTATTACTGTAGCTATTGCCCATAATACTGTAAATTTACAAGTGCAATGTAAATAACAATTAAAGTTGTGCTGTAGTTTTACAGGATAACTGTAATTGTTAATTTAGAGTGCACTGTACTTGTAAATTTTATAGCATTACTGGCAGTTTTTACAGTATTACTGGCAAAATTTACAAGCACATTGTAAATTAACAACTACAACTATGCTGTAGTTTTACAGCACAATTGTAATTAATAATTTACAGTGCACTTGTAAATTTTACAGTATTACTGGCAACCAAAATCTTACAGCATTTGTTTTTTTACTGTGTAATGATGTCAATAAAAAAGATCAAAATGAAGTATCATGCAGGGAATTCTGAGAAAGTCAATTTATGTTTAATCACTGTATATGATAAGTGTCAGTGTTCGTCCACGTGTCATTTGTTTTTGTCATGTGATTCCTT
>CAIGQW010054471.1:1623795-1640013 GCA_903798125.1 Danio choprae
ATATATATATACATTATAAAATATGATGACTGCCATTCAAAGCTTAATTCTAAAATCTCAAAGGTTTGAATGTAAATATGTCAGTTCTGTGCAAAACAGTCAGATTGTCCATTCTAGTAATAATAGAATTCTGTTAGTTCCAGTGTTAAGGCTTTTGAGTCTCACTGTTAATAGTTTGCATTGACAAAGTAACATAATTTTTTTTTTATAAACTTTCTACAAAATTACAGTGAGCGCTGCTAAACTTTATGCAAATGTGCTAATAGCAAAGTTCCAACCAATAGAAGTGTGTTTTTTCAGTTCTAAAAAGTCATTCACCTGCAATGAGCGTTATATGTCATGCAAATGACAAACAAATATATGTGGCAACTACCAATGGGACTAGAATGGCGGGCTCATGTAATGTGCAGTTGAGTAGCTGAACCCTTTACAGCAACTGTCTGTGTGTGAACGGCCCTTAACATGAAAGAGCTTTCACAAGGATTTATCGCGCTCCTCTTAATCAAGTGAAAGCCGCTTCAGACATGGACGCTGCATCACATGAGCATTGCCATGCAGGTGACTCATAACCTCCATAAAAGCCCAGAAGATATTAACTCATTACGGTTTAATTCTGTCACAGTAGGTGGTGTCACACAGCAGAGAGGAACTCTAATAGCTGCCAGCACTCTGTCATCTTACTTTCAGTGCTTATCCTCTAGGGAAGAACTGGATTTAAAAAAGAAATACAATTGCAGGGACTCATAAACACAATTTGCATTTCCCTCTCATGTTCTCCAAAAATAACTTGAGGAAGTAGCGTTTAATTGCAAGGCTTGTTATTTATTTATATAATTATAGTTTTTTTTCCACTGCATATTACAGGATGTTTTGAAGGTTCAAAGAGTGTAATTACGTAGGTACACACTGTCGCACACACTTCCTGAATCAAAGATTTGAGACCCTCGGCGAGCTGATGTTTTGCTGGACTTCTGTGCTATAATAACCCACATGAGTAACTCTGTGTTTTGTAGAGCTGTTCAGTTTTTTGTGCTGAAACCCTCGAGAAAAAAAAAGAGGTTTTGAGTCATGGGTTCCCAAGGGAACTTCCTAATGACGTTTCAGATTTCTGAATAAAATCTTGTTTGTGGTTAACAGCACTTGAACAGACTTAGTTTCAGTCTTTTCATACTTCATATGTGATTGTTTTTAGTTGCTATCAATTTGCTAAATGAGTACAACTACTGGTTGTTGTACAAATTGCCATGAATGAACAACCCTGTTTAGTAAGTAATACTGGGTGAAGATTATTATTGAATAAAACATAATGAATTGGGAATTATATCTGGTTCATCAGAAATAGAATCATAGCAGTTTGCCTACATGACCTCTTGTTTCAGTTGCAGCTTACAATACAATAGTAGTGTATAGAATGTATGGATTACATTTGAGTTCAGGACTGGATTCTGAAGTTGTTCGTGCAGAAGAGATTTGCTTTATCACATAATAATTTTATTTTCTGACATCAAGACCATGAAAATGATTGTATTGTCATTGTATGGAATATAAGACACTGTTATGTCCATTTACAGGTTATTATTTTGTTGCCACAAACATAATAATAAGATGTATTTTTGACAATATGAGCACTATTGTATTACATTAATTACAGATGTAAATGGTGTTTAAAAGAGAGGCGACAGGGTGTCTCAATGGTTAGCACTGTTGCTTCACAGCAAGAAGTTTGCTGGTTTGAGCCCCAGCTGTGTTAGTTGACGTTTCTGTGTGGAGTTTTCATGTTCTCCCCATGTTTGCAGGGGTTCCTCCAGGTGCCCCGGTTTCCCCCACATCCGCTATAAGTGAATTGAATAAGCTAAAATTTGCCGTAGTGTATGTGTGTGAATGAGAGTGTATGGGTGTTTCCAAGTACGAGGTTGCAGCTGGAAGGGCATCCGCTGCATAAAACATATGCTGAATAAGTTGGCGGTTCATTCTGATGTGGAGACCCTTGATTAATAAAGGGACTAAGCCAAAGGAAAATGAATGAATGAACGCATGGATGGATGGATGGATGGATGGATGGATGGATGGATGAATGAATGTTGTCTAAAAAAATGTAAGTTTGGCCACTTAGAACCACTTCCAGATTGGACTGATTTCATATTGTGACCAAATACATGGATGTATTGTGAGAATGAGCACCAAAACAAGGTTAACCATACATCATTGCAGTTTATCAAACGCACAAATTATGAACAAATTGTCATCCATATTCTTTCTATTTGCTTGTTTTCCTGCATGCTCACAGTTGGTCAATGTTAATACCAGGTAGAAACAGTAAAGCATCTCTGCTGATTACTTGTGATCTGTACACTGAAAATAGTGTCAATACCATGATGAAAACTGTGCCTTAATCCTGATTTATTTATCTGTGTCAAGTGATCGCTGTACCCCCACAGCACACCTTACACCTAGCTGACGCTGTCGTGAGTATTCATACTATTTATGCATTCTATCTGTACTGCTCTGGCAATTACACTTCTGAAACGTTAGTAGGGAGTGAGGTTTCTATGTTCCGCTGTGTCAAGTTTGGCGATGGAATTTTGGAAATCACTGGGAAACATATGGAAGCAGCTCAAACTCACAATCATTCTATAAAGAAAGAGGCAGAAACCGGCAAATGTTCAACAACTGTAGACTTAATCATAAAGTAAACACAAATCAAAAATATCCATCCAGAGCTCCTCTACGGGAATGCTTGTTAAACATTCATGCCACTGGCCTCACTCCGCTCCCACGCCTCTCAGCTCCACCCACACTCGTTAGCGCATTTACGTGCAATGTGTAGTTCGTTTTTTTTTTTTTAGAGATCCACATCAGGTTAGGGTGAAGTGTATGTAAGTCTATAGCTGTCCAAAAGCTATAGGCCGCGCCCTCCACATGCACTTGAAGTATAAATTGCCCTTTAGAGCTTGTTTAAATCTTCTTACCATTATCAGTGAGTCCCGAGGCTTCACGTGGTACTATAAATACTACTGCAACATTGATAACTGCTGTATAGTATCAGTTTTGCGATGTTTATTTGGGCAAAAATCTGACTACAGGAAGAACAAGCTGATCAACCCAAACTAGCTTTGAAAGTTCAGAATAATACATGTAATGTTAATAGTAATGTCGAATGCAATTGTAAAGCTGAAATGTGTCTTTTTGGTGCCCCTTTTGTCATCTTTTTAAATAGTTAAGCTTTAATTAAAAATAACAATTTCTCTACATGCACAGCACTATTGCTGTAGTTTAACGTCTCATAAAATTATCATTGTAATTATATTTACTTAATCTTGTTAAATTACACAGTATTGCGAGTTTGCACAAACTGAATAAAATGCTTCCCCTGTTTTTCCTCTCTCACACACACACATACACACCGAAGGCCAAGAGTTATAAAAATCAATGAGAGGGCCTCACTTCCAAATCTGGATTCAATTCAGTGTTAAATCAACACTAATTAATCATTAATTAATTAAAGTGCTTAGCCGGAACAAACTGCTTTCATGATCCATGAAGTCTCTGGAGAGAATATTTCTCCTCCCTTTCACTTAGAATGTTTCACATTAAAGTACTCCATTGGTGGCCTAATGTTTTCCCAGCAGAAAGACCCACATATGGGCAAATAAGGTTTGAAGTAAACAGGGAATATACTTGCTTTTTTTTTTTTTTTTTTTTCAGAAGATGTAATAGAATTCATTGGTGTCTCCATAATGTGTCTGGGAAGCTTCAGCTCAATGTACCCAGAAAATAATGTACAATGTATTATAGCTTGTCAAGTGTACACCTATTTCAGAGTAAGCAATAACTTTAAATGCTAACGAGCTGCTGCTCCCTTTCCACAAGAGGGCGGAGCCTTTACACTTTGTTCCAATGCTCTAGAAAAAACAAAACAGGTGAATCTCATGCAGTCAATCTGTCAGAAATGACCACAAGTGGATTAAAAATTTACATCAAACCAGAGTCGACCAGAAAGAGACACCAGGACTTTTCTAAATGGTAAGTGAGTACATTTATGTAGTTGTTGTAGAGTAAATTTGAATCAACTCATCAACTAGCATGTCACTACTAGCATGTCACTGCTCTGTTCTCATGTGCTGGCCTTTGTTAATAAACGTTACACTATTAATATGATTATATTTTTTCTTGTCAGACAACATAAGTCTGTCACCTAAGCTTACAGTGCATAATAAATGTGGTGATTATTTTTGGGATTATTCCTACAGCATAGGTCTGGCCTCAGTTTAGACTTTAAATAACAAATGGTTCAATCCCAAAAACAGCAAAAGTCTATTAGAGTTAGTCACATTTGATTGATTACGTGAATTCACCTTTGCTATTTTAGTCTATGACTTAAAATAGATTGATAATTGTTTGAAATAAATATGTGTTCTCTGTAAAAGGCATCGGCAGCCCGTGTCATTGGAGACTAATGCTAACGGCAGCCGAATATGATGCATTCGGTGTCGTTCTCCGAGCCGAGGGACCCCATCACACAGTCTTAGCGTGAATATGCTTCAGTGATAACCAAAGAGACAGGCTGCTCTGGTGCTGCCATTGTGATGACATGTTTAATAGGCAGTCCTAATGACACGCACACATCATGGGAGCTGTTGGGAAGGCAGGAAGTCACTGAAGTGACAGAACGGCTGAAAAAAAAACCTCCAATGATTCAAGACTGCTATTTGCATCTTTTCCTCGTAGCTGTCACGTCCGAGCCCAGTTTTCCACATGACAGAATGGAATTGCGTATAGAAGAAAAAACAATGGGAGATTACTTTTTTCAGATCTAAGAAAACAACATGACCTCGCTGGGACGAACCCGAGTCTTGTGTGCCAGGATGAATTGTGCCCGTGAGAGTGTAACCGCCCACCTGCATGCCAAGAAACAAACACAGACCTCCTGTGAGCTAGTCGTTATGATAAATGGATATATGAAGGGAAATAGAGTTGGACTGTAAGAGAAAGAGTAGGCAGTGGCGTTTCAGTGGTGACCCTCTTTGCTCTTGGTACTGTGCTGATCGTTGGACCTACTGTACAGGAATGTGTGAATGTGCTTTGCAATTTTATAGTGTGATCTGTAGAATGTTAGTTTAGATGTAAAGACTTAAAAGAAGTTTAAAAGTGTTTTTGAAACCAGCTAAATTGAAAAAAAAAAAGTTTAATGTGAAGTAAAATTTCCAAAAATAAATATAGAGTGTATTATAAGCACTGATCGTTATTGAACGAATCAGTGAATGATTTTTTTGTTTGTTGTTTTCTATTTTTACAATGTGATATAGAGAGCATGGGATTTTATTGTTGTTATATTTTGAATGCATCTCTAAAATTTAATATTAGACTATTCTCAGACTGGGGGCGACATGGTGGCTCAGTGGTTAGCACTGTCACCTCACAGCAAGAAGGACGCTGGTTCGAGTCCCGGCTGGGTCAGTTGGCATTTCTGTGTGGAGTTTGCATGTTCTCCCCGTGTTGGCGTGGGTTTCCTCCGGGTGCTCCAGTTTCCCCCACAGTCCAAAGACATGCGCTAAATGAGTGTGTGTAAATGAGTGCGTATGGATGTTTCCCAGTACTGGGTTGCAGCTGAAAGAGCATCCGCTGTGTAAAACATATGCTGGATAAGTTGGCGGTTCATTCCGCTGTGGCGACCCCTGATGAATAAGGGACTAAGCCAAAGGAAAATGAATAAATAAATGTATTCATCAACAAGTAAAAGAAACAACATTTTAAATGCATGAAATATTCTAATGAAATGTATAAAAAGATCAGAACAAATTTGAAATGTTGCTCTGGCAAGTAATCAAAATAAATGTTTCATTTGAATTACCCAAAATATTGAACTACAAACACAAACAGGGAAATAAAAGTACTAGCAATATATAATATTATGATAATAATAATAATAATAATAATAATAATAATAATAATAATAAGAAGAAGAAGAAGAAGAAGAAGAAGAAGAAGAAGAAGAAGAAGAAGAAGAAAGAAACTCATTTATTTATTAATTTTCTTTTTGGCTTAGTCCCTTTATTAATCAGGGGTCGCCACAGTGGAATGAACCGCCAAATTATCCAGCATATGTTTTACGCAACGGATGCCCTTCCAGCTGCAACCCATCACTGGGAAACATACTGTACACTACGGACAATTTAGCTTACCCAATTCACCTTTAGCGCATTGGACTGTGGGGGAAACCGGAGCACCCAGAGGAAACCTATGCGAACATTGGGAGAACATGCAAACTCCACACAGAAATGCCAACTGACCCAGCCGAGTCTCGAACCAGCGACCTTCTTGCTGTGAGGCGACAGTGCTACCCACTGCGCCACCCTGCCGCCTAAAAAAGAAACTGAAAGTATAAAAACATAAAAGTTAAATGTTCAAATTAATTTGTAAAACTTCTAAAAGGGGCTTCTAAAAATATATATTTTTTAAATCTAATGGGGAAAACATAAACAAATTGAAAAAATATATACATTTTTTAACAAAATGAAAACTAATTAAAATCTAAAATTAAGCTTAATATCTAAAAATAATACCTATTTCTAAATATTAATAAACACATTAATATTACACTGTAAAATAAATTAGAAAAAAAATCCTGGCAGAAAAAGATTATATTAAATGTACAAAACAATTATTTAACTTAAAAGCAACACAGGTCACAGGTCAAACAGGTCAAACAATCACAGGTCAAAATACAATTGACAAATAACATTAATAACATTAATATATATAATAATATAATACATTAATATTAACACAAAAAACACAACACAGTATGTTGGTCCGGGGCATGGAGCATCCATCTTTTTACTAAATTTTCTTAGACTTTACATAGATAATAATAAAAATATTCAAATGACCAGATAAAGAAAAAAAGAAAAACAGTTTGTAGATTAAAAAAAACTATGACTTCTTGCACCACAAAATGGGTAATTTCCTAACACGCTAATTCCTCATACCACAATATCCTGCAATCATTTAATTTGTTAAGCTGCATTGAAATGATGGATATTATTCAGAACTATCAGTACACATAAACCTGCTAGTGTTCGGTTTACTGTATTCACTCAGCCAGACACTGACATTTAGCTCTACCGGGTCACACAGTAAAGGCCAGATATCACTGAAGGCATCAGGGACTGTACCATTCCGAGCACCGAGAAAATAAGTATTTACCCTTTGCTGTCAGGAATGCTCACACTGATCTGGTCTGCATCATATCCAGCCCTGTTCTTCTATTGCAAATCAGTTCTGCCATCTTTACACTACCCGATAAAAGCAAAAAACTCATAAATAAGAGAGAAAAAAAAAGATATCTTTTATGAGCACTGCCTGCGGGCTTGAAAGCTGAATAGGAACGTAGCCTTATATGCTATTCACTACTGTATTAAATCCGCTGTAAATCCACCAGGCAGACATTAGCATCTAACAGCTTGTGAAAAGCAGAGTTGTTTGTCATTCATGCATGAAATGAATTTCACACGGGTTCAAACCTTTGCTAAATTTGCAGATGTGCATAATTGAGAATTTAACATGCTAATTGACGCCTACTATCATTCAGGAGTTGCTTTCAGAGAGACTTTTTTTTTCTGAGCAGATGGGAAAGTTTGTTACCTACTGACTCAGACTGATCGATCTTTACTGCCGATGCCTTCATCCGCTGTGTGTTCAATAGGAAGGTACAAGAAGTGCTGAGGGAACATTGATTCTGACCCCCATCTCAAAGACGGAAAGAAAAAGGCTCATGTCTTGGTTTTGTTTTCCTACACACATTGACGGTACAGCATGAGCTGCCTGAAACCGTTCATCCACTGTAACAAACATGCATTTGTGTGTGCAAGGTGTGGATAATTCGTATGAATTTGTATGACCCCATTCGTGCATTTTAGTAGGATTTCCTTAGGGCTGGGGTTTGGGGGCATGCAACTTTTTTTTTCTTTTCTTTTAATTGCACATTTTTTGTACAAATGAAATCATAGGAATATTTATGAATTTATTTGTTTGTATGTTTGTTTGTTTGTTTATTTGTTGGTTGGTTGGTTGGTTGGTTGGTTGGTTGGTTGGGACAATACAGACCAATACATTGGTAGTTGACAAATAGGCAGTAAAAAATATTTTTTTTGTAAAACACCACAGAAAATATAGATATATTTATGTAGTTTGAATTCTGATGTTTGAGAAAACATAAGGGTTCATTAACTTTATCAATTCTTTCATTGCTTTTTTTGTTTGTTTTTTCTTTGACCTTCGGCGCTTATCTTCATATAGTGATATTTACAAATCTATTATATGAAATTATGAATAATCTAATAAGTGATTTTGTTGTTTGAGTGTTAGTCCTTTAGTATTCGGTTTTAAGACCGAATGCATATATTTAATCCTTCTCAACTATTAGCGTTCCGTTGAAACATTACCGACTGTTTATGAGGATACATGCCAAGATGAAACTTTTTGCCATAATGTTGTATGCATTTGTCCGTTCAAGTGCAAAAAGAGGTGAAAGAGTACATAATTCATTATTTACACATTGTCTGAGAAGCTGCTTTATGTATGTACTTTGGAAGCTCAACAGCGCGCAAATAATGGATTGAGCTCTCATCTCTATGTTTTTGTGCTTGGATTAAAATCAAATTGGCAAGATCTAAAAGCAAGATGATGAACTCTTTTGACTGCCATTGGTGGAGAAAGTACACAAATCAAGCACAATAAACAAGTCAAATTAATTTAGATGTGTTAAGATTTCGAGAATAAATATGCAAGCATGCAAATTTTCTATCTATTATGAGTTATGTCAGGTGTTAAGAAAGATGCACAATTATTAATTTCAGTCATTTTAACATTGTTTAATTTTGCTACTCTGTTTGGACAATAACATAACACATACTTTCACAGTAGGACTGCACAATATATCGTTTCAGCATTGATATCGCAATGTGCGCATCTGCATAAGTCACATTGCAGGGTATGTAATGTTAAATTGGGATTAGAGCATAGCAGGAGCCAGAGTTCAGAACACATGATTTGATTTTTTTTTATATCTAATGGAGGGGTTTAACCATAATAGAGTGACAGTTTGACATCTGTGTGTGTTGTTAAGGCTTTCTAAGACTGAGCATTTCAGTTTAAAGCATTCAGGTACAAGAAATTGTATTGTTAAAAACAATTAATTTTACCAAATTATTTATACCATGAAGCCTATGTAGTATTTTACATTTGATCATTCAGTTGCACCTAAATACTGTTAATTCCCAGAAAATCACAAAACACTGTTTATTTCACTTTTATCTTTGCCTTTTTGTGTTTATCTGCTTGTATTGGTTTATTATATTTTATGCATAGTTCACTCCCCTCCAGAATCAACCTAATCAAATATTGAAAAATATTGTATATTTACCAAACAGCTATTTAAACCATCTGGTCAAATTGTATTCATATTACAATATGTATCGTGAAAAAACGAAAGTATCTTATAGTATCTTCAAGCCCTATTCCACAGTACTTTCCTTAAAAAATAACTAAATAACACATTTTTAAAAAGTGACTAAATATTCTAATATATTACTTTAAAAGTAACTTTACCCCACAATGATAGCAATGTTAAAGGCTAACAATATTATGAGTTTGATATTTTAATGAGTGGTATGTTAATATACATTGCCATTCTGCCATGACTTGTAAATTACCCCTTAAAACAACTTGCCAATGGGTTACTACTTCAGTCAACTGAGTGAAAGTAAAACATGTTTCCATATTTTTATTTATGAATTTTTTTCTAATGTGAAATAAATGACTTAAACATTCATATTTAAAAATTCAAGGTTCAGACTCCCTCATACATTTTTAATTAAGTTCATTGCTTAAACATAAGTAAATACACAGTGATTTAATTTATTTTGCACACAAATGGCAAAGCACATCTCTTCTCTCTCCCTTTGTAGTAACTAAAAGGCTTTTTTTTCTGGTAGCTTTGTGTGTTTTGTTACCCTGAATGAGCCAAATATGTCTGCACTAATTTGAATGTCGTGTGTTCGGAATGCGACGACGCTGGAGACAGCTTGCATATTTTCATTAGCTGCTTTCACATACCAGCAGGATGAAAAGTGTGCCAATGATAGCTGCTCTGGAATGCAGCCTTTTTTTATTTTTGAGGTATAGTAAACCAAAAGACAGTTATGGTAGAAATGGGAAATCCACTTAGAATCAAGCTAAATAAATCAAATACCGGAGAGGTTTTGCCAGTTATGATTATTTTGAGTAATTCTAGCTCTAATTAAATTTGAATAGGCAGGCTGCAAGAGGCTTTACTGCAGAGTGAGTTAATTAGTTTTGAGTTTCAAGTGAAAATGGAAGAAATGCAAACCCCCCATTCAAAAAAACAAACAAACAAAAAAAACAAAAAAAAACCATCTTGTTTATTGTCTTGGATCATCATCTGTGAAACATTAGCATAAATGTTATTTTGCATTCCTTTCTCGAGCCGATCGGTTGTTGAACATTTCCTGTGCCAAACAGCGCGTCTTATTGAGTTTCAATGTCTCAGAGGGGAAGCCGCTTTGATTTGGATCAGGTATAAATAAATTAAAAATCTTCAGCCGGAGTATAACTAGCTAAAGTTTTTGTGGATTTTTATTGTGTACACATATATACTGCATTTAATTAAAGTATTTTTAAAACACAATTCTAACAGTTAAGCATAAAATTCTATGATTGATGTCATGGAGCTTCATTTAAAAATAAAGATTATTGGATTTTTTTTTTCTATTATTTGTCTTTCTTTTGCAGGAAAATACTGTTTCTGTTATTGTGCTTCAATATTTCACATAATATATTCACATATCAGTTCACATGTTGCTGGTTGTGTCTGTGAATGTAAGCAGCTGCAGTATAAATCACATGTGTATCGGTATATTAGATCTGTGCAACAGCATTTCTTGGACATGATGACAGCATATTACCAACTCGACCAGGATTTGATTGAGCAGGAATTATTTATATTCAGAATATTGTGGTGTGTTTGTTTCTTGGGGAAGGCTCAAAACTACAATCAAAGTATTTGATGGAGTTCAGAAACAACACTTTCAACATCACTTTTTGTCAAATATATGCATTGATATGTTAAGCATACAGTTAGTAATGGCAATGGGCAATGCTCCACGTGCTCGTCCATACAGTTGTACAATTCAGTTGTTGTTGTCAATGGAAGCATAGCACTTTTTACAACTGCAGGAGTATGACAGTGTTGTTGTTTTTCTCCAAAGTGCTGCTGAGTGATCTGAATTATGAGAAGTGTTCACAGCTGAGCATTTTTGGAAGAGTGCTGCCATTTTCAGCTGCGCAAAGATGTTTCTGTGGACGTGTGGCCTGATAGACAACTTCATTCATTCATTCATTCATTTTCATTTCGGCTTAGTCCCTTTATTAATCTGGGGTCGCCACAGCGGAATGAACCGCCAACTCATCCAGCACATGTTTTACGCAGCGGATGCCCTTCCAGCCACAACCCATCTCTTGGAAACATTCATACACACCCATCCACACACATACACTACCGACAATTTTAGTCTACCCAATTCACCTGTACCGCATGTCTTTGGACTTGTGGGGGAAACCGGAGCACCCGGAGGAAACCCACGCCAACACAGGGAGAACATGCAAACTCCACACAGAAACGCCAACTGACCCAGCCGAGGCTCGAACCAGCGACCTTCTTGCTGTGAGGCGAACGTGCTACCCACTGTGCCACTGTGAGGCCCCTGATAGACAACTTAAAATACAATAAAATACAAATAATAATAATAATAATAATAACTATATGTGGCAGAAATTTAATTTAATTTAACTCAACTTTGACCTGTGCCATCCTGTCATCTGTGACAGAAAGACTTGTGTTTTGGAGAGATCACTGTGTCTCTTTTATCTCTAGTTTTGAGTCTTATTGAATCTATCAAGCGGGAAGGAGTATTAATAATGCATTTAGCTTTGGGGAGCCTACAGGCCTGTCACTCGATGACAAATGAGGACTGTTCACCCATGACACGTGAAAATGCGGATAATATAATGCAAGTTACTGCTAAAAGCATGTTGAGCTCCTTTTACTATTTATCTCCTGTCATCAGGCTCATTCTGTGGAAAGAAGAATCGCATCGTAGCCGATGGAATCCAGTTGATGGGGGGGTGGGGGTGTGCATTTTATTTAAAAAAATTTTTTTTTAATAATGTGACTGATGTACCCATAATAGCATAACAAAGGAATATAATAAGAAAGTGTGATACCCTCTGACTTTTCATGCATAAATGCTTACTTGAGTGTGACCAATGGGTTCATAAACATTCTCCTCCAAGGAAAATCTGCCCCCTTTTTTATGAAATTTCTTGCGAGTTTGACATCGAGTGACCACATTAAAATGAAGATCGTTTCCACTTGCCTTGCAGTGTCATCTTTCAGAAAAATTGATGAAAAAGTGCAAAACTTTTTTTCTTAAAGCTATAAAATCAGTTCTTTCAATAGCCAAAGTCTATTTGCCCGTGAGACTGAATGAGGTGTTTTAAAATCATTGCAGGAGAATTGAGGGGAGGTGCTGTTAAGATCACAGACCACTCTCGCTCGCTCTCACGGGCAGCACACTCTACGTGGCTTGTATTTAAAGATGGCTCATAAAGTGTTGAAACTGTGATAATGGAAACTGCCTCTGGGTGGCATTTTGACAAACAAGTGTTATTAAAGAAATGGTTTTATCAATGTGTTTACCACTTACAGTCCTCAGCCTCATAGCTGCACGTTGAGGTGGCTCAAGTCCTAAATGCCTTTTCTTTCTTCTCCTCCCCTCTCCTTTTTGCTTTGCACAGGCTGGAAATAAAGGGGTCATTCTCAACCATTATAATGTTATACTTGTTTTCATTCTCTGTTCTTAGATCACAGCCTCATGCTTTTAATTTAAATGAATATCTGAAAGTCCACTATCTTTTCCATTTAGGACAGTCTGATTCCTCTCCTGTTTTGTTTCTTTCATTATTATCTCACTATTCCAAGCCACCTTCTTTAGACAATTAAAATAAAAATAAAATTTTTTAATCTGTGACCCAGAGCTTTAAATCTTCATAAAAGTGTAATAAATGTCCCCATTGTTAGAAATACTTTCTTTTTGGAAGTTCCCGAGTGTATCTTAAAGGGGTAGTTCACTAAAATAAAATACATTTACTCACTATTTACTAACCCTCAAGTGGTTCCAAACCTTTCTAAGTTTGTTTTTCCTGTTGACCACAAATAAAATATTTTGAAGAATGTTAGAAACCAGTAATCATTGACTCCCATAGTAGGAAAAACAAATACTATGGAAGTCAGTGGTTGCAGCTTCCTTTTGTTTATTTTCTGTTGAAGATAAAAAAAAGAAAATCAAACAGGTTCATGACAAGTGAAGGGTGAGCAAATGATGAAAGAACTTTCAGTTTTGGGTGAACTGTCCCTTTAAGATAAATTTTGACTTTGAACACCTGGGCTGAAAAAAAAAGCATGGAAAGTAATTTTTGCATTTCTCCAATTGTGCTATGCAGAAGATAAACTCATATGATTTTAATGATGACAGAATTGTTTATTTGTGAATTATCCCATTAATTCCTTAAGTGCTGCCCATTTCCTCTGCTGCCTCCGAGGCCTGTGATCATTAGCTGTTGTCAAATGACAGGAAAGCTCTATTGGGAGTTCGGCATCTGAGGTCTCTGATGGTTTCCTCGCTACCAGTGCGTCTTGTCAGCGCCGTGAGTGACAGTTTGTTTTGACATGCCTCCTGTGAAAGGGCCATGGCATATCGATATGTCGCATTTCAGCTTTGGCCTGATGGAATGACAGCATTGCTATTTTTGTGCATGCGTGTGTGAGAAAGATGGCTTAGATGTGGATGGGGTGATGGTTGCTCAGTCAATAGTGACTGACAGACTGACTGCCCCAAAGGAGAAGGCCAATCGCGCAGCGTTTGACCGTACCTGCTGCTAGTTATTCCACAAAATAGACTGTCGTCTTTCTGCTGAGGTCAAGAACTAGAAGTTAAAAAACAGGGCAGAGTTGATACCCAATCTGTATGACAAAGGGTCACATTCAGGATTTGTGTGCTTTACATATACACTTTTAGGAAAAATGGTTCTAAATGGTAATAAATTACATTAATAAATGACAATTGCCATTGAACATGAATAAATACATAAACTGAAACAGGTAAGTTTAATTACATTTTTGGAATTATTATTGTACTATTATTTGTCCAAGTCATGGAATATCATGGATTTTTGTTGTTGTTGTTTTAAATTTTACATTCCATTTATCAAAAGCTTCCAAATGTAATTTTTCTTTACCATGTTTTTTGTCACGCTGCTTTACATTTTTCCTATTGTTTCTTTTTTCAGTGCCAATTTATTCCCTTACATAAAAGTCAAATGCAGACACCAGGCTGTACCTGTTAAAAATACTACATTGTATTTTGTCTGCTCAATGCTCAACACAAAAGCTTCCTGCATTTCAGTTCAATAATCACTTTAATTTGCAATTTGGAAATATTTGGAGAATTTTTTTTGCATTTAAAATTACTGAGCCTACACACAAATGTAAAAATAATCCTTTATTTAGAAGGGAATTTTAGGCAGCACTTACAAGCTTTTGCATCTGAACTCTTCATATGTTCATTTTTGCAACAGGTTTATTTGCCGTTATGGGTAAATTACTAAGAATAACAAATGAGAGTAAATTATCAAACTGCTTGTGCTTCAAACCAGCATGTGTACTGTATGACAATGCATTAAATAATTTTTTTAAATATCTGATAAAAAAAAATATTAAACCACAAATAAAAATCTACTCTGTTTTTATTCATTCATTCATTCATTCATTCATTCATTTTTCTTCGGCTTAGTCCCCTTATTCATCAGGGGTGGCCACAGTGGAATGAACCGCCATCTTATCCAGCATATGCTTTACACAGCGGATGCCCTTCCAGCTGCATCCCAGTTTAGTTTATTTAATTCACCTATACCGCATGTCTTTTAACTGTGGGGGAAACCGGAGCACCCGGAGGAAACCCACACCAACACGGGGAGAACATGCAAACTCCACACAGAAATGCCAACTGACCCAGCCGGGACTGGAACCAGCGACCTTCTTGCTGTGAGGCAACAGTGCTAACCACTCAGCTACCGTGTCGCCCTTTACTCAACTTCAACTTCAGGAATGTGCAAATTGCACAACTCTGCATAGACTGTGAACACTCTTTAATTCAGATTGATCAACAAAGACACAGCTATGGTTGATTTTTGAATAAGAACCTTTTTTACAATATAGAAGTATGTGATTTACCAACTGGCATATTTTGGATGATGAAAATCCCCATCGATGGAAGAGAATAGCCCCAAAACTATTCATCAGATGATAAGAAACCAAATTTAGTCCAAAAGACAAAAGTCATTCCAGGTGAAATTCAGCCCATCTATATAAGCCCCATCCACTTCATTTGTCACCTGTCAGGCTGTGATAAACCAATTCAAAATGCCAGCCTCTTCTCAACTCCTAATCATCCCACTCTCCTGCCTCAGTTGTCGGAGCTTTAAAGAAAAACACAAACCCCATTATCTGATTACAGTACAGAACATCAGTTTCATGCATGCTAATGAAGGAGAGAATTAGCGGAGTTGTGAAGTCTATTACAGTAGAGTGACACTGCTCTCTGTTTGGATGAAGTTCTCTCATTAGCACAACTTCAAAGAGCTTTGATGTACAAAATAACAATTACTCAAATCTAAAGCAGGGGAAAATCACCTTGCTTTAAAACACACACTTGCGTTGCTACTTTGTGGGATGGGGTGACAATGTTTTAAACACTCTTAGGCCCTGTTCGCACCTGGTATCAAAGAGCCCCTATTATGCGTTATAAAAGCTCTTCAACAACAGGCTGATATTCATGCAAGGTCAAAAAACACTATCATTGTCTAATAATATGAATACTTTTTTCTTTATTATCCCAACGACTCCCATATGATTTGCTCAGAGATAAATTTTTTCCAAAACCCTCGTTTGCGTGATGCTAATCTGTGGTGATTGGTTCAATGACCCAGTCTGTTGTGATTGGTCGATTGCGGTCAGTGGAAGATGGAAAGAAACGCCCATGTATACTCTGCATCAATATATATATATATATATATATGTGT
>CAIGQW010054471.1:1682561-1693015 GCA_903798125.1 Danio choprae
CTTCACTTATTCACAAATTCTCTCACATGATAGTAAAGTGTCCTTTGAATGCACACTTCAGGATCTTGCTGAAAGTAATAGGTCATCCTGGTATTTCTCACTACGTTTTTTTTTCTACTGTAAATTCTAAAATACTACTCTGCAAAAACATACTATATAGTAGGAAAATATGTGATTTTAGACACACTGTTTTGTTTTGTTTTTTTACAATGTTGCATTTTGTCTTTGCTCCAGGTAAACCCATGATTCACAATTCAGAGACTTTTCTCTCTCTCTCCAGTTTCACAGTTGCAATTCCATAGACACAAAATCTCATACTGTAGAAACTCAGCGAAGAAAAACAAATATGGAGGAAAACCAATCTCATCAGCTTGTACAACAAACTGTTGCCACAGTTGTACAAATCGGTGTTCAATACTTTTTGTCAATACTCCACTTTTGTGAAATATTTGTGGGCTGCTGGGTTTCAGCTATGAAAGAACACACTATTCGGTTGGTGAAGTTTGCACACTCTCATTGCTATAGAAGATGTCCCATTGGAGGCAGCCCGATCAAGACTCAAGACTATTTACATTTTGGCTCTAAAATGATAAGGATTTTATTATTATTATTTTATTTTTATGACAAAAGTCACTTATTCAAGCCTATAAAAATATTTTTAACCTTCGGGTATAAAATTCATATGGCGTGGCGTCACTTGTAGTAATGTATATGACTGTCAGTACTTTGATTGTCACGGTTGCACTCTTAGCAGTAAAGCTTGAGAAACGTGGATTACCTAAAACGCATATATTTATTTACAAAACACTTACTTTACAAAACAGGTGCATGGAAATGCAGCCATGACAATGAACGGTGACAATTTGAACTAAATAAACAACCATGACAACCATGAACTAAATAAACTTAGGGGTATAAATACACAACATGACTGAACTGGGGTGAGAAATAGATGGAACTAATAAACATTTACAAATGGCTGGAAAATAGAAAAAAGGAATCACATGACAAAACAAAAGTACATGGAATATAACACATGGGAATCACATGACAAACACATGGAACACAACACATAGAAACACCAGGCTGTGACATTGATGATGCGTCACTGTCTAATTATTATTCATGAAATTGAGTTTTCCTATCCTAAGAGGAGAGCTGCTTCTGAATTATTCGATCAAGCTGTGAGACAGTGCACTGGATCACAGTAGTGAGGCTTTCATGATGAGTCGCATTGCTGGTAGTGTTGTCAGAAGTACCAACTTCTCCAGTATTTCCTGCCTGCATTTTGCAGCCAGGTGAGTTGACTCTTGATCCCAGCTGATAACCACTAGCCACTAATATTTAACAGATGTTGTGATTGGCTCTAATAATCACCGGTTTACAAGAGCGCTCACGCAGACACTGAAGCTTTTGAAAATCGTATATATCAGCTGATCTGTGAGAAGATTGACACAGCTTAAAGTAGGTATGTGTGTGTCTAAATTTTAAAATAAGGAACAATTTTTAAATACTTTAAATATAAAAATCGTTACGCCCACTTCCTATCATCTGGTCAAAGCTTTCCACGCTCATTTAAGTTGTACTTTTCAACAAAAAATAAATAAAAAATCAGAGGTACACTTGTACTGAAAGAGAGGGGTTTCATGACCCTTTAAAATCTTCAAGGACTTCCTCAGGCCAACGAAGAGATCTTTTTGGCCCATTGAATAACTTATAATAATTGGGACTTGATGAGGGGTTAGCAAAGGTGAAATTGACCTGAGTGAGAAGAAGGTTAGCAAAGCCATTAATTTAGCATGTTTTCATATCAGGCTACCAGCTGATATTAAAAATTTAGACAATTAAAAAATTGAAGTTAAAACATTAAAGTTTAAAAATTAAAAGGTGCAGCTCAAAACTATTTCAGACAACAGCAAGTGTCTGAAATAACATCTGATTATGGTTCCATGGGGATTGGGATCACTATAAAAGGCTGTAAATTATATTTACAGATTAATTTTAAACAGTACTTAGGCTAGCAATTGCATATTTTATTGACTGGCTCGACCCAGCCAGTTTTTAGCCCTGGCTCACACTGGTCTGTCAGAAAGTGGCAACTGATGGCCAGCCACTGGGTCAGTTTATCAAGACCATAAAATATTTGGTTGAATGAGAGATTTCACTTGAATAAAAATAAATAAATAAAAAATAAATAAATAAATAAAAAAAAAAAATATATATATATATATATATATATATATGGGCCTCACGGTGGCGCAGTGGATAGCATGTTCGCCTCACAGCAAGAAGGTCGCTGGTTCGCTGGTTCGCTCTCCTAAAGGAGAGATATTTATTTGAACTGCATGGAATTATGGCTTACAAAGCAATACGAACCTGTTTTCAATTTGATTTCTGACAAAGACTGAAACAGTTCAGTATGGAAACGTGTCTCTTCTCAGTAACTTTTAATTCAACTGCTTTCCAAAACTTAATAGAAACATGTATACTTTCCTCCTCGTAGCCATAAAACTGTCAAAAGTAGTTTCCAAATCAAGAACAACCACCATGTGGCATGAAATATTGCTCCTCTGAGCCCTGCCTAATGCGCTTGTGCAATTTCAAACTTGGAGAAACTTTTGTGATCAAATTTTACTTCCAAATCATAATCCCACGCTGAAGAAATACGTTAGGGTTGTTTTGAGTCTCGAAGCATCGCGGTGTGACCGCCGCAACTATATCACATATACAGCTTTCATGTTGTAACGCTGAAAATCTCTTGGCTCTGGCAGATGCATATGCTAAAGCAATGCCACATCCTCCCACCCAACCCCATAAGAGCAGGGCATAAAGGCGTTATTTCAGAAGGGGGAGGATATTTTCTCCAAATAAAAGCAATTTTTGTTTGAAGAAGCCTGCCCAGGAGATATAAAGAGGTAAAGCTTTCTGGCTTCTCCATTATAATGTCTAGGGACTGAGAGGGTATTATTTTTCTGTTTAAAGCTGGAATGGGAGTGAAGTGCATCACGGTCTGTTTTATATGTATGATTCTTCACAGTCACCTGTATTTAGAAGACTGCCCAAGTGCATACTGGGACTGTTGTCATTCTTTCATACATCTTCTCATCTTTGACTCATTTTTTTCATCTCTCGCTCTCTCTGTCCTCTCTTTTCTACCCCCCTGTTTTTCTAATTCTTTTTCGTATTATTTGGTTCACTGGGCCTTTAGATGAATACATCTATGTGGAAGTAACTCTTGCAGACACGCCAGTGATTTTCTTGCACACAAAACAGTATCTTTTGAAAAGACTGTGGCAAGCTCAGTGTATGATTCATGATTCAGTTCCTCCTTTGTTGCTCATGGTACACTTGCAGGGCATTCACCCACTTGACATCTGCCCTGTGTTATAATCACAGACGGTTCTTTTTCAGTATAATGGTGCCACCTACCTCCAAATATGAAAACTGAAAGCCAAAATAGTTCAGAATATCTGAGAAACGAGGTTCTTTACCTTCATAAATTGTAGATGTTGAACACAAAAGAAGATCTTTTTTAGGAAAGCATCCCATTGACTTCCATAGTATTTGTATTTCCTACTATGGAAGTCAGTGGTTTTCTTAAAAATATCTTCTTTTGTGTTAAACAGAAGAAAAAAAAACCTCATAAAAGTTTATAACCACTTGAGGTTTAGTAAATAGTGAGTACATTTTCATTTTTGGGTGAACTATCCCTTTACATCCCTAAACAAATTTGAAAGGTTTGTGATCCAAAGTTGTATTACTGTTACTGATAAACTGTAAAACTTGTCAAAATTTAATAAGATCTCAGTTATGTGACAGATTGTATGAGAGACACAGATAGTTGAAAATTATTAAATATAGTAATGAAAATAGTTCACTACAATTAACTAAAGACACATATGCATGCCTGTCATTACTACCCACAGCTGCTGATGATTCATGAGGTCTAATGAAGGGAAACGATCACTGTCAACAAACTGAACATTATTTACAACTGTATTACCTGTTATTTATACCCTAGACAAATGGTTTCGAGCACACTGCCTTCAATCACGAGCATGCACGTCTGCTCTCTTTGTATTAAATAAACACAAGTGCATGTGCGGCCACGAAACAGTTTCTTACAGTGTATCACATGAAGCCGGAATTTACCGTTTTAAGCTGTCTCCTACTATATATTACGATATATTGTTACAAGCCTACAAGCAAGTTTAAAGTATTCAAAAACATGTAGCATTATAGATTAGTTTATACAGTGAAGACAGTGCACTGCTAGTTTACTTTATCAGTGTTCATTTCATATATCCTCCTCTATTATATTTAGATATGCTTGTAATTTATTTATTATATTTAATGCACATGCGGCCTCACAGTGGCGCAGTGGGTAGCACGTTCGCCTCACAGCAAGAAGGTTGCTGATTGCTGGTTCGAGCCTCGGCTGGGTCAGTTGGCGTTTCTGTGTGGAGTTTGCATGTTCTCCCTGTGTTGGCGTGGGTTTCCTCCGGGTGCTCCGGTTTCCCCCACAAGTCCAAAGACATGCGGTATAGGTGAATTGGGTAAGCTAAATTGTCCGTAGTGCATGAGTGTGAATGGGTGTGTATGGATGTTTCCCAGAGATGGGTTGCAGCTGGAAGGGCATCCGCTGCGTAAAACATATGCTGGATAAGTTGGCGGTTCATTCCGCTGTGGCGACCCCAGATTAATAAAGGGACTAAGCCAAAATGAAAATGAATGAATGAATAATGCACATGCGCTTCCATAAAATTCAGCTTTAACATTTATTAAAACACTAACATTTGTTTAATAGTTATCATTATGCCACTATTTGTCAAATAAAATGCAAAAAGGGGATACAGTGGGATCCTCCAAGCCTCAAAAGGATTTTCTAACAAAGACAGAATGGAAATATATGTGAATGAGGGATATTTCACAACAAATTATGTTTGGGAGGTGTACAACATTATAGTCAAGTTACAGTTGGCTGCACAATGCAGATAAATCTGGCTGAATAGATTTTCAATTTAAAAATGTTGATAGTACCTCGTGTACTTGATAAGCAACATCAAACATATTATTTAGTGCTCTCTTCACATTACGAGTATATTAGCGATTTGAAGAAAAAAGTCCACAGTTTTATCCAGCTGTGGCGAATCTCAAAAAGTCACACTACTTTTAACATTTTAAATGCAGAATGCTGATGCTAACAATATTGGTTTGCTTGGGTTCAATAGTATTTCATTTTCATGCCTCAATGAGTGTGTCAGTATACATCAGTATTGATGCATCTTAAAGTGGTAGTTCACATTAAAATGAAAACTTTCAATTATGAAGTCACTGTGTAATTACCTAGGTGTTGAATTAATGTTTTGTGCGCTTCTTTTCATTTTGGATGACAGAGGCAGGATGGTTATTCTTTTTGTTGTTGTTGTTGTTGTTGTTGTTGTTGTTGTTGTTGTTGTTGTTTTTCTAATCCACATAATGTGAATAGTAACAGGCATTAACCTTAGAATAAAAACACACAAAAATATCAAAGAATGGTCACATGACATATGTAATATATCCCAAGTGTTCTGAGGATATACTGTACATCTGAATTTATTGAAAATCATGCCTAAATTGAATATGTAATATGAAACTGTGTTGGCATAGCAGTTGTGAGTAATCAACATTCAAAAAAAACATGACACAATATATAAACTGTGTCCATCTTCATATGTCAAGTGTCCTTCAGATTTTCATCTGAATACAGAGATGTTTAAAAAATACTCAAAGAAACGTTTAAGCATTGTGCTTCATGTTTTTATTAGTCTTGATTGTTCAAAACAGTTGCACTTGTGTGCTTTTTCTGCCTGAGAATGAATTGTGATGCTAGGCTTTCGTTTTGGTCAAATAATACATAAAACGTATTTATTTATTTTTTTACAACAAACTCAATTGTATATATATTTAGAATACTTGTGATAAATTCCACATGGTATGTGGGACTTTCTGTGATGTTTTTGCCTCTTTATTAAAAAGTTTAATGCAGGTCGTCTATGTCAGTGTTCGTCCGCGTCATCTTTTGTTATTGTCATGTGATTCCTTTTTGTCCTTCTCCCGCCACCGTCATTGTTTATCTGTTCCACCTGTGTTCATCCCGTCTGTGTCATCAATGTAATCAATCCTTTATCTATTTATACCCTTTCGTCTGTGTCCTTCGTTGTCCGGTATTTTGATTCGTGTGGTCATCTGTTCCTGTGTCTGCCTGTCTTCCCGCATCCAGTATATGTTCCCGTAAGTGTTCAATAAACCCGTTTTGTTAATGTTTCTCATTCTCCGTCTCGTTATGTCACCATCCGCCAACCAGGCGTTACATAATACCGGACCCAAAGTTAGCGGCGTGCATTCCCCCGATTTTCTTTTTCTAGTCTTTTTGCCCCTCAGTGTTTAATTTCTTCCCTCCGTGTTTCCCTGGACCCTACCCACCTTCCCGTTCGTCATCACCGCCTGCTGGAGCAGGGGGAAAGCAGCCCTGAGGACCATGATCGAGCGATTGCTAACAGCTTTCCGGGCGACGTGCTCTGCACGCCCATCATCTTTAGCAGAGCACGATCGCCCGAAGATGGTCCTCGGGGCAACATCGCCGCAAATATGGAGTGGACACTGGCGAGTAAAAGATTTTTTCTACTCACCACCTTCCTGGAGGATCTCGTCAGTGCCACTCCCGACCCAGTGACCAGCCAATCAACATCGTCCACCTGCAGGGAGCGTTTGCCAGAGCCCACCACAGACGGAGAGCCACCCCCGGCCAATGAGCCATCGCCCCCTAGAGCGACAGAGCGGAATTGCGCCGAGATGGAGGAGCTTAAAAACCCGTCTGACCAGGTGGGCGAGCCGGCAACACCGCCCAGAGGGGGAGTCCTGGCGGCTACCCGCAGAACCAGCGAGAGTCCCGCCCACCCCCCCTATGCAAATGGACAGCGGCTGGACACTGGGAGGCTACTCATTGGCTTCTGGAGCTTTAATTTTAATCATCCGCTGCTTTTAGGCAGCAATATCCGTCCGCTGTTTTCAGGCAGCAACCAACTGTTTCTGTACAGTTTTTTAATCTTTCTTCTCGTTAAAAGCCTCAGCTCCAGGGTCATGAGTAGCTTCCCACGGTCCCCCAGAACTGCAGCCAGTCATCCAGCTCCAGCACTGCTGCAGTCAGCCAGCCCCCCAGCTCTCGCTCCAGCTCCGGAAATGGAGCTCGCTTGTGGGCGCTGCCTGTCTGCGTCACCCTCTGGAGGGTGTCGCCCAGCGTCAGCTCCTACGGCCTCCGAGCTGCGGACTCCACCTCGGCCCTTCGACCCTAGGGCTCCGCGTTGGCTCACTCCTCCCTCGTCTTCGTCGTGGGCCGTCCGCCCACCAGCTCCGCCAGGCTCCCTCGTCCCTCCGGCTCCACCTTGGTCAGTCGTCGCCCTTCCTTCGCCTCTGGACTGCACTCTTCCGGCTGCACCTCATCGCACCGTCCTACCGGCAGCGTTGAGCTCCTCCATCCCTCCAGCTACGCCTTGGTCCTCTGTCGCTCTGGCTACGCCGCGGGCTTCCGGAACCCCGCCATCGCCTTGCTCGGGTGAGCCGCCTGCTTCGCCCGGCCCTCAGAAACCTCGGCGTCACCTTCGCCCTTCGGCTCTCCGTCACTTCCTTGGGCTCCACCGCCATCAGCGGCGTCTCCCTCGGTCGGCCCCCTGGAGTCAGCAGCCAATCCTCCTCCATGGATCCTCCCTTCCTCGACTCCGCCCGGGGCCGTCCTTCTGGCTGTGTCCTGGGTCCTCCTGCTCCGGTTCCCTTCCTGTCTCCCCCTTGGACTCCTCCCTTGTACCCTCCCCTTCTACCATCCTCCTTGTTGTTGTTTCCTGTTGAAGGCGCGGGGACCGCGCCTTCAAAAGGGGGGGGTACTGTCAGTGTTCGTCCGCGTCATCTTTTGTTATTGTCATGTGATTCCTTTTTGTCCTTCTCCCGCCACCGTCATTGTTCATCTGTTCCACCTGTGTTCATCCCGTCTGTGTCATCAGTGTAATCAATCCTTTATCTATTTATACCCTTTCGTCTGTGTCCTTCGTTGTCCGGTATTTTGATTCGTGTGGTCGTCTGTTCCTGTGTCTGCCTGTCTTCCCGCATCCAGTATATGTTCCCGTAAGTGTTCAATAAACCCGTTTTGTTAATGTTTCTCATTCTCCGTCTCGTTATGTCACCATCCGCCAACCAGGCGTTACAGTCTATTGCTGCTATCATAAGGGCATTTCTTTTTAAGATTTCTTTTTTTTTTTTTTGTCAGAATATTAAATAAGGCCATACAACCAGACAACACAGGCTCAATGGGAAAATGTGGCCAGGGATATTTTTTTTCAAGCAATATGTGCTTGTGGATACATATGCCTGCATTTTGATTGTAAAACGGACGCTACACATTGGTACTTAACTCCATATGAACTTTATGACTTTTCCGGCACAACTGGTTTGCTTAGTAGCTCACCACGATTGGTGACATTGGGACGGTCACACTTGGGATGCAGAATGGAGCAGACCAGGGTTTGAGTCAGGCAAAGGACTGTTTTAGTAACCAGGTAAAACAAAACCCAAAAAAAGCCATGTGACATTGTGGTAGAAGCATGCGGCCAAGATGGCTTTTCTTTTCTGGTTTGCTATTGAAAACACTATAATTTGGTTTAGGGAAGAGGTGAGTGGCTCAGTCGATATCAAGCTAACGTATTATTCACGATGACAAGCTAATATATTATTTATAACGACAAACGTGCAAAAAATTTAAATACGCAGAAATGTACACATGCAGCGGCTCTGGTGGAATTACAAGAAATGGCACATGTGCCATAAGTAGCATATTTGAGATTGTCAAAAATGTACACAGCGACCTCTAGTGGATTTGTGAAAACAAGAACTGGAACAAGACGTAGTCCAGGGTGCAAATTTCTCGGTTCTCAAAAATGTATCCCTGGGCATATAATTCCAATGAGACTGGTTTGGAAATAGAACAACACCAGAGTAAATAATCACTGAATTTTCATTTTTGGGTGCATTATCCCAAAGTGGATGAATCTCAAAATGGCACCATTGCATTTTCATGTGTGTATGACTGTGTGAAATCATTCTAAAAATGCTGATTTGGTGCTCAGCGGTCCTACTGCATCTCTTCATTTTCTTTGTTTATCCTGCATATGTTCAGCAAGCTCTGAACCTGCCTTCCAGCTTGAACATGACTACAACATACTGTGCCAGAGATGAGCTAAAGACTATCATTGAATAGATCGAGAGAAAGGCTATTTTCACAGCACCATCTGTCTCGTGTCAGAAACCCTTCGATCGTCTACTGTGCTCACATACAACCTTCAGAGAGAGAGAGAGAGAGACTGTGCTGCCACACAAGATAAATGTCTTTTTTCCTGAGCTACTGTGACCCACTTGAATGTAATCACTTCCCTCGCCATCTCTGCCCGTCTCGTGTTTGGGATGAAACATTTAATCATCACAGTTGTAGTAAACAGAGGTGTTCTGGTCATCGCTCTAATACAGTCAACCACTGAACTAGAACCAAACAAATCACTTCATGGGCTGTGTGTAGACATGATTTCCTTCTACATAAAGAAAGCAGGGTGGTGAGGAAAGTTAAGACAATATGAGGAATGTTTTGAAACTACACAACAAAACAGATTCTGTCCAAACCGTTTGTACATAAACAAAAGTCTAGCATGTTAGTTGTTATTGTTGATGTTCAGATTGGTATTATTTAATATGTGTTGTTTAACATGAAACTTTCACAGATTAGAGTCTTCATAAAAGACTTTAGAAAGACTTACACTGTAATTATGGAAAATGCTTGTTACAGTCTAATTTTCATGTGTTTTGGGAATTTGTGAAAAAAAGATTCCTTAAATTCACTGGACAAGCTATTTTTTGTGTATATTTTACTATAAAACTAATTTGTTTAGCTGTTTTTATGTGTGCGTGCGTGCGTGCGTGCGTGTGACTTGTATAACATACATTTTATGTCTGAGTCCCTTTATTCATTAGGGTTCGCCACAGTGGAATGAACCGCCAACTTATCCAGCATATGTTTTACACAGCGGATGCCCTTCCAGCTGCAACCCAGTACTGGGAAACACCCATACACACTCATTCTCTTACACACACACACACACATACACTATAGGCAATTTAGTTTATTCAATTCACCTATAGTCATGTCTTTGGACTGTAGGGGAAACCGGAGCACCCGGAGGAAACCACGCCGACACGGGGGGATTCGAACCAGCGACCTTCTTGCTGTGAGGTTACAGAGTGCTAACCACTACGTCACCGTGTCGCCATAATATACAGCTTGTGCAGTATAAAAATCTATGGGAAGTCCCCATACAGTGGAGATTTATATGTGTGTGTGTGTGTGTGTGTGTGTGTGTGTGTGTGTGTGTGTGTGT
>CAIGQW010054471.1:1701696-1715412 GCA_903798125.1 Danio choprae
AAAATGACAATGGAGCACTTTTTCACCAGTATTTTGACTTTTTAATTTCACAAACGTTGTTTCAAAACCTGAAGTAGGCACTTCCCTTGTGTTTCGCCTTTTTTATAAGTGTATAAATTCACTTTTGCTAATTTAATTTGACCAAGACATGAAAATGGATGTCTCATCTGTGATCCATTTCATTGCTTGGAAACTTTTTAGTTTCTACTAATCTTTTGTCATCAACAAAAGTACTAAATTCCTTACCAGTTTGATTAGCAATCAAATATATGAAATGGCTTTGCTAACATCAGCCAAACAGAGCTGCCATGGTGTGAATATCCTGCATTTCCAGAGTCATTACATCACACAAAATCAACATCGAGTGGCTGCAAAAAAATAAATAAAAATCATTTATATTTCACATACTGGCCATTAGTAATCACAGAGTTTTATTTTATTTGTACATTGTTATCATGATCACAGAATGCAATCATTGCATTTAATCATATTCATGTTTCTTCAGTATACCATACCTGCATGTTTATATCATCCCAGAGGTGTGTATTTCTTCAATTTGGACATTAATTTGACATAGTAACCATTGATAACCATATTACTCTTAAGTGTAATGTAGAATCATTCATTCTTTCTAGAAAGCTGCTTCAATAATAATAATACACATCATGAAATTGCTATACACCTAAATATGTATTGAATTAAGATGAACGTGAATTCTAAAGATTTTTAAGATTGCTTTCTATATAGACCATCTTATTTTTTACTGTACAGAGTTAATCAACAAAAGACTTATAAATAGTCAGAGCATTTTCAATGTCATAGGCCAGATTAACATATATTTATGTGTAAAATGAATTAATGATTTTGTGATGAGCAGCCACTGAAATTAATATTCTTAAAAGGCACTCTATAAGTTAAAAAAATAAATAATTATTCACTGTATTTTAAAATATCAATATTGTTCATACTCATTATCACAATATATTGAATTTATTCAACGTTTATTGAATATCGGAATATTTCTAGTGAATTCTAAAGATGGCTTTTTTCTATAGACCTTGTTTTTTTAAATCCAAAATATATAATTATTCCCATATATACTTCTATTCTCCCTTGAACCCACAGCGTGGCAGCACTGAGTGTTTGAGATCATCTTCAGTTCACTGTATGTGTGTGTGTGTTTGTGTGTGTCTGTGAGATCCTTTGCTCTGACAGAGATTTACATCTCTAGTTCATCTGTTTGTATCTCCCATCAAAGAGCCTCATCATGTTGGCCTGCGGGAGAAGGAGATTACCAGCATGCGAGTGTGTGTAGAGAGAGGGAGAGAGAGAGAGAGAGAGAAAATCACCAGCCTGTGGCAAAAAGCAAACCTCTTCGGTAATGACAATCCACAACTTCCACTTCTCTCAGTCTGAGTCAGGATGTGTGTGAGTGAGCGTCTGCGTCCTCTGCATCTGTATGTCTGTGATATGGGATATGTGTTGTTTCCAGGTGGGTGGGCAGTCCAGGCTCTCTGGGAAATACACTCAGCCCAGCTGTTGATGTGATCCTGGACCTCTTTGAAGTGCGCCTATCGCCCGCCCATGTGCACACCCTTATCCACACACACACACACACACACACACACACACACACACACACACACACACACACACACACACACATGCACACACACACACACACACACACTCACTGGAGAAACTTCCAGACCTCTCCATGCCAGTCAAAGGCTTAATAGCTGTTTTGACTTTATGTGCACGTTTGCGTGTGTGTGCATGTGTTTTGGTGTGTTTCTGTGAATTTGTGAGTCATGTTTTAGTGTAAAGGATAAACTGGGACTAATGTAATGCAGGCTAAATACCTACATTACATTTTTTTGTAAAGTTTGTATGTGATATTCTGTACATCCTATACCAATTTTCTTATACACTTACTGCAAAATTATAGTCTTAATGCATGAAAATATGAAAATACTACAGATGAGTCTTAATGCATGTGAATATGCTTTTAGATTTCAGAAAAGGAAGGGGTTCATGGCATTTCATGGTCATCACTTTACTTGTTCTGCCTTGCTTTAGACGTGAATTGAATTTATGATTAAATGGGCAACAACATTTATATATATCACCTCACTATACCTCCCTATAAAGTGACCTCACGATAAAGTAGATCCATACCAAAAAAAAAACACAAATAAAATATTTTTGATGCTTACTTGCAAACTACTTATTTAAAATGAGCTGAATCAACGCAATTCTTGATTTTTGGGGGGGGACAAATTAATTGCTTTATGTTCAACCCATTTAAATTTGTTAAAACAATTACATTAACCTAATCAATTTGTGTTGAGACAACATGAAGTAATTGTGTGGAATCCAGCATTTTTACAGTGTACAATGCATATATGCAATACTCTTAAGACAACATATCCTAAATTTTATATTTATTACACTCAAGTCACATTTATTGAGTATTTACTGAATTATTATGTGGAAAAAAATTGTATTTTAAAATACCAGATTTTGATTAGCAAACGTCTGGTATTATAAAATAAATTGCCTTTCAAGTATCAATATATCTGAATTCAAAAGCAGCAATTATTGTTTAGCATAATAGTTATGTAACCCACTTTCATGAAAAACTGTTTTCAATATAATAATAATAATAATAATAATAATAATAATAATAATGGGCCTCACAGTGGCGCAGTGGGTAGCACGTTTGCCTCACAGCAAGAAGGTCGCTGGTTCGAGCCTCGGCTGGGTCAGTTGGCGTTTCTGTGTGGAGTTTGCATGTTCTCCCTGTGTTGGTGTGGGTTTCCTCCGGGTGCTCCGGTTTCCCCCACAAGTCCAAAGACATGCGGTATAGGTGAATTGGGTAAGCTAAATTGTCCGTAGTGTATGAATGTGAATGGGTGTGTATGGATGTTTCCCAGAGATGGGTTGCAGCTGGAAGGGCATCCGCTGCGTAAAACATGCTGGATAAGTTAGCGGTTCATTCCGCTGTGGTGACCCCAGATTAATAAAGTGACTAGGCCGAAATTTAAATTAATTAATTAATGAATAATAATAATAATAATAAGACAAAATTTATTGTGCACCTAATTTCCACAAACTCCTTTAGCACATCCTTCCAGAGGCTCATACTCCTGGTCAAAGTATTATTTTTAAAAGCTTCAACAGTGAGGGATAAGATAAATTAAGTTCAGCTGTGTATGTGTGTAATCCCTGTGTCCGTTCATGTTGCTTTACGTATGCATGCATGTTTTGGGCACATAATTGTGCTGTTAGTGTGTCCTTATACCCATTTCCATCAACTGTATCTGCTGCTGAAATCTCTCCATACCTTCCAAGCATTAGGGTCTTATCATGTTACCATGCACTTCCCAAAACTCTCTTATCTCCCCCTCTAATTCGGCACTAGCAATGCATGCTAATGTAGCTTTAAAAAGCTCTTCTCTGAGCCGACATGATACCTGGCCTTACCTGGGCCCCTTGGCTCCCATCTGCCAGTGGTTCCCAGCCTTCGTAACCTCGGTGAAGAGGCCTTTTGTTGGGTCGATAAACCCGTCATTGTCTCCTGTCCCTCTGATTTGTGAACCACCGGGGGTATCAGCATTCAGTCGCCCCCCATCATCCGCAGAAACCAGGCTTCCCTTGTTGCCTCTACTGCTTTTTCACATTCACCCGTTCTCTCAAGAGCCCTCAGTCTAGCAGAAAGTGATGATGGGATGGAAAGGTTTAAAATGTGTTCGTCACAGTCCTTACACAACCATGGTATTGCAAGAAACCCCATCATTACTTTGTTCAAAGTATTCATTGAATGATTTTTTTCAAAAGTTTTATCATCAGATAGGAAGAACTTGATCCTTCACAAGTTCTACCACTTGCATGTCCAACTTTTTGCTCCAAGCAATACTCCTGAAAGCAATATCAGTGAATCAGATTAAATGATGATTTAATCGATAATCATATTACTTTTTAACACACAATGACTATGTTTACATGGACATCAGTAATCTAAATATTTGCCTTAATCTGAATAAGACAATAATATGATTAAGGTGTTTAAATGAGTTGCTTTTTGAATGTTTCTTTCATGATCCTGTTTTACATGTTATACTGTAGCACATAGATCGATTAACGTCATTGCTTCACCACGCTATCCAACGTTTTCTCCAGAGTTTCATGTAATTTTGGGTGTTTCATTTTTAATTTTCGACTTTAACTTCAGTTTGGAATAGTCCTACATGACGGTAATAGTTTGATTAATGTATTTACATCCCTCTACTGCACTTCAATAATGCGACTAAAATTGTTAGAATAAAATGCGACTCCACATATCTTAATTCAATTTCTCTTTAGTTCATTTATGACTTTAGTCGGATTAAGGTAATCAAAAATCGCTGTTTACATGGTAAACTTTTAATCAGAGTATTGTCTTAATCATATTAAAAATTGGAGTATTAGTGTCCATGTACACGTACTGAATGACAGCAACCAAAAAAAAAACTATGGTATGAGAAATGAAGAGTCAAAGAGGTTAGTAATAATTGAAGGCGGTGATGCTGTTTGTGGAGTTTTTTGTAATGATCCAATTCTGAGATTTTGGGAGATTTAATGTGTTTTAACTAAAGCGCCATTCGGATGGCAATTGTTTCTCATGGGAGCATCTGTAAAATACGTCTTCTCAATAATTTAAAATAATTCTCAATAAAAATAGACAACTACCATGTCTGATATTATTGTGATGGAGCAATATGTCCTTTTACTTATTTCCAGTCAAGCTGGGCTGAAAAAAATTGGTCAGTCAAATTCAATGTAAATTGCAAATCTGATCACAAAGAAAGCTCAGGTTATTTATTAAAACCTTAAGTGTTTTGAGCTTGTCCACTTTTGACCACTTCCAGAGGCTAAAGTTGAAAGCACATTTGATTGGATTACAATCATATAGACACTCATGTGGCTGAATGCATTTGAACAGCCACAAAAGACCACCTACTCTTTGCATACTCTCCAAACATGTGATCATTATGAGCTGTGTTGTGAAAAAGTTAAACTAAATTTTTTTTTTTTTTACAGTTTTGCATTGTACAGAGAAACATGGATTATGATCAAAATTGAGGTTTCATTTCGCAACATGACTTCATCAATTTAATAGTACTTGTGTGTCACACTGAGCACCCCTGTAAAAGTGATGTGAAACATGATTGAAAAAGAGAAAATGGTGGCGGAACAGTGGCTCAGTGGTGAGCACTGTCGCCTCACAGCAAGAAGGTCGCTGGTTTGAGTCCCGGCTGTGCCAGTTGGCGTTTCTGTGTGGAGTTTGCATGTTCTCCCTGTGTTGGCGTGGGTTTTCTCTGGGTGCTCCAGTTTCCCCCACAGTCCAAAGACTGGGTGAATTGGATTAACTAAATTGGCCGTAGTGTATGAGTGTGTGTGTGAATGTGAGAGTGTATGGATGTTTCCCAGTACTCCACTGCGTAAAACATGTGTTGGAATAGTCGGTGTTTCATTCCACTGTGGCAATCCCTGATAAACAAGGGACTAAGCTGAAGGAAAATGAATGAATGAATGAATGAATGAATGAATGAATGGTCCTGAGGAAATTTGAACATGAGTTGCATTTAGACGCATGTTCATGCTGCATGTTTAGACGTTTAAATGGTAATACGTCTTGGGTGACCACTTGCGTTGGGATCACTGAAAACGCATGTTAATTCCAGGTGAAAACAGGGCCTTAGTTTGCATTAGCTTGCCAGCTATGAACTTTTACAATGCTGAGGAATTGCTATAACTATGCCAGTTCTTTATAGCATGCAGGTGGCAGCAGGAACACTTCAAAAATAACACATTCTTCTCTCTTTAGACTTTGACTTTCACATCACAACAACTTGGGAAATGAGTTTTGAAGGATGTGTGACATTAGATTTCTCTCTCTTTCTGCTCTCTATTGACTTGCAATGAAATTCCACACTTGAACAAATAGCATAAGCTTTACTAGATTTTATTCTTTATGGGCTTTACTTTGCTGATTCTCAACTGGTTGGTCGTGACCCAAAATGTGGTCATAGTTTTGTTCCTGTTCTTTTGGTAGCAAATTAATAAATGTCATGTTAGAAATTTGATATATATTTTTAAACAATTTCGTTATATTTTTGTTGCAAATGCAGTTTGTGGTTAGTGAGTTTTTTTACATTTTCATTTCTTTTATATATCATCTGTTTTAGCTTTGGATACATTGTATTTCTATATAAATGTTTAATAAAAAGCAACATTAATAACATGATAGGCTGTTATTTTTTATAATATTTAATGATAACAATATTTTGATGCAAATGCAGTCTATGAAAATGCTTGGATCAATATGTTTTTTATATGATCAACTTTAGTTTAATTTTTTTTAATATAACTGTTCCATAATATGCAAAATTAGTAACTATTAGAGGCTGTTATGGGCAGGTTATAGCCATTTTAATGAACAAATTTCAAATGCATTGCATGTTTAAAACAGTTTAGAATTGGAAGCAAATTCCATTATATTTTGATGCAAATTCTTTAGATTGCTAATCCTAACACGTTTCAATTTATTTATTTATTGTGTTTACATTTGTACACCAAACTACTTTGTTGGTCTGTGTCACCATTCACATTGTAAATAGTAAAACGGACCACATAATTCATTTCATAGCCATTTCATTTAAACAGTTTGATCATTACAATCAATCGAACTCACTTTTACTTTACACCTTCCACTGACCTCAAAATCCAGCTGATGTCACTGCAAGGTCAAAATTCACACTGCATTGCATGCCCATCGAACTTCAAAATACCAATACTTCAAAGCGAATAAATCCATATGGGTTTAAAACCAAGACTAATGGTTTTCAGCATGTCACCCATACAGGAGCCCCAGTGGGCATAGACTGTCAGTAAGACTGATGTGTTTAACAATCTTTTTCTTTTGTGAGTGACTACTGCACTAATGTTTGGAGGACGTTTGACACTGTCTGAGTCTTGCTCACTCAGCATTATAGTTATTGGGCTGAACAGGTCCTGTAACATGTGGGACGTTCCTCAATAGTGCGTCAGATTGGTCCGAATGCCCTCGGGTGACTGTTATTGATAGAAGCCTTGTCCGAAGGAATTAAATATTAATGATTTCAAATTGGAACTTCATGCATGTGTGTTTTCAGCCGATTCATTTTTTTGTTATGCCTACACTAGGGGTTTTCAATCTTTCAGATGCCATTTGCTGTTTACTATAAATGTCATTTTATTTACTTTATTTACAATTTATTTTAAACAAATATTTCACATTCTCTGAAAAAAGTATTATTATAAATGTGAGTAAAATATATATAAGTAAACCCCTCACAAATCATTTATTCATTCATTTTAATCTGGGGTCGCCACAGTGGAATATACCTGCAAACTTATCCAGCATGTGTTTTATGCAGCGGATGCCCTTCCAGCACTGGGAAACATCCATACACACTCATTCACACACATACACTACAGACAATTTAGCTTACCCAATTCACCTATAGCACATGTTTTGGACTGCGAACACAGGGAGAACATGCAAACTCCACACAGAAATGCCAACTGACCCAGTCGAGGCTCGAACCAGCGACCTTCTTGCTGTGAGGCGATCGTGCTACCCACTGCGTCACCCCCACCCCCAAAATCTCTCTTTTAAAATAATATTTTCTATAGGATGCTTTATAATATTATATTTGTTCATATACATTAGATTAGTCAGTACTGAAGCCAAATCTGGAGCTACTCTAACAAAATAACTTACAACAATGGTCTAAAAATTGGTAGCCCAAATGTATATGTTAGGGAGAAATATTAAATAAAAATTGTAAAATAACCAAAAATCAAGAGAAACAAAAAATAAAGAACATTTTGTTAAAATTGTACAGTTTGTAATTTTTTTTTTTGCAATATTTCTAATAATATATGAAAATTTACCAAAAATAAATAATATAACTATATATTTATTAGAAATTCTGGACAGTCGTTTAATGCTTAATTATGCCTTGTTTTTTAATGTAAAGTAATAATTTATTATTTTGAATTTAATTTCCTTTTTTTTTCTTTTTTTCTAAATATTTCCACCCCTTTGTGGCCCCCTGGTGGTCCCTGGACCCAGTCTAAAAAATCCCCTGACCTGCACATCACCGTCTCCACCCTACAAATTTCCATCAGCATAAAACGGCATCGCTTTTGTATCTTTCCATTAGAGCGGCTCTGTATGTAGTACAAGATATACATATTCCCTTGTTCTGCTTTGATTTATGTGTGTGTTTAAATTGAGATCTTTTAAAAGCACTACGTGTGTGTCATTACGGTTTGTTTTAAGATCTGCAGCTCTCCAGGGCACCAGGAATTTCCCTTAGACTCTAATGTACCTCCTTCTCCCTCCCTTCAGTCTCTTTCTTTCTATCTGTCTGTGTTTCCTCTGAATATGAGCGCTGGCATGGTGGTTTGGCAGGCTCAGGTCTTCTTGTATCTGTTTGCGGTGTGATTTGTTTGTGTCTGTGTGTGCAAGTGCGCGTGCATGTGTGTATGAGATTCTTGCAACATGCCGAGACCATGCTGAGGAATGTTACGCGTTCAAGTCAATAACACACAGTCACACACAGAAAGCTGACATCACTGATCCAAAAGGTGCGATTTAATCCATTGTTCAAATGCATGAAGTTCTTGAGAAGTTCAGTTGTTTTGATCTGCAGAATAATATCTGGTCCACACTGAACTGCCCAAGAACACCAGATTGACACAGGTGATTGACATAGAAAGTGGACGAGGCCAAACACTTTTATTATTATTATTATTATTATTATTATTATTATTATTATTATTATTATTATTATTATTATTATTATTTAAGATTTGATTTTTATCCTCATTTGTAAGTTGCTTTGGATAAAAGCCTCTGTTAATGAGTAAACCTTTTTGTTTTATTTATTTATTTATTTTATTTATTTATTTATTTATTTATTTTTATTGGTCACACTTTGCAATAAGGTTTCATTTGTTAATGTCAGTTAATGCATTTACTAACATGAACTAAGTATGAACAGTACTTGTATAGCATTTATTAATCATAGTTCAACATTTACTAAAATCCAAATTCATGCTTGTTAACAGTAGTTAATGCACCACCAGTTGACGTGAACTAACAATGAAATACTGTTTTTGCATTAACTAACATGACAAAAAACTCTGTAATAAATGTATTGTTCATTGTTTGTTCATGTTAGTAAACGGATTAACTAACATTAACTAATACAAACATTGCAAAATGTTACCATGACGTAAACAATACCACAACTATTTGCTATATTGCTATTTATATCTTGATAATTTCTATATTGATAATTATTTAAGAAAGAAAATGTCTTTCAAGCTGATTGTGTAAGCAATTCTTTTTCCTAATAAATAAATTGAAATAAAACAGAAATTCCTGCAGACTCATTTTGGCAGTTGCATCTATTTTATGAGAAATTAATTTTATCTTTGATCTTTAAAAATTCACAAACAGCCACATTACACACTACAAGAAAGGTAACTTTTATACTTAAAATCAGCATTAAATGTGGCAGTATGAGTAAATACGTTTTATAATGTTATGCAGATTTTTTGTTTAAAATAAATGTTAATAATTTATAATAGATATATATTAATTACTCTTATAAAAATCTTTAGAAATGTACCATGGTTTACACAAAAATATGAATATTAAGCAACTTAAAGAAACTGATGAAAATTCTGCTTTACCAACACATTAAAATTAATAGCTATCAAAGAATAGAATCAAAGAGAAAATAACACGTTTAATTCACAATATTATTATTTTCCTATGTTTTTCATTAATTCAGCCTTGTACCATTCCTGTACTTATTTAAACATATAAAACAAAATTGATGATCATACATTATTATATTTAAAATTATTAAGACAAAATGACTGACAAATGGATATAACCTGCTAATATTTAAGGATAATGGCAAAATATAAAGTTTTTTTAAAATATCAATTCATTTTGTGAGAGCTGGACTGTTATCTTAAATTTAGCCTTTTAATTTTTCACCAAATGATTCTAGTTTTTTTATAGAAACTACTGTTACACTGACTGACATTTTAGTGGACGTCTTCTGGAAATCATGATAAAAAAAGTATGATTCTATTGAAATTCAATTAAACAAAACCTACACTACACTTCTATTGTATACACTCTTTTCATCCTCAACCCATATACGCTACTCAAATCCAGCGATTACCTTTTCTAAAACTGCATTCAAACAGATCAAAAATATGTGCAGTCTCTAAGTTGCGTCAAACCAGCCAATCAGATTAGACCATCCAAATTGGACCCAGCGTTCAGCATTTGTCTCTGCGTCCTCCATCAGATGGTCACTGACTGTGGGTGTGCCGTGTGAAGCCGAGACCTCAGCGCACTTCAAAAACTATCTCTGCGGTCTCTCAATATCGCTGGCCTTTTTTCTCATCTCTATTTTGATCTTTCTTTTCTTAACCCCATCTTTTTGGTCTTTGTCTCCCTAGAGTTCTGTATCTCTCTCTCACCCGCATCCTGTCACCTCTTCACTGCTTGTCTGTCTCGGCGGCCGCATCTCTCTTTGATATCTGAGACCGGCGAGGCTCCTGCACAAACAAAGGCCTTCTTTGTGTGTTTGCATGTGTGTGTATTCCCAGCTCTGTCCTTCTGTCTATTTGTCTGCTGGTGCGGTCCAGGCCCCGAGCTGAGTCCAGGTAATCTTAAAACTGCATGGCAGAGCTGCTACCGGTTGAGATTGGCATCTGGAAGAGAGAGGAGTGTGAAGGAGGTCAGACCACAATACTTTGTGTGTGCGTGTGTGTGAAGGGGAGGTTGTGTGTGGTATGATACAAAATGCAATATTGTTTTGTAATGTCTGTCAAATGTGGCATGTGATACGAGTTTGAGTGGCATTTGGCATGTTACAGTTCATTTTTTATAACATTTGATACAGATAATGACATCAGACTCATTACAAAAGATGTAATTTAGCACTAACAGAGGATGTTTTGGAATGCGGCTCTATAGCAAAACTAACCAAAATACTCTCTCTTTGACACACACACACACACACACACACACACACACACACATACACACACACACACATACACACACACACACACATACACACACACACACACACACATACACACACACACGCGTGCGCGCGCGTACAGCTATCTATATGGGTACTTTCCATAGACATAATGATTTTTATGTTGTACATATTGCATTGTATATTTTATCCCCTTTGCCCAATCCTACCCCTAAACCCAAACCTCACAGGACACATTATGCAGTTTTACATTTTTAAAACATTTTCTGTATGAATTATGAGCTGTATTTCTCATGGGGACCAAACAAATGTCCACACAAGGACATTTTTGTAGTGAGGTAATAAAGTATGTACACACACACACATGCATGCATTTACATACTTAGCTGTAGAAAACCACAAGTTCTCCTTAAAGAGATACAGTAGTTCACCCAAAAATAGACATTTTCTAGTAATTTACTAGTTTTACCCTCAGGTAATCCATTTTTTTCTTTATTTTAACTGAAGAGTTTAAGCTAAAACCATGATTCATGGTAATTCAGAAACTGCATGTCAAAAAAAGATATATAACCATTGCCAATTCAGGAAAAAGCAATCCACAAAACACTAATAATATACTGTCAAAATTATATGACAAAAAAGTCATGACAACATGTTTTTATCTTACTTTAACTTATTAAAATAAGTTAATCATGTTTTAACGTAAGGTAAAGCTCAACAGTTAAGCTTAAAAAAATTAATTTACAGTTAATTTACTCCCTCTCAGGTGAGTAAATGAGATTTTAAATTAAGCATAGACACACATAAACAAGACAAAATCATCTCCATGACACCTAATGATAAACTAAGGGTGTATGAAGTGAAACAATTGGTCTGTGTAAGAAGTTGAACATAGAGTGCACACTCAGGCATGTGAGGATGCAAGTTTTTGTTGGTATTACCTTACCTGGTATTGTCCAAGATGCAGCAACTGCTATAAAGTATGCTCGCAGACATTATTCTGATGAGCTCATTCTCGCGCATACGTCATCAAGTGACTGGAAGTTTGCACTCGGTTCACTTGAGAACTGTTTGCCCAAGCTGTGGTTTAAAGATGCTGTATGTATGTGTTTGACTCTTCTAAAGAATACAAATACCTAATATATTTGCAGTTATTTAAGAAAGCGCCAAGTGCAACAATGCTAAAGTCAGTTATTTTCCTTTGAAAATGTCAGTTCCGTGTCTTTGATTTGGTCTGTGGTAACTGACCATTGCTAGTTAACCCAATTGTATTTAGGCACCCCGAGTAAAACACTGTATGTAGGCAGGCCAAAAATGTGATCTAAGGAAGTCTGTAGTAGCCTCCGAAATGAGTTGCAGATAAAATTTGCAAACAATACAAATATTGCCAATGTAAACATTAGCTGATTAGCTTTGCAATGTAAGGCTCTATCGTCAGGCACACTTGCTTCTGGCAACCTGCTTGTGTGTCTAGTCAAAGACTATAGAATACACGAGACATGTCACTCATAGTTTTGAATGGGAAAAATTGTAACAGTACATATGGCGAATGAAGCCCAACCTACTATTACAGGAGCCAATCAGTGATCAATATAGATTGAAGATTCTCCGGGGGAGGGGCTTGGTCCAGACAAGTTTCTGCAGATTTTGTGTGATTCGAATATTTAGAAATGAAACTAAAGAGACAGTTGTTTAATTTTATTGGCGCTTCCTAATATGAAATTTAATCGTAAGCTTGGCAAGCAGTTTTGGAGAATTTGATGTTTCCCATTCAAACAGATTGCACGAGCATACTGCCCGAATGGCATTTCAAAGATGGCCGCTAAGTGAAATGACTTGCCTTAAAGGGACTTTAGTCTAGTCAGACGAGAGAAAAAAAAACTTGTTCGTATGTGTTTATTTTTCATCTCAAAAAGCAGTAAAGAAGCTAAAAAAAAGGAAACCCACGCCAACACGGGGAGAACATGCAAACTCCACACAGAAACGCCAACTGACCCAGCCGAGGCTCGAACCAGCGACCTTCTTGCTGTGAGGCGAACGTGCTACCCACTGCGCCACTGTGAGGCCGAGCGTGAGTAAATGAACAGGAAATTTTTATTTTTGGGTGAGTTTTCCCTTTTTCAAGTTGTAAATACTTGTAAAGTTTAATAGATTCAACTTACAAATTTAAGGCAACAACAAATTTTTGCTGTGTGCCACCCAAAAAGACAGCTTTCAGTTAGTTCTGTGCTTGGTGTCAGAGTAGGAAGAGCTGCTGATTCAAAGATGTTTGATCCATGATTAATTGTAATGATATGGCATCTCTGGACATCAATGGTGTCAAGTAATGAATTACAAATACCCAAATGACTAATTTAGTTTTGTTTTGTTTTCCTCAGGAATTTAAATTTAAAAATGTGTTACTTGAGTACATTTTTAGTTTTGTATTTGTACTTTTACTGCACTATTCCTTCAACATCAGTCACTACTTTGTTTATTTTGTTTCTTTTCTTTGCTTCCACAGGGATTGGCTAAGTAGAATAGTCAGTCCCGTGATTCCTATCAAATGAAATTGTGCATAGAAAAATTTAATCGCATAAATTGTGTG
>CAIGQW010054471.1:1768355-1786273 GCA_903798125.1 Danio choprae
CCATAGCTTCATTTTCTTTTTGTTTTATACTGTTTTCTGATGTCTGCTAATAATGTTATAAAGATTTTTACATTTCAAAAAAATGAATTTAGAAATAATGGGCTGTTTCAGTTCCCCATCATGGGAACTCCAACATGTGTCTGGAACCAGACATGGGCCAAAAAAAATGCCAAATGAATTGGCAGAGCTCAGCTCCACAGCTGACAGTGATTAGACATTAGTGGGCTATAAAAACCGGCAGCTGAGCAGTGAGCATTAGAATTTTGCTTCAGAGTCTCTCACGAGACTAAAGACACTCTATCTGCCAAGCTGATTTCAAGACTGAAAGCAGTTTACTCACCAGTGCAGGAGATGACGCGACAGCGGCCGTCGATCTGGGATTTCCTGTCCCTTGAGCATTTCGCTGGTGTGCACAAAGAAGCAGTTTTCCATTAAAAGAGCAGATTTTCCTAAAAGAGCAATCACAGTCAATCAGTCATGGAGGGCGTTTTTCTCCGCCCGGTCCTTGTGCGCTTCCGCCTTCACCTCCCCTGATGGTGAGGCGGCCAGAGGGTACGAAGCTGAGACCCCTGTCCAAGGCGGGTGGGTTATCTGTGTCTCTCATGGCTGGAGCCCACACTGCTTCCATCACCTGGCTATGCTGCACAGGGGCGGTTCTTCCCCAGGCTTATGCGTAAGCACTGCATGGTGGTCGACTATGTTCTCATGACCTTCAAGTCGGCCGCCCGTGCCCTGAGGAGGACAATGGCCACGTCCGGAAATGCCACCCTTGGCTTACCCTGGCAGATATGCGCTGCGTCGACAAAGTGCTCCTGTGACAGTGCGAGCTGTGTCCCCCGGGAGAGATAGCACACTTATAAGAGTGGTGCTTCCTTTTCGGCATGAATATACAGTGCCTCTTAACAGATTTGTAGAGCTGCGGGCTGGGCGACACCTAACACATTTGCGAGATTTTATAATCTTCGAGTGGAGCTGGTTTCCTCCCGATTACTAGGTAACCTGGTCAATTGGGAGGAAATTAAGCTCGGTGTCAAAAACGCTTGCTGCGCCATGCTCCCTAACCCAGAGATGCATGCATCTTTTTATTCTGCTAGTAAGTTTCCCGCTTGGCGAACCCTAGAGAATTCCTCCAAGGCCCCCAGCACCCGACTCAGTGGAGAAGTCGAGTGCTTGCCTCAGTGTGATGTCTGTCCACATGCTGAGGTTTGGTGCGAGCTATGCACGGTCCCCCATGGCGATACCATATGCTTATTTCAACCACGGAGTGTTCCCCCTGACCAGGTGAACCCGTGTCTTCCCTACCCGCTAACCAGCTTATCATATGTAGCTCTCCCCTTCATTAGGGCTAGTCCATATGCTCTATTACCATCAAGTCTCCCCTCTTGGGTAGCAGGTGGTCTCCGCAGCGTCCTCCCCCTTCAGGGACTGGCACGCTTCTCAACATCGTATTTGTAAAAATCCCTAGACTTTATTAGCTAGGTAAAAGCACATTACGACCCCCAATCTAAATTCTATTAATTATTCCCATGTATGGTAATTTTTTGGGGCCTAGGAGATGTTGGAAGGTTGCGCTTTTGGTGATGTTGGTACACTCACGCTATGCTTTGCAAACTGCACATCAGGTGCGTGACGGGCTTAGCTGCTGTGGTGTTTTCCATACACTCTCCCATATGTCTGGTTCCAGACACACGTTGGAGTTCCCTTGATGGGGAACGTCCTGGTTACGTACGTAACCCACGTTCCCCGAATAGGGAACAGAGACGTGTGTCTTCACTGCCACAGCAGCTGTGTCTCCAGCTGTTAGCTGAGTGTTCGGCTCTTTAGCAGGCAAAAATTCTAACGCTCACTGCTCAGCTGCCGGTTTTTATAGCCCACTAATGGCTAATCGCTGTCAGCTGTGGAGCTGAGCTCTGCCAATTCATTTGGCATTCATTGGCCCGTTTTCTTACTCTTCAGAGTGATTGGTCGTCTGGCAAACTCCCATTTGTCTGGTTCCAGAAATATGTCTGGTTCCAGACACACATTTCCGTTCCCTATTCAGGGAACGTGGGTTACATACGTAACCAGGACGTTCTGTTTTGAACCCCCTCATTGAAACACACCATTTGAAAATGCATGCTATATTGTAGATTTATAAGTACTGCAACTGGTTGTTCACTCAGAAAATACTGTATGATTTTTAAATGTTTACTCTTTAAGATTAAGTCCCAAATTTGAAAGGACAGCTGTGTGCCTAACAATGTAAACTTCTGATCATATGTTTGACAGCCTACAGTCTTCATAGATGGACACTGTTGCGATTACGGTTAAAAACATCTTAAAGTACAAACTTTTTGGTGTGCACAGTGTCGCCATTTAGTTTCAATCTTTCTGAAAATCCAGAGAAGACTTGTTTGCTAAAATTAATCCACAGTTAAATGGCGTTAACAAAGAACAATTTTTTCTTTTTTTTATTCTTACTGACATGGTTTGGAGCTTCAAGTTCATCCACTTTTTAAAAATTTTGGGATCAGAAATAAGGCAACGCAACATTTATGTTTTTCTACAACCTGGCAACCGCTTCTTCTTGTCACAATTGAATTTTTTAAGCATTGTCACCATTATATGTATATTTTTTTCTTCCCCCCCCCTGGAAACAGGTGTCTATATACTTGGGAGTAACATATTCATCATGAGTTTACCAGGCACCTCAACAAGTATTATAACCAAAGTTGTACAGTTAGCTTATTTTTAACAATGTGCCATAAAATATGGTTAGTGAAACAGAATCATTCTTTCTCTCTTTATAACTTTCCTCTGTATCTTCATGGATAGGATTTTAAGCTAGAGGTACAGCAGTGGCATGGACTTGCATTCTGGCTCGCTTTTTGCACAAAAGCCTGTGACCAAGGGAAAAAGAGCTGTTTCGAGTTTATGGCTGGTTTTACCTAAAGTTTAAGCATGATAGGTTTCTCTTGGAGATGAGGGTGAAGCATGGAAAATGAATAAAGCTAACAACCTGTCTTTGCAACCACGTTTTTCCATTTTTTAGGATCTTATGCCACTGGTAAAAGGTGTTTTTTTCCCAACTGGTAACTGAACAAGATGAAAGCTTGAGCTTGACTGAACAAAAGGGAATTCCTACACTTGCAAGACAGCTAAACTTGATCTTGAACATTAGCGTTATGGAGTTTAAACAAAGAGAACAATTTGTCCAGAGAAGGAAAGGTGGAATCTGCTCACGTGTGCATTTCTTTCACAAATCTCCCACAGATTCGCTATGCAAAAGTTTGCCACAGAAAATGCATGGAATGTGGATGCTTTGTCTATGTCCTTTTTTTCTCTTTGGTTTGACTTTGTTTACAACTGGTATTAAAGTGCCTCATTACGCTATTTTAAAGGATTCTAATTTTGTTTACATGTGGTTGTTTACATTCGTTCAAGCTCAAAAAATACTTTTATCATTTTCTTGCATTGCAGAATCATCTTTTGAGTGTCTGAAATATAGAATTCTGTTATATAGAGTTATAATAGAATTCTGCCTTTTTTAACCCACAGACCCAGAGTGTACTCTGTGTAACAGAGCCATTCAGGAGGAGCTGTGTGACTAAACCTCACCTCACTGGCCTTAAGAGGTGCACTAACTACTGACCCAGGCTGTAGTTTCAAGCAATTTTGTTAGCATACCAGCATCTCATGTTGGAAACGTAGGTTTGAATCCTGCTTTGAATTAGTGCCATGACCCGGATGGGAGTGAGGCTTAAGGGAGTAAGTGGAAAGCCCAAATTATACTTCACACATCCATGTTGTGTGGAAGTCTGTGCACCTATGATGGATTAAGCAGATGTGTGCGTGGATGTGTGTGTGTATGATGTGCAGCACAATTTCTCTGTGCGTGTGGATGGTCATACATTGCATATGCAAGGGAAATGTTAAGTAAGAGCCAGCTATTAGTAACTGTTTGAGTAAACCTCATTCAATTGGCCACAAGAGGTGCTTTATCAACAGACCTTTACCTGCCTCCTATGCAGTAAACACTGATTCTAATCTCACCTAAAGAGGGCCTTGAGAACTTGAAGGGTTACTTCAGTGTGTTCAGTAATGTTTAGGGTGGCGAGTTTAGCTAGTAGGAACTGCTAATAAACACCTTGGCCCCAAGAGGCTCACAAGTGGCGACAGTCTTTATGGTCCTTGTTAGCGCATCCACCTACCCTGTTCCTTCGAATCCCTCTCAGAGAAGGGTAAATAGATCTGAATGGGTCACACTGGTATTATGAACCATATGGAAACAGCTAGCAGGAACTCATTCCCCTGGCCTCAAAAGTTGTGCTAGCAACAGTGGTCTTTACTGTCCTTGTTAGCACCTGCCTCCAATGCCTTAATCGTTGATTCGAATCCCACCTAAAGAGGACCTAGAGTCCTTTAAGGGTTACTTCAGTGTCTTCAGTGATGTTTAGGGTGATGAGTTTAGCTAGTAGGAACTGCTAATAAACACATACCCTTGGCCCCAAGAGGTTCACATATGGCGACAGCCTTTATGGTCCTTGTTAGCGCATCCACCTACCCTTTTAATTTGAATCCCTCTCAGAGAGGGGTAAGTAGATCTGGATGGGTCACACTGGTGTCATGAACCAGATGGAAACAGCTGTTAGGAACTCATTCCCCTGGCCTCAAGAGCTGTGCTAGCAACAGTGGTCTTTACTGTTCTTGTTAGCACCTGCCTTCAATGCCTTAATCATTGATTCAAATGATAAAAAGGGCCTTGAGAATTTGAAGGGTTACTTCAGTGTCTCAACTAAAATTGGAGTGATGTTTTGGGGACTAGGTCCAGCTAGTAGGCACTGTGTGAGTAAACAAATCCCCTTGACCCCAAGAGGCTCACTAGTTGCGACGGTCTTTACAGTCCTTGTTAGCTCACAGGCCTCCCATGTTCATTTGAATCCCTCTCAGAGAAGGGTAAGTAGATCTGGAAGGGTCACACTGGTGTCATGACTCAGATGGAAACAGAAAGTAACTCATTCCCTTGGCCTTAAGAGGTGTGCTAGCAACAGTGGTCTTTACTGTCCTTGATAGCATGCCTTCTTCCTATGCCAAAAACACTAGTTCGAAGTGAAACTTGAGGGGGTTACATTGGTGTAATGAACCTAATAGAAGTGAGGTGAAAGGAAGGGAGGGCAATTGAGGCCTGTTGGAACTGCACACTTTCTCATGCATAACCGTATGACCCAGTCCAATTCAGGCATTACCATATATATGTATATGAGTTTCAGCTCCCGAAGTTTCCTCAGCATTTATATGAACAGAGATGCAAACTGCATGAAAGCTACAACAGTGTATGAGGTTGGGTCAAAATAGACATTCAATCCATCCAAAATCTTACGCCATTTCTATATAATATGTGAAAAACAGTATGTGAGCTGAGTAGTATGTCTGAGTTCATAGAAATCAAGAAGTACACCAATGGCCTATTACTTCTGGTGACATTCTGAAGTGTGCATCCAATGAACACTTTACTATCCGATTAATCCACGCCAGGAAATCATAAAATGGAAGTGAGGCGCCACAACTGACACATGTAGGTCATGTGATAATGACAAATAGTGTATGCTGTACGTCCAAATTCCATTTATACTATGTATTTTTCTAGCGGTCATCCAGTAAATTCAAATTCAGTTGTATTAGTTGTTGCAAATCTCCATAAATTGCTGCAGGAAGAAACACTGCAATTACCCACTTCAGACAGTTCAGAATTGGTTCTTTCATTAGGAAACAGTAAAATCATTTATCGCACATCATTGAAAATTTGCAGATCTTTTACATTCACAAACTGCATTACACACTACATGAAAGGTAATATCCAAAAAAGCATAATAGGGCACTTTAATGTCTGATCACTACAAATAAGTGTGTTCCAAAAAGTTTATATTAGACCACATTTGGTGGTAATTAAATGGACCAGTTGTAAACAGGGACTTTATCTGAACACAACTGGCATGCTTGTGTGCATTTTTGTGTATTATTTCTCTTGTGTTTCTGTTTCAGTCTAACACAATTTTTATGCCATTCTATCTACTGATGGTATAAAGATCTGCACGGCTACTCTGAACATGTTTTCTGTGGGCTTCAGGGGAGTCGAGATAAATGGATGCACACTTTCAGGCGCTGGATGGCTGGTACTCTGAATGGCTCGGCAAGACTGAGATGGACTGCTTTTTCATTCCAAAGACATCTGGATTTTTGTCATTGTTTGTTCTTTCTTGTTTTGCTCTCTTTACCACCACTCCTCACCGATGGCAGCGTGCCGATGAGAACATGATGATTGACACCACTCTGCTTGTGCACTTCTTTGGCAAGAAGGGGAAGGCGGAGCTAACATTTGACGACTTCTACAGGTATGACTGATTGAGCACTGAAAACATGGCACTTATTCATCTCTGCTTGACATGGATGGATACACAAGATGTAATGGCTTTTGAGATGTTAGTTAACTGCTTGTTCTAACAGGATGTGACATGATAAATGTCAAACGTGCAGAGGTTTTTTGTTTAATTCTTTAATCCTAACCAGGGCAACATGTGTTTATTCAAACATAAAGTAAAATATTAATATTGAGTAATATTATTAACATTTAGAATAGCAATTGTTGTTGAAATCTTTTTTTTTTTTTATTCCTGTGATGACAGCTACATTTTCAGCATTATTAATTTTTTAGTGTCACGTTATCTTTCAGGAGTCATTCTAATGTGCTAATTTGTACAGTAAACATTTATAATATTGAAACATTTGCTTAATATATGCACAGTGGGGGAAATAAGTATTCAGCACATCACCATTTTTCTCAGAAAACGTATTTCTAAAGGTGCTGTTGACTTGAAATTTTCACCAGATGTTTATAACAACCAAGAAAATATATTTAATTAGCTTACAAATTAAGTTACGTGTAATAAAATATAACGACACAGGGAAAAAGTATTGAACACATTAAGAAAGGGAGCTGTAAAAAGGCAGTGAAAGCCCAGACAGAAGCTGAAATTTCTCAGAGATTTTTCAGCAACAATCTGACCTTCATCATTGTAAATTAATATTAGCTGCTTCAGTCCAACATCTACATTACCAGGACGATGAAGATGAAATCAGAGTGGACATTTCAGCAAGACAATGATCCAAAACACAGCCAAGGAAACTCTCAAATGCTTTCAGAAAAAGAAAATCAAGCTGTAGACTGGCCCAGCCAATCACCTGACTTGAATCCAATAGAAAATGCTAAATAAAGATCAGTTTGGATAGACAAAACCCACAAAACCATCAAGGTTTTTACACTCTGTTGAAGTCTGTTAAAGAAATCACACCTGAGCAATGCATGTGACTTCATTCTCCATATAAGAGGCGTCTTTAAGCTGCCATCTGTATATAGTTTTAAATGTGATGTGTTTATTCAGGATTCTTTGATTAAAAAAGAAGGTATGTTTTATATATTAAGGTATGTTTTAAAAAAATCTTTGTAATATCTCAGTCACTTTGGTTTAGTTAATCCATTCTTGCTAATGTAACGTGCTAATTCCTATCTAACAATCCCACAGACCACAAATGTTTGAACCATAGTTTCAATTGTGAAACAATGTGTGTTTTGCTGACCACTTCTGCTGACCAAAAAAATCTACAAGAATAATACATCCTAGCAACCATATTTTTAAAAAAGCCTGGCACAAGTAGCATGTTTTGTATGAATTATTCACTTTTTTTGGCAGTTTACAATACAAATATGTATACTCTGACTCTTATTGCTGTCATTGATCTTTCAGATTCATGGATAATCTGCAAACTGAGATGTTGGAGATTGAGTTTCTGACCTATTCCAAAGGCATGACTACGATCAGCGAGGAGGACTTTGCACGAATCTTACTGCGCTATACTAATGTAGAGGACATCCGCAGCTATCTGGATAACGTGCGTCAGTGCATACCTGACGAGAAGGTAATGAGTACTGTCACATAGCTGCTAATACATCCATGGTTGACGATAAATGAAAGACTTTTGTTATTGGACCTTAGGCATTGTTTATACCTGGTATTAACATGCGCTTTGGTTGGTTGGAGGAAAAGTAGACAAAATAGAAACATTTCTCTTTATACTTGTCCACTTTTGACCGCTTTTCTGATGAAGGATCTGTCTTTCTGATCTAATATTTTAACATTGCAAAGTTTTACAGACAGCGCAATTTACATACCATATCATAAAACCAAAGCTTACATTTTGGTGAGCACTTTTACAGTTAAAAATCTTGTGTTAATAACAGTTAATAACCATTTTAAGTAGGCCTCATGGAAAAATTATATCATTATATATCAAAATATATCAAATATATCACACGCATGCATTATTGTCTTCATTTCAATTTGTTCAAAGGATAATTCAGACCAAAGTAATTAGATTGCGTATTCATTTTCATTTCGGCTTAGTCCCTTTATTAATCTGGGGTCGCCACAGCGGAATGAACCGCCAACTTTTCCAGCATATGTTTTACGCAGCGGATGCCCTTCCAGCTGCAACCCATCTCTGGGAAACATCCATACACACCCATTCACACTCATACACTACGGACAATTTAGTCTACCCAATTCACCTGTACCGCATGTCTTTGGACTTGTGGGGGAAACCGGAGCACCCGGAGGAAACCCACGCCAACACAGGAAGAACATGCAAACTCCACACAGAAACGCCAACTGACCCAGCCGAGGCTCGAACCAGCGACCTTCTTGCTGTGAGGCGAACGTGCTACCCACTGCACCACTGTGAGACCCTAGATTGCGTATCTTTACAAATAAAAGTATTATTTGTATGCAAGGGATGGGGCAAAGGCAGATCAAGCAACCCTTGTTTTGGTGACTGAAATCGTGCTGTATGTTTTATTGCATGAAATAAAATGATTAACAGAACATTAATAATACAAAATACATCAAATGAAACATCCATAAACCTGTTTTTTTTTCAGCAAAAAAGCATCAATGCACAGGCACTTTATGAGAGCTGCCCTTTGAGAATATAAGCTATACTTAAAAATCGAATTCTTAGTCAACACTCATTTATTTTTGTGAAACCGAAAGCATTTATTGATGTAAAACAAATTCACGGCTGTAAAATAAACTGTGAGGCATTTATTATTTAGAGATTTCTTTAGGTAGTCTAGTTATTTATTATTCTGGATTTATAAAGCCACTGAATACTTTTTTAGAGCACATGAAGATGAAAGTTCTTGGGGCCATTTGAACACTCTTGTCCACATGAGTGTCTGCACTACAAAAGCAATATGTTTTCAACTACCTCTAAGTGTTGGAAAGTGTGCAATCTTAAAATCTTTTCGACACCATTTGCACCTGTATTTGGTGTTGTCAACTCTATTTGTGATCAGATCAACAAAAACGCATAACTTTAACATAACATAACCCTAACCAGGTACATCTTAATACCAGGTCCTAAAAGTAAGGTGTCAGACAACTGTTACGACCAGCTACCCCACACCCACTCACACTTTCACCCCCGTTATCTGATCCAAATCTCAATACCCATTATATGCCCAATTTTTTTAATATATAGCAAATTAACTTTTGTTCTGTGTATGTCTAAACTGGCAAAGTGACAACATGAGTGGTCCCTTAAATGTTGAAGCCCCCTATAGTGCGTGTGTGACACTTGCATGTAAACTGCATAGTCTCCCTATTCTCACCTCTCCACAACTAATACCACTAAGACCTTTTATCCTCCAGACACAGCCATCTTTCCTGAAATTACCATGTTTACTTAAGAAGCAAGCGTCAAATTCGCACTTTCTAGTGAAGTGAAACTTTACAAGGGCCAGTTGTTTGAAGAATATTCCCATAAATGTTACATTGTTATGTATCTCTTTGTTGTGGGATGCCATTTATTTGGTTTGTTTAGCTGGTTTACTGTGGCTTGATCATAAGAATCTTGTATATTTACACTTATTGCTGGAGTAATTGTGCATTTCTTACAGTAATATTTAACATATTCTTAAGCTGTCCAAAATAACCTGTCTTATTGGTTTTAAATAATTAGGCCAGTAAATAAATTTGGTCACACTCTACAATAATTTTTTATCAGTCATTGTAATTACTAACATGAACTAATTATGAACAATACTAGTACAGCTTTTATTAATTATAGTTCAACATTTACTAATGCATTATTAACATCCAAATTAATGCTTGTTCATACATTAGTTAACGAACCGTGAGTTAGCATGAACTAATAATGAGCAACTGTATTTTCATGAACTGTTAACTAACATGAGCAAATACTGTAAATGTATTGTTCATTATTAGTTCATGTTAGTGAATGCATTAACTAACATTTACTAATACAACCTTGTTGTAAAGTGTTACCATACATTTATAAGGGAATGTATTGGTAAAAAAATGTATGAATTCAAACAGTTCTAGACATGTGAACCAGTTTGACCAGTGAGTCATTCAGAAATGCTTCAAAACTGAATTAGCTTTGTATCAGGTTATTTTAAATTTTTTTATTATTCCTGTTTGGAGTCACAGAATTCTGTATTAGACGATTGTGTAAGTCACATGTCTGAAGTATAGGGATAAAGATATCTGAAAAAGCATGAAAACGTATAATGTTTGAAATGCATTTTTAGGCTAAATTAAGGTCTGATCGCTGTTCAAATGCATTGATATTATACTAACAGAAATAATAATGGAGTTAAGTAAACTTGAATATGCTCAATTTTCAGGGGAAGATCAAGCTTTATTGCATTGTTCAGAAACGTCCTGTATTCTCTCTGTTATCCCTGTTTATCTCACACTGAAAGAAGCCAGAGGTTTGTCCCTGCCACAGTGATCCGTCGTCCCGCAGACCTTGATCAGATCATGTTTGGCCCTTCTTTTTGTGTTTCAGTTGTTTTCCTTCTCTTTGATCTTGTGGCACGTTCAGAAAGTAAATTCCCATTTACTTTCAAGCAGCTAAAATGGTCTATATATGAGAGCTTACTGTCAATAAATGTAAGAAAACGCATATGAAAATAGACAGTAGCCACAAAAAACTATTTGGTCATTTCATCCACAAAATGTGATTGTTATTAAAATGTCTGTCTGTCTGTCTGTCTGTCTGTCTGTCTGTCTGTCTGTCTGTCTGTCTGTCTGTCTGTCTGTCTGTCTGTCTTTCGTTTTTTTTAAATATTGAGTAATATTTTGTTCTTTCTTTGGTGATTTTTTCTTTTGTCGTTTCTTTCTCTTTATGTCTGATTGTCTGTCTGTCTTTCGACCTTTCTTTCTTTTTCTCTCTCTCTTTCTTTCTTTGTTTTTTGCCTGTATGTCTGTCTGTCTGTCTGTCTATATGTCTAATTGACTGTCCGTCTTATGGTCGGTCGGTTTGTCTTTTGATCTTTCTTTGTAATTTCTTTTCTGTCTGCCTGTCTTTCTGTATGTCTGTCTTTGTGTATGTTTGTCATTCTTTCTTTCTTTCTTTCTTTCCTTATTTCTGTCTTTTGCGCTTATTATTTTGTGCTTTTCTTTTTTTGCTTTCTTTCTGTATGTCTGATAGTCTGTCTGTCTGTCTGTCTGTCTGTCTGTCTGTTTGTCTGTTTTTCTTTCTTTATTTTTTATTTCTTTTGTGATTTTTACTTTTGTGCGTTTTTCTTGTTTTGCTTTATTTCTGTCTGTCTGATAGTCTGTCTGTCAGTCTTTCTGCCTGCCTGCCTGCCTGTCTGTCTGTCTGTCTGTCTGTCTGTCTGTCTGTCTGTCTGTCTGTCTGTCTGTCTGTCTGTCTGTCTGTCTGTCTGTCTGTCTGTGTCTCTTTTGTTCTTTCTGTTGTGTTTTTTTTCTGTCTGTCTCTTTCTGTATGTCTGATTGTCTGTCTGTTTGTCTGACTGTCTTTTGTTCTTTCTTTCTTTATTTCTTTCTTGTGTGCTTTTTTCTTGTCTGTCTGTCTTTCTGTATGTCTGATAGTCTGTCTGTCTGTCTGCCTGCCTATCTGTCTTTCTTTCTTTTTCTCTGTCTGTCTGTTTGTCCGTCTGTATGTTTTTAGGTCTACCTACCTCTTTTCCTATACTTATTTACCTATTCAACCTAAATCAGTCTGTGATATATAAAATAAACTGCTGTTGGTTTTAAGTGAAGTGTCCAAATACTTTTTTTTGCCCACTGTATTTGTGTGGGTGTGGTTTGCGTATGTGCTTGGGGCAGCGTTTGTGTTTGAATTCAGATTGTCATGCTGTCCTTCTGTAGAGGGTCACCTGATGTAGTTTCTCCATGCCTGACTGCTCTCTTTTAGCTCTTTCCCAGTCTCATCTGATGGATCTGTTTGTGTTGAGGGTATCAGGTTTGTGGGCCCCCTTTGAGCAGTTTGTACATTTGGCTAGAATGACTTCACCCTCCTCTCCAATTCCCACAGAATAGACCCTAAACTCCCTTTTATGGCATTTTATGGTTTTCCACCATGAGCGCCAAGTCCTGAATCCAATCAGACCGCAATCCAACGTTAAACATCAAGTTAATCCTGGCCTTAAACCTAACCTAATGTGTAACTAGAACTATGTTAAATACTCACCAGGGAGGTTTATGGGGATTACCAAAGCTGTGATAACACTTCTCTGTTTGTTTAAAGCATTTTCTACCTCATTACTTTTTATCTTGTACTACAATCAAAATAAATCAGGACTCTGTTAATACTGACACCCTCAGGTGAAAGATTTAATCATAGATTTTGGTTAGACAGGCAGGACAGTAAGATTTTGTCCATTCAATTCCAATTAAAATAAGAAAATTCAGTCATTTGCTCACCCCCAATTGTATGACTAGACTTTCTGCTGTTGAAAACTGGCAATGAAGATGATTTTAAAAGCACATGTGAAACATACAGTACATGAAATGAGTGGTTTTTATTATGTAAACATTGTGATCTTTTTTTTTATTATTTAAAATGATTTTTTTTCCAAAGCCACACTTTCATGTGTTTCACATGTTTTTGTGTGTTTCACATGTGTACCATTTGTGTTTCACATGGGATTTTAACATGATTGCATATGTGAAACTCATTGTACACTCATGTGTTTTAATTATCTGTAAGGGAGGCCTGTAAATGATGATGCAGCTTTCATTTTTTGTGAATTAACCCATTGAGGTCAAGATGTAAATTACCGTTTAAAGGTTTGGGGTCAAGAAGATATTTAATCTGCAGCAAATTGTACTGATTTCTGAAGGATCATGTGACACTGAAAACTGCAGTAATGGCTACTAATCTTAGCTTTGAAATCACAGGACTAAATAGGATTTTAAAATATATTTAAAAAAAAAAAAGGCTTTTAAAAATGATTCAGTGATGAAGTAAAATACTACAGAAAAAAACAAATGTAAATTCTGTTAAATTAGTTCAAATTGAACAAATTTAACAAAAATACAAATTAAAAAAGTGAATTCTATATTAGTACTCCATTCAGTCTTGTAGAACTTAAACCTAAAAATGAATGTATATTTTACTTATTCACTTATGTATATTTTAATTATTTGTTATAGAGAAAGTTAAAGAAAATAAATGTAATACAATTTAAGTAAAATCAACCCAACTCTCTAATACTTATATACCAATTTCAGTTTTTCAGTATTTAAATAGTTTTATCTTTGGTTTTGTTGGGTGTAGTAATTTTTAAATATGTTTATATTTAAAATGATACATTCATAATCAAACATTGAATATTACTGTCCTTCTGTATTGTATACCAAGTATTGATATCTTCAGTTATGTACCTCATTATCTATGCATTGTAAGTATGTTTGCATATAGATTGTAACAGAAAGTATATATACTGTTTACTTGTATTTGTAAAGCAAAGCATACATTATGAAAATCTGATTTATTTTAGAAGGCTAAAAGGGATAGTTCACCCCTAAAAAATGAAACTTCTGTCAAAAATCTCACTCTTGACTTTTCAAACTAGTTTGGATTTTGTTGTTTGTTGTTGTTGTTTGTTGTTGTTGTTCTGTTGGACACAAAAAGTGATATATATTTTGAAGTTTTTGTTTATTGTTTGGGTGAACTATCCCTTAATTCAGTGACACACTGTGCGAGTAATACTTACAAACAGAGTAAATGTACTTGAAACAAAGCATTTCAAAGTGTAAACGTCAAATGAATTATTAGCCCTCCTGAATTATTAGCCCCTTACTTATTATCCTCCCAAACCCCAAACTTTTGAGTCATGCATTTACGAGGTATTTTTTTCTGTTCACAATTTGTCAGTCAAATTGTGCGTTATCTCTGTGATGGCAGTCTATGATGTCATGCTGTTTGTTTTCGCTCGTCTGCATTCAGAGCGGCTGACGATTTGATGACATTGTGCTATAAAATGACTCATTCCTTTCATCGCTGCACGTATCATTGCACATGACACAATGAGCTGAACTCATCAGCAAACAAGCATGAGTTACACAGCTTCTGATTTCTTTCGCATAAACCAGAATGTTGATTTCTTTTTATCCATCGTATGCGTTTGTCTTTTCAGTGTGGATGCGTATATTATATGTGATGTCACTGATGTCACAGATCCTCTTGAATGTAATGACAGCTCTTGATGTCTCAGATTAAAGCTTTGTGTCTTTTTTTTTTTCCATTTGGTTCTTTTCATGATCAGGGCATCACATTCGAGGAGTTCAGGTCTTTCTTTCAGTTTCTTAATAATCTCGAAGACTTCGCCATTGCCATGCAGATGTACAACTTTGCCTGCCGTTCCATTGGACAAGGTGAAATACTTCATTCGAATACATTTATAAAATAGTGTGATTCAAAAGTCATGAGCAAAGTTTGCAATGTTTAACTTAAACGGTTATGTTAGATAAGTAAATAATGTAAATGTGTTTTATTCATTCATTCATTCATTTTCCTTTCGGCTTAGTCCCTTTATTAATCTGGGGTCGCCACAGCGGAATGAACCGCCAACTTATCCAGCATATGTTTTACACAGCGGATGCCCTTCCAGCTGCAACCCATCACTGGGGAACACCCATACACACCTATTCACACTCATACACTACAGACAATTTTGCTTACCCAATTCACCTATAGCACATGTCTTTGAGCTGTGGGGGAAACCGGAGCACCCGGAGGAAACCCACGCAAACATGGGGAGAACATGCAAACTCCACACAGAAATGCCAACTGACCCAGCCGAGGCTCGAACCAGTGACCTTCTTGCTGTGAGGCGAGAGCGCTATCCACTGCGCCACCGTGCTGCCCTAGATGTGTTTTAAAAATATGGATAATATATATAAAATAATATATTCTGTTGTTATGATAATGTAGTGCATTTTATTTAGTAAATAGTACAAGTATTTATTTCTTTGTGAAAATACTATTCATTCATTCATTCATTTTCATTTCGGCTTAGTCCCTTTATTAATCTGGGGTCACCACAGCGGAATGAACCGCCAACTTATCCAGCACATATTTTACGCAGCGGATGCCCTTCCAGCTGCAACCCATCACTGGGAAACATCCACATACTCTCATTCACACACATACACTACGGACAATTTGGCTTACCCAATTCACCTATACCGCATGTCTTTGGACTTGTGGGGGAAACCGGAGCACCCGGAGGAAACCCACGCCAACACGGGGAGAACATGCAAACTCCACACAGAAACGCCAACTGACCCAGCCGAGGCTCAAACCAGCGACCTTCTTGCTGTGAGGCGAACGTGCTATCCACTACGCCACCGTGAGGCCCCCGTGAAAATACTAGTTTCTGAATAAAAAAAATAATAATCATTTGAAATGTACTGTCATTTCATACAAATACCTTTAGTATTTGTGCCACTGTATATTTAAAATGTACAATGACTATTAAGAAAACCAAAAGTGAGATTGTCATGTTAAATTAAATAAATATTTAAAGTTTAATAAGTCATTTGGCTCTGCTTTTTTAAAACAAATATATATATTTGTGATTTTGATGTGGTGTTGTTTTTTGCTTTCAGATGAGTTTGCTCGGGCCGTGTATGTGGCAACAGGCCTTAAGCTGACCCGGCACCTGGTTAACACCATCTTCAAGATATTTGATGTAGATCACGATGATCAGCTCAGTTACAAAGAGTTCATTGGTATCATGAAAGACCGGCTGCACCGTGGAGGCAGAGTAAGACTATATGTATAATATAACATATGCATAATATAACATATTTTATCAGTATAACATTAAGATTCTGAGCTTTCAAGTGTATATATGAAAAGTACATCACTGCAACTGTGGCGCCATCTGGTGTTATGTGACCATTTATTTATTTATTTGGTTTTTAACCACGTATAGCAACAAATTTGTTTATGGAGCATGGTCCTTTCTCCTTAGTAGTAAACAGAAGATTTCATATTTTAGAAACAATATTACTAAGAAAAAATACTGAAGTGATGACTAATTTTCTTCATTTCTTCTTGCCTACAGGGCTATAAATCTGTTGAGCGCTTTACTTCTTTTAAATCATGTCTGAAGAAGGAACTGGCTAGCAGATAAGTATCCAAGTAATCCTTTATTTAGTAATCCATCCGAAAGATAGATATGATTTTGTCAGTTGGTTTACTTAACTTTGATTGTTCATAAAAATTAAGCAAGCATAGAGCACATTAAATTCCTATCCAGATATATAGCGTAAAACATATGCCAGAGTAGTTGGCAGTTCATTCTGCTGTGGCGACCCCTAATAAATCAGGGACTAAGCCAAAGGAAAATAAATGTATGAATGTGTTAATAGTTTAGTGGTTTAGCTATAAGTCCGATTTTGTCTCTAATACTAAACCCAATGTTTGTATTAATATAATTTTAATATCAGCTTTTTTAAAGTGATCAATACCAATCATGTACCTTTTAAGTAGTGATATATTAATAATTCAGTATAGATGATGTTGCTAATGTGTTTTGCTGAATACTTGTTCTAAAATAAAACATAGCTGATCCCAAAATGTTGAACTCTGTGCTTATACTAGAAAATGTTTTGTTTAATATCTGATGATTGAGCGAGTGAATATTTAAAAAGTAAAGTTAACTCCTTTTGAATTGCACCAGGTGAACGAGAAACTTGATTTTTCCTTACTCTGAAAAAAAAAGGAAAACCCTGACAATATTCTGCTGTGGAAATATTGGAGAGAAAGCAAAACGCTCAAGATTTCACCATGAGATCTACCTCTTCCTCTTCTGAGCTCCAAACCTCTTTGAAGTCGGACTGGGATTGACGCTCTGCACTGCATGTTCTCGTATCTGCGCGGCTCTGCATGATCAAACTTTATTCTGTAATCTGATATTTATCTAGTCTGCATGCAGCCTGGAGGAAAGCACATCGCTCAGTTCAGTCGGTGCAAGTTCAAATTTTGTATGTCATACAGTTGCACATATGTTTGCAGACAGAGTAAAGATTATTTTTATGAACATTTAAGCAGCTTGAATTTCTCATCATAGACTTTTAATGATTCAATTCAATTCATCTTTATTTCTATAGCGCTCTTTACAATGGAGATTGTGTCAAAGCAGCTTAAGAAAAGAATTATATTATATGATTATAATGTGGTGTATTATATATCAATTATATAATATGCTTGTTTTTGTTTGTTTGTTTGTTTGTTTGTTTGTTTTTCGTTAATATCTATCAGGATTGATTATATATACTGAATCATACTGTATAAAGAATGATATTTTTCAGTGTTTGGGTTTAAAAGAGATCGTGTAGCTCATGTAGCATTAAGCCCTGTAACGAACATCGCCTTAATTAAAAAATAACTTATTTTTCTCATACAGTATTTGATTTTGAACAGGTATGATTGTACTAAGATTGTATAGAATTGTCTTGTCATATGAGGCAAATAACTGCAATTGCAATTCAAGCACTTGACAAATACAGACTTGAAATCTTTTCTCAAAAAGTTATGCA
>CAIGQW010054471.1:1801273-1835950 GCA_903798125.1 Danio choprae
GGCGACCCCAGATTATTAATGGGACTAAGCCGAAATGAAAATGAATGAATGAATGAATGAATATATATACATATATATATATATATATATATATTAATCCATGAATCATTATCATTTAGATAAAGCAATAAAAACAAAATGTAGGATTTTAAAACATAAATAAATATTGTAAAAGGTTAAGACTGAAGATTAAGACTATACTTTCAGTGATAATTTCTATAGTTCTTCACTAGGAGATGTATTTTGAAAGTGCTCTGTTTCCCAAACCACGATGAAGAGTCTTGATACTCTTTTCTGAGCATGAATCAGGTGTAGAGAAATGATTCATTTCATAAGCTCTGCATCATTGATGAACGTTCATTACATAACAAGATAGAAAAACTTGCCAAATCTTGAACTGCTTCGATTAAGGAAGCAATTAAAAAAAAATGAAAACAATAATGTTGCTTTTAAAAGGTATTCTAAGATGCTTCAGTCTAGATTAATTGACTGTTTTTTTTTCTCCCTAAATATGGTAGGTCAACTGGAGCCAACGTTAGGCACACAGCAGGAAGGTCCGCTGGTTCGAGCCTCGGCTGGGTCAGTTGGCATTTCTGTGTGGAGTTTGCATGTTCTCCGGGTGCTCCGGTTTCCCCCACAAGTCCAAAAACATGCGCTATAGGTGAATTGGGTAAGCAAAGTTGTCCGTAGTGTATGTGTGTGGATGTTTCCCAGTGATGGCTGCAGCTGGAAGGGCATCCGCTGCGTTTAACATATGCTGGAAAAGTTGGCGGTTCATTCCGCTGTGGCGACCCCCAGAATAATAACGGTACTAAACCGAAAAGAATATGATTGAATGAATGAAGTAGTAATCCATGTACTTGATATTCGGTCACTCACTGTCTCACTGACGGTGAGAAACATGATGACAAAAGTGACAATTGAAGTAATTGAAGAAATTCAGATACTTAAATGTTGCTTTTACAAATACTGAACACTTTATATTTAATCCAATACTTACTTTGTTTCTCAAAAGCGTCCAATGTGTCATGCTAACTTGTGAGCATGTCATTTGAATGCCTACATTGTGTGGAAATTATTAAACATATATCATTATGTATATATAATATTAAACAATAAGCAATTTTACGATTTTATAGTGTAACAAACTGTGGCGTACTTTTTTAGACCTGTCTCTTTAAACTCCTCCCTGCTCTGAACGATGACGCGAACAGCGCTAAACAGCTGACGTCACGCTCACACGGGTTGTTTTCTTGCGAGCTCGTGTACTTCAGACAACAGCTTAATCTATCATACTGTCATTAAAACTCAACGCATTTTATCGTCTTTCTCGGCACTTACATTTAAGTTTCTTGTCCGCTAATTTAAGCGGGCGTTCGGTCGCTAATACTTCTCAAACAGTACACAGGGTTGTGGCTAATGCTAATGGTGGCGTTGGGTATTTCTTGAATTTGTGTTTCATTTCGTCAGGCCTTTTCAAACTGACACCGCCGAGGGATTCAAGCGTTACTTAGCGTTTTGGCAGCCGAGAATGAACTGGATTTTCCCCCTGTCCAAGGGCTCTGGATCGATCCCTCCTCTGAACAGTTTACAGAAACAAAGACAGAGACAGATCGAGTCTCTCAAAGCTGCTCACTCCAAGTAAGTCTCTGTCCCAAACCTAGAGAGCTGAATACCTAGACAGCGTTTGGATGTTTGGGATGAAAATAAGAAGCACCTTGGGATTTAAGTCAAGCAAGTTGAACCATAACGTTAGGTGTGATGATTTGAGCATTGATAGCACGTGCTCGTTGATACGAACAGTGAAACGAATCTTCCGGAATACTCGATTTGTGTTGTTGTTATTATTGATGTGTGTGCGTGCTCGCTCGCGCGCGCGTGTTCAGGATGTGCTGTACATGTTTCAGATTAAAGTATTAGCTCTTCAATGTTTACTCCAGATCCCTTCTTACTCCGCAGGACACATCTTAAATTAGTGGCATAGTACACCGTGTGGCATTTCTTAACAGATTGATGGAGCTATTTTGGTGTTGACTTACCTGGTTCTGATTAAGTAACATTTTCTAGTCATTCAGAACACACGATTTGACCTGTTTACGCAATGGCGTGATCTGTACTAATGATCTTTCGGTTTCCTAGAATGTAACTAATACGGAGCAGTCCGTTTTGTTAAAGATAGCGAAATTTATAATTGTAGTTATAAAGATAATTGCTTAACGTGATTTCTTGAAAACTCAAGTGTCTTCAATCGGTCTGTCAAACTTGTAGTTCCGCCTCCAAATATTGGTTGAGATTTATTAAAGGGAAAATTCACTCAGAGACATGTCAAATTGCTCTTAATTTATCCTTGATTAGGCATGGGAAAATTATTAGTTCTCAGAATGTTCTTTGATGGTTAGTCAGAAAAGTTATCTTGGTGTAAATAGAGCATTTCCTTTAGGTTAGGATAATGTTCCTGTTGTCTTTAACCCTTTGACCGCCGCTCTACCAAACGGTTGACCATGTTTTTTATTGTTTTAAATAATGACTGTTAAAGTCATTTAAAGAATGACTGTTTTCAATAATGCCTTACACACAGAGCATTGTTGGTTTACAAAAAAAAATCAAACAAATGTCTTGTTGCACTACTACACTTGATTTTGGTTTTATTGTAAAAAAGAAAACAAAAAGAAAATCTGAAATGTTTTATGGCATACTTAAAAAAAAAGATGATTTAGTATTCAAAAATATTTTATTTGGAATATTTCTTTAAATAAATTGGTCTTACACTTCATATTTTCAGATTTTTCATTGTATATATGTATTAAGTCCGGTACTTTTACCATAAACCGACATGTCAACCATTTGGTAGAGGCTAATATTTTAGAAATTATGAGATGTGTTGAAAAACAATGCATTGAGTGTGTTTACTAGTGACATTAGAAGTTAAGAAATGCAATCCAAACATTTTTTTTCTTGGTGGGGCAGTTAAAGGGGTAATTTACTCAAAAAATAACATTTTGTGATCATTAACTCATCTTTCACTTGTTCCAAACCTTTATGAGTTTCTTTATTCTGTTGAACACAAACAAAGATAATTTGAAGTAAGTTGGAAACCTGTAACCATTGACTTCCACAGTAGGAAAACAAATACTATGGAAGTCAATGGTTACAGGTTTTCAACTTTCTTTAAAATATCGTGTTTGGTGTTCAAGAGAATAAAGAAACTCATAAAGAACTGGAGCTACTTGAGGGTGAGTACATTTTCATTTTTACACTATGCCTTTGTTGCAGAAAAAAAATATCCTTGCTACTTTTTTCTTTTTTCTTTTTTACCTTTTATGATGTCTCTATAGTATTGCAGAAATCCAGAAGGATGTAGAGTACAGACTTCCTTTTACTGTCAACAATTCAACTATTACTGTCAATATGTAAGTATAAATATTTTTTTATGAATTTATTTAAATGCACCTACATGGTTTTGACCAGGGTTTTAACATATTGTGTGATGTTTGTTGTTGTCTACAGCTTGCTCCCACCACAGTTCCCTCAGGAGAAACCAGTGGTTAGTGTGTATCCTTCAGTAGGTCATCATTTAGTAGACGGTAACAATGGAACAATGGTTACCAGCCCGCTCATAGCTAATGTAAGTGTTTCCTCATTTATTCTACTCAGGTTTTTGAATGAACCATTACTTGCATTTACCATATTTATTTCTTTTAAAATCACCATGAAATCAAAACACAGATAGAATTTTGCTGAATCTATTGTTAAAAATCTATCTGTGCATATGATTTTTATCTTTGTTTTTAATTCACATACCTTCATAATCTATAATCAAAATAACCTCTTGCTACATGACATTTCCTCTCTGATCACATGTTTACCAGTGTAAGCGCATGACAGCCTGTCAGTAACATGAAATCACAGCAATAGCAAACATGAAAAATTCCAGATCGTTAAATCAAGATCAGGCCTTTGAAAAGCTATTTGAGTTGTATATATATTTCCATAGGGAAAAAAACTATAGCACATTTAGTTTCATTCCATCTTTAATATATTCCTGGTCTTATTGTGCACCATTTATCATTCATTCAATAATTTTCCTTCGTCTTAGTCCCTTATTTATCAGGGGTCGCCACAGCGGAATGAACCACCAACTATTCCGGCATATGTTTTACGCAGTGTATGCCCTTTTAGAAGCATTAAGTTCTTGATAATATAAGATTAATTCAAGGCTGAATAAGACTGAATTGCTTTCATAGTGTAAACACTCATGTGGTCGAATTCATTCAAACAACCACTAAAGACTAGCTACTCTCTACATAGATATTTAAAAGAAGGATTAAAAACTTTACTGTCAGAAATCATAAGTTTTGTTTGAAAGTGAAATAAATCTGCAAAGCATAATATTCTTATGTTCCTAAACCAACTGTGCGCAGTGTTTGCGTGGCTATAAAACAAAAACTTTAGTTTTTAGTATAATTTTTGTCTCCTTACATTCACGTGTAAGTTGCATGATCTTATTTTGCAATATAAGAGTTTGCAATATAGGAAAAGCCCATACATACACACATAGATTTTCCCCTTGAAGAAATCAGTAAATTGATCGAAAGTGGAAAAAAAATATTGATTAAAACATGTGAACAGAAATATCTCTCTCTCATCTACATCTAATCCATTTCACAATGCATTATAAGGTGTAAACAGTACCATTAGCATAATATTGTACTATTTTTTTTTCTTTTTCTCAATAGTTTGGAATGCATTCAGATTTAGGCAAAGTAATTCAGAGTTTGCTAGATGAGTTCTGGAAAAGTCCTCCGGCCTTGATGTCAGGTCCCACGTTTCCTTAGTGAGTATTTATCACTATTTTACCTCATAGTCTCGTCTAATAAGAAAGATCTCTAATTTGTGCTTTTGTCTGTTTTGTCACTCAGTATGTACAAACCATCGGCAATGCCCACTTACCCAACACAGAGCTTCCATTATGTTCCTGCCTTCCAACCTCAGGATAGTCAGCGGCCGATTGGCCCCGCCCCTGTGCCACATGCAGGGGTGGAGCCTCAACAAGCCCTGCCCAGACCAGCAGCACCAGCTTACGGACTCATCACAGACCTTCCACTTCCTGTACCAACTGCTGACTCGCAGGTACCCGCTGGGTCCAAAATGAGCTAATTGGTTTATTCTAATTCCAGTTACTGTATTTTTTCACTGCTATATCTAGAGACGCTTGTGTATATATTGTGTATGATTCTGAGTACTTGTGCTTTAAACAGTAAACAAAAAAAGAATTTGAATTCAGTTCAGATGGCAATTAAAAACAAAAACAACAAAAATACAAATTTGATTTGGAATCATTTGGTTTAAAGTGTATTTTAAGTGAATATCTGATGTTAAAAGTAGGATTCGGATTAAAAAGTAGGATTTAGAATATTGTGACTAAAGCAAAACAGAAACTGGAGGTGATACATTTGTGTGTCATAAAGTTTATTATATTTGCCACCAGCTACATATCCTGGTTCAGATACAGCTGTGCCACAATACTTGCTTTGACAATAATCCTAAAGCCTTTTTTATAACCCATTAAAAAAGCTATACAATCAGTGTAAAACGGTGTAGCTTAACGATAGATTAAGGATCTAAGACTATTTATGCCATGCATTATTGAAGCCCCTTTCCACCATATAAAAATGCTTTGGCTGAATCTTAATTATGGCATAAAAAATAATAATTATGAGTTTCTGAGACTATGCCATGCATCATTGTAGCTCATTTCTGCCACATAAAATTAACAAAACATAAAAAACAAGGGTTATAAATATGCAATAGAGGTAGACATGTTGAGACACTAAGTCATATTTATGACATTAATCAAAAGTCAGTTTACCTCAAAATTATGTCAGAATTTTGTTTTAATATCTCATAATCATGAAAATATTGAGGATTCATATTAAGAAGTTACTCTACTCACAGAGTTTGTATATAAAAAGCAGCGTAGGGCTATGCAGCATAATTTTGCAAAACTTATAGGATGCAGTGAATTTCTTGGGCTATGCTATGAAGTATACTGTTTTTATTTCAACATTAATATGTAATGAAAGCTCATTTCCACCTCATACAAAAGCTTCAATAAATCATAATTGATATAAAAGTTAAACATGAACTAAAACGTTTAAATTATGATACATGAAGTCATTATGGTGAGATTTAAAGTCAAAAACATTATAGTCATTATTATGACCTAAGTTATTCTTCTTTTTTTTCTATTTTCTTCACCTTTTCTGGCATAATTCTGGTTTATTTGACTTGTTAGAATTTTCACTCATCTAACTATGACCTAGTTTTAACATATTAAGTCATAGTTACAAGAAGTCAAAAATGATTACAAAGTTATGAGAAAGACAAGATTAAGAATAATTAATCTGTTACAACTTTTTATCAGATTCTAGTTATCTGATTATTTTGATATCTCACAATTTAATTTACCATATAATGTAACTAATTTGACCTTATAATTATTATTGAACAAAAATATTGGCCATATTTGGTTCTTATGTTGAAACAAGCTCTACTATAACACATACCATATTGAATTTAGTTTTGAAAATGCACTACTTCTAATCAATCAACATTGCAATTTAGACTTTTATGAATCAGCATTCAATAATGGAGTGCATTACTTTCGCTTTGTTTAAAAAAAATGATGTCTATCCAGTCTAATGCATACAGTCGGCATGCAATAACAGGCACACAAACATTTCTATTCATTAAATCTAAAGCACTGTGGAACACATAAGGCACAATAACCTGTAAAGGCTCACTCGTGCTGTTCTTCTTTTGTAGTCAGGCCTGAATGGACACATATACAAGATGCCTGATATCCCAGATACATTTTCAGAACTATCTGAGATGAGGTACGGTACTTCAAAACATTTCTTGTCTTGCATTTGTTTTTTTCTTGTATGTTTAAGGTAAAGTGCTAAAACATCTCAGTTGCATTTACCTATTTTCTTAAAGTGGCCCTATTATGCTTTTTCCAACATTACCTTTCATGTAGCACATAATGTAGCTACTTGTGAGTGTAAAAGCTTAGCAAAGTTTCAGTCATCAAAGTACACAATAAATGGAGCTATTTTCTCCCAATAATAAAAAGAACCAATTCTGAGCTGCCAGAAATGAGTTTCTCAGTAATTCTAGCTTTACCTCCAGAACAAAAAATGCATGTAGATTTTTAACAAGTTTGCATAATGTCAGTCTATGGTCTTTATTGGCTGCCTACTGATAATGATTAATTTGATGAGGGTCACTTGTTGTAACTAAGGCCTGGGAGATTTTGGTTTGTGTTGTCCATAAGGTGCTCATTTCTGAGCTTCGAATGCAAGTACAAGTACTTTGTTGTATAAAAATCACAACAGACTGGGTCATCTGACCAATTTGAGCAAAGCAGCCTCTCTGAAGGCAGTTTAGAGAGACTGGATCCTTGAACAAATTGTTTTAAATATATCAGATGAGATCATACTGTGTATATTTAGGATTAATGTGAACTTGGATAGATGTAAACAGAGTCTGAGAAAGTTCCAAAACAAAACTAGGAACATTTAAAACGGCAAAACGGATAGCTAAAATGGTTTGTTTGAATGTATTGAGATGAAGTTGACATTAAAGGGTGAAAAAATTTAAATTCTGGAATTAATTTCTACATGGCATTCCAGTCCCCTGAGACCTTCAACTTTGGAACACATTGATATTTTGGATTAACTTTGGATATTTAAGATTAAATCCAAGAGCTCTCTTATCCTCCATAGACAGCAGTGGTCTCAAGATGTTTTAAGTGAAGAAAAGACAACATTGTCAAAACATTTTGTGTGACTTCAGTGGTTCAACTGTAATCATATGAAGCACCAAGAACACTTTCACTCAAGCATCAAAAAGCAAACACTAAAACAAAAAATTACTATGTCTTCCACGTCAGATGAGGGTGTACATTTACTACAGGCAAAGCAATGCTTGCATGTTGCACTGCTGACTCTCATAGCAATATTGACCCATAGTAAAACAACGGTGAACAAAGTCATTTTTACATGTTTTTTAGCACATAAAATTGTTATTGGAGCTTTATAGGATTATAGTTGAACCACAAGTCACAAGGATTGTTTTGGCATTGTGTTTGTTTCCTGTTTTGGACTTCTGGAACATCTCTGGCCGTCATTGTCTATGGAGGGTCAGAGAACTTTCAGATTTTATCTAAAATATCTTAATTCGTCTTCGGAAGATGAATAGCATTAAAATGTTTGAGTATACCCTTTAATAACACTGTCATTTTTCTGGCGTGTTTGTGTGTTCATAGTGTTTCTCAGCTGAAGGACATGAGCGATCAGGATGATGTGCTGTTGGACTTTTTCATGTGTCTGCCTCAACTCAAACAAGTAACCTCTGACAAAGAGGAGCTGGTCAACAGCATCGTAGAGATGGCCAGTGAGTTTGTCCTGCACACTACAGTTTGAGCTAATCATTATTTTCTTGATCAATATTAGGGCATTATTTTCACATTCAACTTTTTTTTTTTGAGCAATTGTGTCAAATCTGCACCAAAACAAATTAGTTTGATATTGCCAGAACAAAGTGGCAATTGATAAAAGAACTCAAGTTGTTAAGTAAAGTAATGTTAATGTAAAATAAATCTATGATAAGAGTGAGTTTTACAGCTAAAGATGTGTGTCATTAAAGCTACAGATAAAGCCACTTCTCAGTTCTTTTTTTTAATGGATGTTGTAGTGGAGCATAAACAAGTGCCCTCTGACCAATAAGAGGACAAGTTGTACTTGCATCAATTTTGATGTACTTTGAAATGTGAAAGCAAACCAAAAAGAAACTGCACCACTGTAGCAAATTAAGCTCCAGTTTTGGAACTAAGCACACAATCTACAATTCTGAAAACACAAGGATTAGTAGTAAATATTTCTTGTAATGGGGTATATGCACACAGACTTTAAAATATGCAAATGTCTTTTACCACAGTATATTCAATTGGGTTTCACCTGCTGCTTCTGACAGTGCTTGTGTTTAAAAGATCTTTTTTTTTATGCTAGAACCACTAAATGAATGCTTAAGTCTATTTGATTGTATTTTAATTACATTACAACATCGATGCTGAAAAAGGAACCTTGTGAAATTGAAAATAGCAACATAAATCTTTCACCAGAAGTTTATCGGTGGCTGAAGAACACTAGCTGTGCGTAAAGCCCATTCAATATTCATTCATTAATTAATTTTCCTTCGGCTTAGTCCCTTATTTATCAGGGGTCGCGACAGCGGAATGAACCGCCAACTAGCTGCTCCCATTCAATATATTATAGATAATTTAGGTCATCATATTAGGCTTTAAATCTCACTAAACTCAGATTTGTCACACATATCAGTGTAGATGAGATCAATGTTTTTGGACCAGCTTTGCAAATAACAGAAGGAATATATTTTTACTTGCAGAGAAGAACTTGCAGCTTGAGCCTCAGTTGGAGGGCAAGAGACAAGAGATGCTGTGTAAAGTATGTACTTTCACTAATACGGGCACAAATAATTGGGTCCAAAATAGTGCAACTATTAGCATTTTTCATTTAAATATTTCCCTTATTGTACATAATGACTGTTGTCTGTACTAAAACAAGATTGGACCCACTTTACATTACAGTATTGTCAACATCCTTCATTTTGAGAATGCTAATAAATAATAAATATCTGGTGTTTTCTTTCTTATTTTTTTTCTTCTGTAGTATGAACAGTTAACTCAGATGAAGTCGGTATTTGAAACCAAAATGCAAAGACAACATGAGCTCAGTGAGGTAAACATATTCAGAGATGGGAAAAATACTATTTTGCATTTATTATTTGCATGTTTGATTTTGTTTCAGTAGGACAAGGAAATGAGAAATATATTATCTGTTTGTGGTTTTTCTGGCTCTCTATTGTTTTGCCTTTTTCCCTATTTTTATATTTTTTTTGATTCAGTTAAATTTGGTTTTACTAGGTAAGATTAGGTAAATTATATGAAGCAAAGTCTGTTTCCCAGGGGTGCTTTTATTTAATAAAAGAGTACAGTCAAAACTAATGTTTTGAACTAAAATAAAATAAAAAAAAAACTGTTTAAAATTTTAGAAAATGTATTCCTGTGATATCAAACCATCAGCTAACATTACTTCAGTTTTCAGTGATGCTTCATAAATGTTCCAATAGTTTGATTAGTTTTTTTTTGTTATCTTACTGGTGCTTATTTATTAATAATATTTGTTATGCAGACTTTTTTTATTATTTTTTTATTATTATTATCTTTTATCTTTGATAAAAAGAACAGAAAAAAAATATGTATTGGTAATTTGAACCTATTCTAATATAATACATATACAGTACATACTCTCTATATAAATATTTGTCAGCTTAATAAACAAATATTTAGCTTTTTTTAAATTGTCTTTTTCCAGAGCTGCAGTTTGAGTGCGTTGCAGGCCAGATTAAAGGTAGCGGCCCATCAGGCTGAAGAAGAATCTGAGGAGACAGCAGAAAACTTTCTGGAAGGAAAAACAGAGATTGATGACTTCCTAGCCAGCTTTATGGAAAAGAGAACGGTATTAAGCAACAATTCAAAACTGTACAGCACCAAAATATATATCAACTCATCCCCATCGCTGATGGAATTTCCGTTTATCCGTTTTGTTCGATCTTCTAAAACAGCTTTTTTAGATGCTAAAACAGGCAATATGGAAGCAGAAACAAGCAATTAGCTCAATACCTAATGGCACACTAAACCCTTTTCATCTAAATCTGCACTTTTGTGAAAAAATGGCACATTGACTGTCGGGTTTGCTCAGTACAGTGAGTATACAAAGAGTGCCTTCTGTAACAGACACTCGCACATAGAAGCCATTGTAAGACTACACGACAACTGCACATAAAGTGTGTAATTTGGGATTGGGCCATAGAAGCATTGCTTACGCACATGCAACCTGATGTGATCATCAGACATTAAATAGCATAACTGCTTAATATTACGGAATATAATGCTAAAAGACATACATTTATGTACGAGCTATGGCGTTGAGGGCATGAAAAGCTGATGTATATGCACAATATATTGATATTTTACTCATAAATTAAGTATTATCAATATATATATATATATGTCAGCATATTACTTTAAGGTTATTCTAGAACAGCCACAGAAATTATTATCAACATTGAAATCATTTTAGGCTTGTCACTCAGAATTCTATTATTGATGCAATAACAAAAGCTCAATGATCAAATATGCTACACTGTTTTGAAACTATAAAAATGACTTCAAATTAATTCATCTCATGAGGCTAGTGTGATGTTCACGAGACATTATGTTCTGTTACAACTTATAATAGGAATTATTACAGCTATAATAGGAAGTGAACTGAGAAACAAAACTATGCTTGTCGTGCCATTTTATTGGGTCTAATTATATGGTGTAATGTGAAATAATAACTTCCTAAAAGTTGTCATGACAATGTTCTAATCTTTTTTGATCATCATTTCTTTTCAGCTATGTCATAGCAGAAGAGCCAAAGAGGAGAAACTCCAGCAATGTATGAACACACACGGACAGTTTCCCGCCACACATTAGATTTAACATCCCAGGAAGGTAATTTCCATTTGCTTCACTTATTTACTTTCTCATTTACTACACTCATTTATTTTGTTGACTCTTGCATTAATAATAAACATTATATTATATGATTTATCGCAGGTTTGGGATCAATCTACCAGCAGACCGGTGGGTTTAAAACAAGCAGCGCATCTTGTGGTTTACAGTCTGGATTGGGCAAATATAAAATGCACAAGACACAGATTTTGGCACCATTCTTTAATGAAATAACAATTATTTTATTTGCACAGAATTCCTAAAAAGTGTTAAGCTCCCGCTGGTTAATTAGAACAGATGTGAGCACGGCTGGATGTGGCCAGACTTGACTTTGAACCAAATGCTGAAATCAGAAGAGCGCAATCTGTTCTTAATAGTGTTCAGAAACAGAAACCGAGTTCTAAGCTTATTAGTTGTGACAAATGGGATTGGGCCTTGTAAGCACTTGAAGATGATTTTCAACAATGTTAATGCTGCCGTAAATGTACGACAAAAAACATACTGTATTTAATAATGTTGATAAAAAAAGCCTTTATTATAATTAGACATTGTATTATATGTTTATTTAATTTGATAGGTTAATAAAACATTTAGAATAATCCCTTTTGTGGTTTTGCATCTTGGGTGACATTTATGCTTGTTTTCATATAAACCATCTTTGTGATATTCTCTGTGAACACATGTTGTGATGCTTAAATTGGTTTTGCCTTTTAATTTGGCATATTTATCTACTATATCCAATAGCATAAAAATAATTGTCAGTATTATGATATAAAAATGATATTATCCGAGCAATAATACAAGCTTAGTTTCTGAATAATGGTCAATTGAGAAGAATGTAAACACTTTAGCTGGATCCAAAATCACATACTACTTGAGTGGGTATTGAGTGACCACTTCAAAGGGATGAAGGGTGTAGGGTTTTTGTTTTTTTGGAACGCACTTCTGAGTCATCCTAATGTGTCATCATAGTTTTTGTACACTAGCTGAAACCCACAAAGCACGCTCGAAATGATGAGTACATTGTGCAGGCTGCGCCTTTATTTATTTATGCACGCATGAATGTATTTATATACATTATGTACACTACCGGTCAAAAGTTTGGGGTCAGTTTTTTATTTTTATTTTATTCTATTTATCAAGGTGGCTATTAATAAAAGTAAAAAAATGTTAAATATTTATTAAAATTTTAAATAACTGCTTTCTTATTGTATGTAGTTTCAAATTAAATTATTACTCCAGTCATTATTGCTTTTATTACTATTACCATTAATAATAATAAATTAATATTAGTTATTTCTGAAGGATCAAGTGACTGAAGAGTAATGAAGCTGAAAATTCATCTTTAAAATCACTGGAATGAATTATTAAATTAAATTATTAAAAATTATTTTATTGTGCAATAACACTTCACAATTTTACTGTATTTTTGATGAAATAAATGCAGCCTTGGTGAGCAGGATAAGCTTATTTTAAAACATATAAAAATCCCCAAACTTTTGACCGGTAGTGTATGCATTTATAATTTTATTTATTTTAGAATTATTTTATTTCTAACTGTTTTTATTTATAACTTTATTTATATTAGCGTAGTTACTTTTAGAAAAATACCAAACATACATTGATAAGTAAAGTCCACAACAATATTTGTGGGTGCCTTCATTCCAAAAGGCCCTTCAAAGTGGCCAGTTTTGAGCACTTCAGTTTGGAACGACGCTTCAATATGGCGGCCATGATTGTTTTAGCTCCAAAGTGCCTTCCAGAGTGTGATACAGTCAAGCCCTAAAATTATTCTTGGGCCTGTGGTAAGAATAATTTCGAGCTTAACTGTATATCCCGTTCGGAATGCACCACAATAGTAGGCATATTTCTTGCCTACTATTTTTCAAATACTATGAATTCGACCATACTACTATGCTCATAACCTGTTTTGCACATACTATATAGAAGGAAATTATGCTATTTTGGATGCACCTTTTGAACATACTTCGTGTTTAGTTTCAAATAACTGCTGGACTGCGTTTAAGAAACCTGTTCAGGAAAAAAAAAGTCATATTGCAGTTCAGTTTATTGCTGCTACACATTTCAAAGTGATCTTTATCATGTTCTTTAACTTAATTATGCCCAGATTTATACAATTTACATTAAAGATCTTGAAGTGAAGAGTATGTAAAAATTGTCTCCAGAAATGTTGTAATTGTTTATTTATTGAGAGCCCAACAAATTAACATAGTTCTAGGATCCAGACAAATCTACCAGTGTAGTTTAAATATTCATCAAAGGGATTGATTGTCTATGGGTCAGAGTTTGTCTACAGGTACAGAAATGGGAAGTAAATGTGGTGTGGCTGCCGTACAATTCTCACTTCCATACAGTTCTTGTTTTCACATGTACAATAAATTTTCACAATTTATATTTAAGATGAAACACACAGGTTGGAAATCTGTTGGTCTTGATAGGCACAGTCCAAATTCCATGAAGATATGGGCTATGTTTTGAATGGAATACTAGCATACTCTATATACTGACTTAAAAACAGTTCCCAAACACTTCCCAAACAAACAAAAAATGTCAGGGCCTAAAGTGTAATGACAAATGTGACAAAAAATTGCCCAGGTAATTAATTGTACTGCTCAAGAACATAATGTGCTTTATTTACACATGAGCAGCTCATTGTAACAGTGTTTTCAGTGTCTTGGAGCAGTTGGTTCACTTGTAACCTCACATCCAATTGGAAATGCAAGTTTTTACCTTGCAGCTTACCAACAAAATAAAAGTTCTGGGGTTACCAAAGAAAAAATGGAAAAGTAAGAAATATTGGCAGTCAAGAACGACTTTTTGTGTTGCTTTGTAGGATGCCATATTTTAAGAAGCAAGTGTGAAATTTGGCAAAAGTAAAACATATTCTGACCCAGCAGGCACACAATGTCATAAGACGTTAATATTAGGTTAGTTTAGGTCGTGACATCAGGTGACCAAAATTCAATGTCTTGCCAGTGTCTAAGAATAATACAGTGTCAAATAACGATGTCAGATGATGTTGATATTTGGTTGATTTTAGGTTGCGTTGGAAAGTGACCAAAATCCAACGTTGAGCCAACATCTTAAACCAACGTCATATTGACGTCAAATACTGACATTTATTCGTCAGGTATGCCAACAAAAAAATCCAACGTTTGATAGACGTCATCGTGATTACTTCCACACAATGTCAAGCTGTAACATCATTAGATGTTGATATTTGGTTGATTTTAGGTTGGACATTGACGTTGGCCTGATGTTGGGTTCTGATGTCAACCCGATTTTCATTTTCAAACAAAATGCAGCGTCCCCACAACGTTGGGCTACAACGTCAATCTGACATCATGTTGACATCCTGTGCCTGCTGGGGCATTTCCAATATATGTTTTGTGCATTGGCATGAGTAGTATGGTAATATGCTGTTCCGAACATAGCTATAGAAAATGTCAAGACTAAAAAAATAAATAAAATTATCAGTGAAATACACAGTGAAACTAAAACTTAAATACTGTGATAATGCTTTACTGGAATAAGGTGTTTTTCCTCAGACTGTTTTATGACATGTGTACTTGTGCACATACTGTATTAACACATACTTTATACTGTAAAATAACATTTAAAAACAGCACAGTTCCCAGTTCGGTACCCGTTACTGTGCTTTTATCCCTCACTGTTACCAGTTCTGTTCAATTCAGGCAGGTATTTTGACCACCTCTTCCGAATCGGGGTCTTTAGTGTCGTCTCCAGCACTGGAGGAGTGGCTGCTGAGATCAGCCACCCCTGACTCCAAATCACTGCAGGTTGAAAGGTCGTCGGGGTCACCGTTCTTGGTGTGGGCTGCTAGATCTAGCGGCAGTGTGAAGGAAGGAGTGTGTTTCTCGCCTCTTGGGGTGGTGAAGTAGTCTAGAGGGCTGCTGAGTTCACCTTCATTCCAAATGGGGCGGCGAACGCGTTCAGACAACCTGCTGCTCTTCTTCTTCTCCCCTGAAGTTTTCTTCTCCTTCAGCTGGGCAAGTCTCTGTTTAGGTGAGTACGTTTGAAGAAGACAAAGTTGGACCGTTTTAAATCAAAGGAACAAATCAATCAAATTCTAACTGTGTTTGAAATGGATACTGCATAGTATACTTGGAATGTGTAATATGGGAATAAACTGCACCCATCCTCTACATGTGGGTGCGTTTTAAAGGGGTCCTATTATGCCCTAATTATAAGATGTAATAAAAGTCTCTGAAGTATGACATCAGAAAAAGGATTGTCGGAGTATTGTGCGAGTATTAAACTGACAGACTGCTATTAAAGGGGACCGATTATGCCCCTTTTTACAAGATAAAATAAATCTCTGGTGTCCCTATAGTGTTTATTTGAAGTTTCAGCTCAAAATATTCTACGAATAATGTTTTATATTTTATAAAACCGCCCCCTTATTAGGCTTTAATCCTAATTGTGCCATTTTGGTGACTGTTGCTTTAAATTCAAATAAGATTGTTTTCAAAAGAGGGCGGAGCTACAAATGCCTATGTGTCAGAATAGTGGCAGATTCAGAAACAAGACTAACGTCCTATGCTAATGAGGGAGAGATCTTCACTAATGGGTGGAGCTTTCCCCCTCTAATGACACGTCAAAAGGGAGAATGTCAAAATGTTTCTGCAGACTGTTTTTATGGTGTGATTGTAAAAAATAAAACTAATAAATTTGTACTATTAGAAGCGTGTTATATTCACAGGCACAACTGTGTTTAAACGCCTTATAAAAGTGATATTTACATAATAGTTTCACTTTAAGTAAGAGTAAGAATTGTAAATTACCTGCCATTTAAATCCTGGCACCTCTTTAGTCCACTTTCATTCCACTTTCACTTTTTACATAATTTTAATTCCAAAAAATTCTAAACAGATTTGCACCCTTTATTTTTTGGAGAACATTTTTTACAGTTAAAAATATGGAGTAAATGTTAAAGCACCCAAATCACTTTTTATTTTTTATATTAGTCAGCTGATATTCACAGATTTGATTAAATTAATAAATTAATTAGCTTTCGTTTATACTCTGATAGCTGCTAAACCAGGACTAGTAAGAGAACGTTTGCTTTTTATATTTTTTATCTTTCGCCTTCAAACTATGATCACAGAGGTCAAAGTTTAATTCTTGTGTTTAATTCTAATGTTTAAGAATGCAAAGAGTGAGTCTTTTGTGGCCAAGTTCAAAACTTTTCTCTTGGACACGGCAACAACACACCACTAACACAACCAAGAATTCTCAAAATCCAGTATTTACTTTCCCAGAAGGAATCTCAGAACTAAATTCGAGGTGTCTGAAAGGGGTCACATTGCTAACAAGAACATTATTTTGTGTATTTGGAGGAATGCAACCTTTAAAAAAATACTCTATTTTCAACATAACATACATTTTTATTTCTCGTCTCTGGTCTGTCTTTCTGCTTTTTACAAATATCCCCGTTCTGAATTGCAGTTTGCCCTGATTGCCCAGATATCCACTGCGTTATGATTGGCCGAATACCCAAAATGTGTGACTGAAATGTTTACCCTTACTACCTTAACTCAAAGCTGAATCAGATCCAGAAAATTAAGATGACAAAACCAATTGATTTACTTCAACAGCGTGGCTTAGAGTGTTCTGTATATTCTTCTTAGCAGCAAATAATGACGATTGAAAACTTGGATTTAAATGAAACTAACTGTTTACTGAAGTTGTACACTGAAAACAGCATCGAACTCGGAACACGCACTGAGTTAGTTAGCATAGTTACAGGCGTGCTCTCAGTTGTTCTTAAAGCTGAACAGCATATCAATGTCAAAGTAATTATTTTTACATTATGACTATAAAAACAATAAATGAGACATTAACTAATCTTTCTTATTGTCATACTTCAATTTAAGTCCCAACATAGATATTGGTAGGGCTTTGTTTTACAAACAAAGCAGTTTTACTTTAGCCTTCTTTAAGTATACATTCGGCCAGTGTTTTGACTATTCTCTCACTGACTGATGTAGATTTGTAGAAGTGTGTTTGAACGAGGCATTTTAGGAAGGTGTGGATAAGTCTTAAGTTTTATAAAATCTATCTATTTGGGTTTGAAGCTTTATTCTTTGAGAGTTCACAGATCTTATCTATCTATGATCAATTAAAAAAACTTCAAATACAAATTAAAATAAAATAGCATCATATAACCCCTTTAAAAGTTCAGAAACAGTGTTTACTTGTATAGAGAGTGACTCCCTATGCAACTGGATTGCTTTGCGAGTATGCTGATGGTCAATCAGGAACATTATACGCACAAAAAAAACTCAAAGTGTAAAAAAGCATAATAGGACCCCTTTAAAATTGGTATATATGTGATATATATATGCATGCAAGTGTATGCCTTGGCCAGCGTCCGTCTCCCGCGGTACCTCCTGGTGGGCTGTAAGCTCCTCTTCCAGCTGCTGTGACTCCTCCCTCACTGCATTTAGACAATCTGCTGGAGACTGCTGAGAAGACAAGCTTCTCTCTGCACGGCCATACATCCCCTTCCAAAACCTACAACATCATTCCCAGCTCATTATCCTCTATGGCACATTATTACCCAACAAACCTATTTTGAGCCCCTAATGCATTTAGGATGGCAAATAAAGGGTTAATTACAAATTAATGATTTAAAAAAACAAAACAAAAAACAAAGTCTGTGTCTTGGTTACTGTCATTTTAAAATGTTTATACCATGCTTTTTAAATAAATTTTTCTGAAGTATATTAACTGATTTTTATAAGCTTTTATTGCTATTACATTTAATTTAGTTGCTTGCTAAGAACATATTTCTATTCATAGAAGTTTACTTAAGCTTTTATGAATAAAAATAATTTGTAGAACCAAAGGAGCATACAAAAACATTCAAAATATGCAAATATGAGACAATGAATTGTAAGTGTGAATGGATGTAGAGGTATGCTTTATCTTTTAATTAAGCTATTTAGTTTAAACTTGACCTTTAATTATAACTAAAGTAAATCATTAAGAGGCTAGAAGACAGATCTGTTCAAATATGTCATGTAGAAGTTCTTCATCAATGGTAGGTGTAATAAAATACCTTATACACATACATACAGTACGTACATATTTTCTGTGCTGTTTCAACAAGTTCAACTTTGATCCATTTCTATCCATTGCCTTCAGGTAACAACTCAAAACAACTTTTTAAATCTATCCCCCCTCCTGAAAACTGCTGGAACACACTTGAAACTTTTGGATCAGAAACATGGAGACTGAAAATCAAGTTGACCCAAGGTAATACATAAGCATAATGCAGAGTTATAAGCATCCGTGAGACTGGATTAGCCTAAATTAAATCATTAAAGGCAACAAGACAAACAGTAACACATATTATAAAAACATAACAGCCTTTTCTTTGCCCAAGTCAATTTAAATGTAAAAAAAAAAATAATAATACTGACAAGTTAAGAATCAACACCTTTATGCAGCTACAATGGCTGGAAAAGAAATATGCCCCAAAGTGTCACTGCATTTTTTTAATTTTATTTGTAATTTTTTTGGCATCCAATTTAATTAAATTTTCTCATTCATATTTTACAGAGCTCTTTACAGGGTTCACACACTTCTTGTAAGGACTTGAATTTCAGACATATAGATTCAAGGCCTGGAAAGTACTTAAAAACAAACATGGGTCCACATGCTTGTATTAAATTAGAAATAATTTGTTTTATTTCACCAATTGTCAAAAACAGAAGAAAAAAAACTGAGAAATTCTTAAAAAATAAAAATCTTAAATGTATATCTTGTACAATAACACTGACAAATAATACAGATTTTATCAATATTTCAGAAACTGCATTTGCATATTAGCCGTTTTGAAATCTACAAATTTTATTAAAGAATGTTTGAAGATGTTATAAAAGCATATGCAGGGCTATGGAGACGGTTTGACTTACTTGAAGCAGTAGGCAGTGGTGAGTGGTCTGAGAACCCCCTGTGTCTGGCTGTGGTCTGTCCTGTACAGAGGGTTGGTGTAATCAGCCCTGTTCTCCCAGAGGTGTGGCCACAGAGAGTGGGTTCGCTCCTGTAACCTGTGAAGTGCACAATGAATGAGGCAAACGAACACATAAAAGTAAGGAAAGTGAGGTAATTCAACAGTTGCTTCACCTTTTGTTTGAAAAAATTGAGCTGCATCAAAGGCTTACCGCAATCGTAAAAAGCAAATCTGATGCCAACCTCTGTTCCCTGTAGAATGTTACAGTTTAATATTAATGTAAACTGACATTATTAAAGTTATTTGGAGACTGCTTACAATTTTTGTGAATTTGACTTGAATATTTGTGGTCAAAAGCTGCTTATTAAGATGGAAGAAGAAAGCTAAATGAGAGGGATGAAATGTTCTGTATTTACAAGACTTTTGAAATTCGAAATATCTGACATCACATAAAGAAATAAATGCAAATACTTTCTTTAAAAGTTTAGGATGTCAAAATGTTATCGGTGTATCACAACAAAAGTATTTCCAACATGGAGGAATTCTAATCAAAGAAGAAAAAAAGAACTTTGTTATTTATTTGGAGAAATCACGGTCAGTACATGATGCATGTTGAATGTGCATGAGTTCTAACTGCAGTTAACTTAGCAGCCACCGATGTCGCTAATAAGCAGGGTTTCTGTATTCTACACGATTCTACATAGCCGCCTTTAGGCATTTAAACTAAGCCGACAATCATCCTATTTTTGCATTTCACCACACCATTTGGTACTAACTGGACCCCTATTATATATACTATAAACTTTGTTTTACAATGGTCAAAGTATCAAGGTGACCTACTATCTCCACCTATCACATGAGGTCACATGACAGCGACAAAATGTCAGTTGTAGTAAAATTATAATTTCATTCATACTACACTGTAAAAAATGCTGTTGAAAAATCGATTTGTGTGCCCAACCCACAAAAATTCTAATTGAAAACATTTCCCCCCACCTTTCAAACCCAAGTTAAACCCTTGAGTGTACTTATTATTTGACTATTAACTATAACCTTTGTAATGTGTTCAGGTTTTTACCAATTCTTTAATGTCGGTTTGATGTGTATTTGAGCTTTAATAGAGGTTCTCATAATGTCAACGCGATTTTGTTTCCTTGTGCACCCTTTGTGGATGTCACAGTCTAAAAAGTGAAGCCAAACTATTTCGATCTGGCTGCAGTAGAGCCCATACATTCCACCGTCTCCATGCGAACAATTGGGAGGCGAGCGAAACTGGGGGAAAAAAAATCTAAGTACAGAGTTTCCATCATTTAGGTTCCTCACACACTGATGAACGTCCAAGTATTTTTGTTGTTGAATAAGTTGTATTTTGCTTCATGTAAAAAACAGATTTGAGTTTAGTTTAAGTAGAACTTTGATACTGTAGCTCCAGTTCATGATCACTTCTGTTTGCACCATCATCCTAAAGGTGACAGCGATCAAACCTGGGACATTTTGAGGCTTCACTTTTTTACCATGTAAGCAAATGGGGACCCCGTTGTCTGTTTTATTTTACAATCTATGACATAGATTCATGAATGTTGCAAAGCTGTAGTAGCATGTGATTGGATTTTGCCATTTTGAGGGCAGTATGGGGCGACAAGGTGGCTCAGTGGTTAGCACTGTCGCCTCACAGCAAGAAGGTCGCTGGTTCCTGCCCCGGCTGGGTCAGTTGGCATTTCTGTGTGGAGTTTGCATGTTCTGTCCATGTTTGCGTGGGTTTCCTCCATAGTCCAAAGACATGCGGTACAGGTGAATTGAATAAGCTAAATTGGCCGTAGTGTATGTGTGTGAATGAGTGTGTATGAATGTTTCCCAGTACTGGGTTGCAGCTGGAAGGGCATCCACTGTGTAAAACATATGCTGGATAAGTTGGTGGATCATTCCGCTGTGGTGACCCCTGATGAATGAAGGGGCTAAGCCAAAGGAAAATGAATGAATGAATTAGGGCAGTATGCCAATAAAGAGAGTGTTTATTATACTATAAAGCCAACAGTACTTCTATAACCATCCCAATTGGAGGATTAAAAGTAGCTATGTTAAAACAAACGTAGAATAAAACTAAAAAAGTAGGTTAAAACTTCTGTCAAGCCATATCCTAGCAGTTAGCCTACATGATCTGACATGCTGAGCTGCAGGTGCTCATGCAGCTGCTTCAAGCAAAATGCTGTTGTTTTTCTTACTTCAAGTCTTTCCGTTCTTTCTGGCAGTTGCCGATAAAGTTCCCATACTGGCAGGAGTAGATGTGCATGTGCAGCTGTATTAGGAATCGCTCGTTGAACTCAAACGCACAGGGGAACTGCTGCATCAACTGCCACACACACTCCAGAAATTGGTCCATGACTGGAGAAACCTCTTTAGGGTCACCGTCAAGATGAGCATATCTGAAGGTAAAAGATTTTAATAAGACTAATATATTAATATAAATAAGTTCAAATTCATTTATTTATAAAGCACTTTAAAAAAAACTAAGTGCTGACCAATAAATAGGTAACCATAAATACATAAACCAGAAAGGATTAAACATGAATTATAAAAAATATATATGTAACAGAGATACATATGAGCAATCTGAAAAAAGAGTTATGATTAAGTTTATAATTAGTAGGCAAGTTAGACAAGTGTGTTTTTAAAGGTACTTGAAAATGGTTATGAAAGGGACCACTCTAATCTCTAGAGCTGGGGTTGACAATCTCAGTCCTGGTAAGCCAGTGTCTGGCAGTGCAGAGTTTAGCGCCAGCTTACCTCACTTAACACACCTGCCTGTAAATTTCAAGTATACCTATTAAGACTTTGATTAGCCTTTTCAGGTGTGTTTGAATAAGGTTGGAGCTAAACTCTGCAGGACACCGGCCTTCCAGTAACAGGTTTGGTGACCCCTGCTCTAGAGGCTGATTGTTCCACAATAATAGTACTCATAAATATTTTATTTATACATTCAGATTATGAATAGTATAATTTAATAAATAAGTGCGCAGTTTACCTTATAGACACTCTTATCATAACTCCTATTTAATTCCAAAAGTGTCTTTTCTCCAATTGCTTTCACTTAAAGGGAACCTATCATGCAAAAAATGTATTCTTTTTTTATACTCACTTTTATAAGAGGTTTAAACGCAGTTCTGGTAAAAATATTAATTAAGTCTATTATTTATAATCACACTTCTTAAAAACATGTCTGTACAGAGGGAGAAGTCCCGCCCATTAGTGACTGTCCCTCATTAGCATAAACAGTCCTGAGTGAGAAGCAGCTGTCTGCCATTAGAGTTTTCACACTGTACCTGCCGAAGATTATGTCAGCGACTAAGAAGCATTATAAATGTGGAGTTTGCACAAATAAACAGTGTATTCTCCATAGACTACTTTCTTCCGACACACTTTGACATTTTCAGTTTTCCACACTGATAACATTAGTGCTGTTTTAAATCTGCTGCTCATTTGAATTTAACCTCATTTGAATTTAAAGCGACAGTCACCAAAACGGCACAATTTGGAACAAAGGCTAAAAGGCTTATATAAAAATATGTGTGGTGTATTTTGAGCTGAAACTTCACATAAACACTACTGTAGAGACATCAGACTTATTTTACATCTTGCAAAAAGGGGCATAATAGGTCTCCTTTAAATATATTGTACCACCTTGGTGTGTCTGTCATTTCATCATTGACATTAAACCAAGATGTAACAAGTTTGAACTGTGAAGCGTGACTGCCCATCGCGACTGTAAGCTTGAAGTATATTGGTTAAACTGACCCTGTGTCATCTTATGCACAGAGTGTTGCAGCTCACCTAGAGTTTACAGGCGCACAGTCTAAGAGTGCATACTGCATGACTGATGGTTTAGTCACAGTGTCTGCTATGACACAAGGAATGAGGCCTTTCTGGTTTTGCATGTTATTCATGCACAACAAACACAGAAGAGGAGATTCACAGAATGTTCTACAATTCAATTATGCAATTCAAGGATTAAAAATCAACTGTGAATAGTACTTGAGGCCATAAATGTGCAAATCAAAATGAAAAACACAAACCTGTGAGAAAACTTGTGTCCAAATGACATCCAGTCCTTCTCAATCAGAACCTACAAGAAAGGAGACTTGTGTTCAAATACTGATAAAAAAACTAAACATTTTAGAAATTACACTAAAATCAGGTAAATAAGGGGTCTAAAACATTTTGAAATCGTCCACTTTTGCCCAGTTCCAGAGGCTGTCAAAAGCATTTGATTGGATTTGATTTGCTTCATTCAAGAACTACTTCATTCAAGGCTTTGTCTTTGAATTTGATCGAACAGCCAATAAAGACAAACTAATGATTTAACACCTTATGATTATGGGTTATGTGTTGTGATAGAGTGCACAAAAACAAGGTATTCATACCTAGCGCTGACAAAACATTGTAGTTAGCATCCACATACTTTTCATTTATGTAAATTCACTTATACCGTATATTAGGGCTACTCGATTATGGAAAAACCATAATTACAATTATTTTGGTCAGTATTGTAATCGCGATTATTTTAAATGATTATGAGTAGGCCAGAGAGCAAAAACTTTGAATGATTTATTTAGCATAGTCGGCAGCAGAACTATAGCCCTGCTGAAAATGGGCTGGTATACTACCCAGTAATAGTTTTATCTAGATTATTGTGTTTTCGTAATCACTGAAGGACAAAATTGAAGTACACATAAAATCAAAATTAACCATATTGATTTTGATAGCTCACATTGCTAGTTTTGTGGTGAACAATTCATCTGTGCATGGCATTAAGAAAAAAAAATGTTCCTGTTTGTTTTCAGGTAAATTCTCAGATTACGTCTGTCTGAGGTATTAGGCGTGGCTAACATACTTAACCATGCTCCTCCAACTGTTAGTTTTGACAGCACTATGACAACAAACCGAAATAGTGAGGTGGAGGGGTTTGTTAGGTTGTAATAACTCTCCCAAAACCCTTTTCTCTGATCTTTCTGAATAAAATGCCTACTTTACTACATCCAATCAGCTTGCAGTAGAAAAAAAAAACAAGCCACGCCCACTGTTTTCTCATTTAATGTTCTGTGGGAAAAAAACAAAAGAGTCTTCCGGTTCATGCTGACTTTAAATTTTGATTAACTGCACCATCCTACTGCATATTATAGGTTGGTTCAGTAATTATCAGTAATAATCACAATATACATGATCACATATCACATAACACATATCAGTTATTACCATCAATCCCTTGATAGTCCTGTAGTAGGGATCTAGTAGTACACTTGCCACTGAACAGGCCTGAGCTGTTCTGTCCCATCCATCTGAACAATGAACGAGAACACTCACTCCGTCCTCCGCCACTGCCTGCACACACACACACACACACACACACACACACACACACACACACACACACACACACACACACACACACATAAACAGAAGAATACATGATCATGTTAGTCATCTGCTATTCGTACTTACAGCAGTGGGCAAAATTATTAGAACACCTGACAGATCTGAAAATATTGACTGTTAAATAAATTTATATAAATATAAATATTGCCTCCAGAAAATTATTTCATTTTATTATATTCACGAAACATGCAGATGGTTGCTCTGAGAACAAATATCAGATGAAGTCAATAGTGTTTTTACTTTACATTCATTCATTCATTTATTTTCCTTCAGCTTAGTCCCTTATTTATCAGGGGTCGCCACAGCCGAATGAACCGCCTACTATTCCGGCTTATGTTTTATGCAGCGGATGCCCTTCCCAGTACTGGGAAACACCAATACACCCTCACATTTACACACACTCACCTATACCACATGTCTTTGTACTGTGGGGGAAACCGGAGCACCCAGAGGAAACCCACGCCAGCACGGGGAGAACATCTAAACTGCACACTGAAATGCCAACTGGCCCAGACAGGACTCGCTGCCCTTACTTTAAATTAATAACTTTAATATAATATTTAATATAATAATTTTTGCAGCAATCCCACATGAAGAAACACCATATAATTTATAGTTTTTGTACCATACTTTAGTAGTTCTTGAATGAATCTGTTGTGGCTATAGTTGCTGTAGTAAAACATCAACTGTGTTCATGTAAACTAATTAGTAAATACTGTACTAGGTTTTCTACAACTATATTATGCTACAATACACCAAAGTTTACTGTAGTAAAAAATAAAGTATTTTTTCATCAGTATTTTTTATATTAGTATTTTTACAGCAGCAAAAATACTGGGTGCTCCGATTTCCCCCACAGTCCAAAGACATGTGGTTTAGGTGAATTGAATAAACTAAATTGGCTGTAGTGTATGTGTGTGCGCATGTGAGAGTGTAAGGGTGTTTCCCAGTACTGGGTTGCAGCTGGAAGGGCATCCGCTGCGTAAAACATATGCTGGATAAGTTGGCAGTTCATTCCGCTGTGGCGACCCCTGATGAATAAAGGGACTAAGCCGAAGGAAAATGAATGAATGAATGATTGAATAGGCCTAGCTTTTTTTTTTTAAGGAAAATAGCTCAATTCTATGGTGCATAGAGCATAATGATGACTCTGTAGATATTTAATTTGTTTTATGGGTATTATAATGGACAATTCAACTAAAACAATACAAACCTCTTAAATATGCAAAGCGTTTTATGAATTTTGGCCACTACAGTACACTGCAGGGCTCCACACCATTCATACATGTCGTTCCAACACAAATCGATTAAGATTAACTTAACAAATTTACGTGGTTGAACACAAAACAATTAAGTTGTTCTGAAAAAATCTCAAGAATTGTGTTGTTTTAGCTTATGTTAAATTAGTAGTTTGAACAAGCAGCAAAATTTTTTTTTTGAGTGTGTGTTTTCTACATTTTGGATATTTACGATGGATTTTTATGTCGTCTCAGGAAGGCGTTTTAAAACTCGTCTGTAAAACTTAAAAAAGTCCTACCTTTGCGATGAAGACTCCAGCATCTAGTACAGCTTTGATGTGTTTTAGCCACCCTGAGTTTTCCAGACCCCAGAGGAAATCAGCCATGGAGGGAGCGGCCATGTCACCGACTGAAACAGAGACAGGTAAGCGGCATTTTTAGCGACAGCAAGGCATCACCAGACAGTTGTCTGCTGATAAAGAAGTAAAGAATATTCAATTATCTACCATCTATAAGCTTCTGTTGGCTGTTTCTCATGACATGGATGTTTTCTATGCCAATGAACTGTAGTTTTATGTTAGTGTAGTGGTCTTCATTCTCATAGCCCTTCCCTGCGGCACGATTAGCCATGGCATTCAGCTGGAAATAGTTACAAAGAGAGTTTTTTACAAGATATTACAAGATACAAATTATATTGCGGTATAGTGCATTTTAATTAAATGTGATAAACAGTTAAAAGTGCAAAAAGTAAACATGTTATTTATTTATTTTTAGGATTTATACAAAGGGGCAAACGCATCAATATGATTGGATACAAATACCAATAGGCTACTACCCTAAAGCTTGGAATATGTGTGGCTTTTAGATTAGAATACTTTTATTTTGCCCTTTTGACCTTTCAGCTCATTGAAGAATCATAAGGGTGAAAAAAACTCATCATGGCTTCCTGTTTCACTAACCGAATTCTGTGTTCTCGCGAGATATTCTTTTATCATAAATGAAAAAATGCAAGGAAGAGGTTCATTTCACAGCTTATGTTATTTTAAAAACTGAACTGGACTTTGTTTTCTCTGAGTAGCCAGATTTTTTTGTGTCAAAGGGGTTTATATGTACTCTAATAATCATTATTATAATATAAATACACTTCATTAAACATGTACACATAGACATCACCTTTATGGTATAAGATTGCAGGTTAACTATGTCTGTATATAATAACTTATATTTGATTGTAATACAATAATGTACACCTTTTCTAAAGCTGCTTTGAAACAATAATTATTGTAATGTTTGTATACATACAAATAAACTTGAATTCATTTGAAAATCAAGAGCAATATATATATATATTTTTAAAAATACTGAAACCATATGCCATAAAGTTATTGTCAAATGTATATTTTTACAGAATTTTATTGGTAACCGTTTATAGGATTCTAGCGGATGGAAGGTAAATAGTTTAACTTAATTATAAAGAATTTCCCTTTATGACAAAAAAAGAAGTTCTTTCTGGCCCTATTATATAGTATACTGATCCTGGGACTTTCACATTCATAAACTGTAGTAATGTTTCTCTCTTTTTTTTCCACTGAAATGTAGCCATGGTGAGCAGAAAAGTCTTCTTTCAGAAACATTACATATCCGAAATATTCCAAACTTTTGACAGGCGGTGTATATCAAACTTTTAAAACAATTCAAGTTGGGTTTCTGATCTCTCACCTTTGGCCTTGTGTCCACCACATACATGAACTCACTGACAGGATTTGACTTCATGATGGCCTGCAGCATCTGCTCATCGTCTGAGGATCGTGCGCTGAAACCAGAGAGAGGCTGACTGCTCCGACAGATCGATGCCTAGAAAAACAACATCAACAATGGGGTGACAACACAGAATGCAGGAGAGATGAAGATAATACAACATAATAGTAAAGGTCTGAGTTTAAAGTAGAGCTCTTACACTGGTGTCTCTGTGGAAGTAGGAGAGAACAGGAAGACGCCCTCGACTCCGGAACTTGGCACTGCCCACAATCACAGCAGGAGAGGCTGACTTTGGCACAAACAGCTCTGACGGGTAGGTGTCACACAACTGCCAATCAAAATATGCTGATTAGGACTATTGTTTTACCTTCCTGTAAAACACATTCCTGTTCTTTATCAAAAATATAACAAACTACATTTAATATTGTTATTCACAATGCAATGTAAGCTGCACTGTTCAAAAGTGGATCTTTACATTTTTTGGAAAGGGAAATCCTGTTTATTGACTCTAAAGGCACTGATATACTTCAAGCTAAATCAAAGAACAAACTGGTGTACCAGCATTTTAAATGAAATCAGGCCAAAACAAAGAAAATTTCAGAAGCTCGAAACAACTCCCTAAAAAAAAAACACCCACAGACTGTTCACCTTATTCTGCTTATTTCAGCTTTTTCTGCAATTGTTTTAGAACTTCCAATTAATTTGCACTAGAAATAACAAACGGCAGTAGATGGTCAAACTACTTACTTTACAAACAAGTGTGTTAATGACTATGCATAAAACAAAAAAAAATACCAGTTTGTTACATCAAGCTACATAACAAACGTTATAACATAACACATGTTATGTGTTCAATCCCAGCAGGCACACAACGTCATAAGATGTTAATATTATGTTAGATTTAGGTTGTGATGTCGGGTGACCAAAATTCAATGTCTAGCCAGACTCTAAGAACAACATTATTTTGATGTCCAATAACGACGTCAAATGATGTTGATATTTGGTTGATTTTAGGTTGTGTTGGAAAGTGACTAAAATCCAATGTCGACCCAACATCTTAAACCAATGTCATATTGACGTTAGGGTACAATATCAATCTGACATCATGTTGACGTCCTGTGCCTTCTGGGATGTTGCGCCTGCTTGTATGTGAAAGCTTAAGGTCAATATGATCGTTATATAGTTTATACAGTAGGTAGGTGTGATTTTAAGGCTTCACCTTGGTTACTGAAAGAAGTAACAATGGAGAGTTAAAACAAACAGTAAAAAGCTACTTTAAAGTAGAAACTTGATTGATATCAACTGACAGAATATATAAAATATATACTATATATGTTTACATAGTGCTATATAAAACATTATGTGACGTAGCCATACACATCTACATTGTGATTATCAGAGACTTTAAAAACTGTGTTTTCTCTGTCGTCTTAGTTGTATTTTCATTGCGCAACATATGTTTGCATATTCATCTAAACTCCGATATTAGCAATGTGAGCAGATGGTTGCTGACAATATGTTGCTGATCAGGTATTTCAAACTTCTTTTTACCCCTAAATTAAAAATGTTAAATAACTTGTGAGTATATGATGGCCTTAAAGGTCCTGTGAAATGCTTTGAAATGTGCATTTTTTCATTCAATGTTTGACGTAATCTCAACTGAAACAAGAAGACAGGACGGGACATATAATAGCTCCTCCCCTTTAAAAAACAGCCAATAGCATTACGTTTTTATCACAGATCTGCCAGTGAGAGTGGTTGAGATCAAGCACATCAAATGAAAAGCAAATGAGAAGCTTTTTGAAGGGTGCGGGACATGTCAGATACTATAGAGCATTTGATTGGTCAGAAGATTTGATGAGAAACTGAAGTCACTGAACTCACTGACCCATTTAGGCGGAAGTGACAAACTTGGATGTTCATATCTTTTAAATGCAAATTATATAACTGTTTTGGAGCACACACGCTTATAGACATTCTTAAGACTAATATCTAAAGACCTTCATTTTAATTTCATAGGAACTTTAGTGAAGAACAGGATGTATGGATGGCTGAACTCATACTGACTCTGTACTCATGATTGGCTGCTGTAACGTGCCAGAGGTTGCTGGGTATTCCCATTCGATTGAATTCTGCCTTCAGGTCCATAAAGCCCCATGCCTTTACCCTTAACTCTTTATCCAGGTTTGGGTTAAAAGAGAAACAAAACAGCTCTCCATAGCGCTCTACAAAAAAGAAATGTTAATAATAATTAATATATATGCAGGTTCCATAGTTAAATCTTACAACATTGAACAGATCTGTGCTCTGACATTGCCCACATTTCACAGACATTGTGCTTTTGCAATGCACGGTGATGCAACAGATAAGACTTAGCATTGTCTAAGCAAAAAAAAAAGTCACAGCGTTAGCTTTTCTCAGAAGAAAAAAAGCAAATCCATGGATCATTATCCATGCTTCACCAATATCATATGGGAGTAAATTTGTTACATGATTTGCAATGGTACAAGGTAACAGTTTTTCTAAAAACTGTCTGAAAGATACTGTAAAATCATTTAGTGAAAGCATATTTATTGGTTAACTGTAAATAACCTTAATATATACAATGGACATTACATTTAACATCATTTATAATTTAAATAAATTTTTTTTTTTTCTTAAGTAAAACAATTTAAGATGGAAAACAGAACAATTCTACTGATAGAGAATGACTATATTTCATTGATATAATTTACTAAATCTTTGGTACTTAAGATAATTTTCTTTACTTAATGAAATATATAGTTCAATATACCAATATGCTATTCCGTAAAACCTGACCACAGCTGCCTTTTTTTTTAAACCATTTCATAAAACATTTTTGATGATTATTATTATACTAGTTATTATTATATTATAGTTGCATAAAGAATTACACTAGTATGGTTAACATTTTGCTATCCACCTAACATGCTTTCTGATTTTAAAAGAAGAATCCAGAAATATCCTGAATCACATTTAACACTGATGTAAACTCTCATGATAGAAAGATGATATTAAGTTGAATAAAAGCCAATGCAATAGTATGCCAATTCATAACTTTGATTTCGGTCTGGGGCCACGCCTCCTTAATAAAATCATGCATATTCATACAATTGAAGTCATATGAATTTGCATAAATTAGCCACTTTTCTGACAATATGTATAATAGTTACAGCAAAGTCTAATTCTCTGACTTTTAAAACACCAAGTTTAGCTTTTTTATAATTATTATTATTATTTGTATTTCACCTGGCCGTGAGAGACGAGTGAGGGAAGCCACCACATCTAAACAGTCCTTCTCCTGTGGGATCAGCAGTCTGTAAAAAATGAAGTTTTTGCAGCGGATAATGACAGGACTTCCTGATGGGTTTGTTGGGAGTCTCTCCACGTTACTCACCAAACTGTGCAGAACCTAATGGAGCAAGAGAGATATTTATTGGCTAAAAATATTGAGAATCTTATTTATATTTTGGGACCTTCTTGTTTAGATATATAGACTATAGCCAAGTAAAATATCACAAGATAACAAATTAATAACTTGAATGAATTATCTTATTAATAATTACAAATAATTCTACCACTACTGCAATTATAGCCAACCTTACCTTAATACATACACTGTGTATTACACATAATACATTATGAAGTACTTTGAACTTCATGGCAAGTCAACTGCTCATTGTTATATTGTTGAAAAATGATAGTAACTATATTCTCACCCAGCAAGCATTTTAATAAAATTTAAATATTAAATACATACAGTATATTTCCGTAAAGCACTTTATTATATAGCGAATCTTTTCTGCATGATTTAAAAAAATAAACTGCAAATATGATGTTGAATATTTTTCATCCAAATAAATGCATACAGCACACAAATCAATAGCAATATTATTTTATTATATTATTTTTCTTTTTTAATATAAAATGTAACTGGGTCAAAGACAAGAAGTCAATTGACGACATATTAAATGTGATTTTAAATCTTAATACCACTAGATTTTACACATTTACACAATAAAATACATGTTAAAATTAATATGATCACTTACTCTTTCCTAAATTTTAATAAGTACCAGACAGAACAAGTACATGGTTTCTTTTTTATTATTATTATACAAGTATTATACACGGTTACTATTATTTCACTCATATTTTGACTTTTGATTCTCACAAAACAACATTTAAACATTAAAGCAGATGTTTTACTTTCATTTAACAATGCTTTTTAATATCTAAAGTATCTTTATATGTCTTTTTATCAACCAAGAATATTATTCCCCAGCAAACTATACTATAACCCAGCTCTAATTTACTAAATGTGATTACAAAGCATGAAGATATTAAGATATTCTGAAATCATGATGTTCCATAAAACTGTGAAATAAATTGTAAAAAAGGGTCACATATACATATAAATACATATGAATTATTAAATAGACTACTACTGTTTAATTGTTGTCAGATACGATTGATGGGTCCCAGGCAAAGGACAATTTATTGTGTTTATTTTAGACTTGTAACTGAACTGTTTTATAGTAGACAAAAGTCAGAATAAGACATCAAACACATTTTGAATGTGGTAATTTATAGAAGACCAGCAGTTAAAACATTGGTTGAGTTGTTAAATCTGTGGTTAATACACTTGGCTTGACTTTCGAGAGGAAGCTTAATTGTCTGCATAAAAGGGTTTCGATTCCTACCCAGGTCTCTTTGCGGGCCTCTGAGTTCTCTACAAATATAGTGTGAGTAGAGGAGAGGTATAATGTTCCCACTGTAGCCTTCCTAGGAGTCCGTCGATCAATCATACGCACATTTTCCACCTGCAATTAAAAAAAAACCTAGTGATATGCAGTTTTACAAGAGTACATTTAATGACTCTGAAGGTCATGCATATTGCAATGATACCAAAATAATATTCTCATTTTCCCCAGTTTGGGTAATCCTAAAATAGCCATTTAATGAGTGATACCTTAGGACCAGAGCATCTGTTCTTGTCCTACTCCTAAACTAAATTAATTTGTCCTTGAAAACACAGAATTGTAAAATTTCACACAAGCCAAAATATCCTACACGATCTGCTGACTCTGATGGTGTATCAGTAGTGCTGAGGTTGAATCATTATTCAGATCTTGTTACAATGCACTGGGCGAAGGAGGATGGGGGTCTGCATTGTGGCCTATCATTTGGGTCTGTCCTAACAAGCCCTTTATTTTACACAAAATTAATTTAGGTATCAAATATTACGTTTTTAAACAACATATGTTAGTACAATGAATGAGAATTTTTGCAGTATTTCGATGGTTGAAAACATTCTAGGATATAAAGGACATCAGCGGTACCTTTGGTGTTCTGATGTGCTCCATCCTAAAGACGCCCGTCCAAATGATGCGCAGAAAATTAATCCGGACCGTCCGGGAAATCGCCTTTATTTCCGGTCAAAAGAGAAGAACTAGAGGTCGCATGCTGGTTATAGCAACACCATTTGACAATGCACTGGCAAGTAGTGTAATTCAAGCCATGGTGGTTCTGGTCTCAGTGCGGAGATCCGCTATGCGCTCAGACTGGTACACGGTGGACAACACACAGAGCGCACACGCGCAATACTAACCCTACTATGGTAAAGGATTGCTTCATGAATATTAAAGACGGCGTGTGACGTTAATCTTATAACTCCCACTGATTGGTTAAAAGGAGCACAAACATAGGCGGGCTCTAGTCAGAGAGCGAACGAACGATTATCACTACGAGGAAGGTTTGGTTTGTGAATTTAAATGAGTACGTTGCTGGAAACTTTGCAGAAAGGTAAGCGTTCTACGTCACAAAGAACTAGTTAATATTCATTACCCAATCTCTCGCTTTAGTAGGATATGTATTTCAAATTACAGTGGATTATGTTAGTTCAGCGCACGCGCACGCATCTCGTCTTTATCTGTGCGTTTATGTAAAATATAGGTTATCTTCCTTACAACAATATAAAGACTGATATAAGTTGTAAATGAAGATTTGTACCATTTCCATTTCTTTAATGACATTTACCTGAATTCCGGGATTTCACTGGTTCACAGTTGTTCGAACCGAATTCACATTTAAAGTTTAAAGAATCTGTCACAGTTTATGGCTGAAGTTTTTGTCTTTTATCCCGTGATTTTCAAGCACGCAGTATTTTGGCTGTTATTTGTGACACGTTTCACATATCCCTGTCATTACATTTACCTCATTGTTCTTTGCTTTTTTAGCTTAATGCACCGTTTGTCCACAAGGTGGCGATAAATTACCACCGTGTTGTATTTCTTTTTGCAACCTTATACAGCAACAGTTTACAACCATAGACTGTAAAAAATCGGTCTGTGTGTTTCTTTCTTTCTTTCTTTCTTTCTTTCAAACATTATATTGTTTTGTAGGCCTTAATTTTAAAAGTTCTATTGAAATAATCATTCATGCTTTTTGGTGACGTTATGTAAACTCTGTCCAATCACTTGTTAACTTTGATCAGCGTCAGAAGAGATACTGGTCATTTATTTATTTATTTATTTATTTATTTATTTATTTATTTATTTATTTATTTATTTATTTATTTATTTATT
>CAIGQW010054471.1:1840926-1855628 GCA_903798125.1 Danio choprae
ACACACACACACACACACACACACACACACACACACACACACACACATATTTAGTCAGCACTGAACTTCAAGCTCTATGACTCATAATTTTCCCAAAAAAACAAACAGGAGCCTTTTTTTGTGTGTGCGGTTTTATTATTTTTTGTTCATCTTTAATTGTATGTCACAGGGCAGGAGGGGTTGTCCCTGCTGTGTTGTATGGTGGCATAGGAGTGTTCTGGGTAAGAGGAGAAAAATGCATTCCAGGGCTACCTCAAAAAAGTCACTGGCTCTCTGGCACACATACACCGTTCTGGTTGGTTACTGCGGCATGATCTGGCTGCAGCTGAAGACATAGGGGAGGGGTCTCTCTCTCTCTCTCTCTCTCTCTCTGAGTCTCTGAGTCTCCGCTCAGTCTGAAACTGCTCTCTTGCAGTGCTTTTGCTGGCAGGATCGCATTAAACAGGACATTCTGTCCGGGAAAGGCTTACCTGTGGAAAATGTGTGTTTTGATCATACGAAATACACTATAAGACTGTTTGGATACTCTTGAAAAGCAGGTATGTTTCCTGTGTCATGCCTCAATCCTGAATTGCGTAGTTGCATGAGAGAGCCTCTAACTTTTCTTCAAAGGGTCATTTTTCATGGATTCAAGTCAACTGGGGCTTTTTTTCTTCTTCTTATATGGGGATTTGAATGTATGTTTAGGTGTTTTATGTTTAATTGATTTATTTTTGAGGGACCAAACTAATTGCATGTATTCAGTTATGTAATGTAATGTAGATTTGCTTGCGCATGTGATGCTGGTATTGATCTCCATGTGGTGTATGTATATCAGTGATGTAGTTTTTAGAGGACGGCCTCTTTTTTGGATGATTTCCAGGGATCTTTGGCATAAGCACGGTGATCTATTGATCTGTTTATTCGTTATTGTGTCCCAGCATTACATGTACCACCACCAAAATCTGAATGTGCAGGACTCCATTGGTGCTTTAAAGGGACGTGACTGTCTGTGTGTGTGTGTATGCGTGTGTGTGCGTGTGTGTGCGTGTGTGTGTGTGTGTGTGTGTGTGTTTACTGTAGTGTAGTATATGCACCTGCCTGGATACCTTACCCTCTAATGAGATTTAGAACTTCCAACGTACATTTTTACACTTATTTGACCTATAAATGTTGGCAGCTTTTTGTAAAAGACGTAAAAACTAAAGTAGTGAAAAAATGTTTGGTTAAAAATAATATTTTTGGTCTGTAAGAAGGAGTGATGTGTAGAAGCTTGTGGATATTTTGGTATCAGACACTGCAAATGACAAAGTAGACAGCTCATCTCTATGGCAACTGTTTGGTTTTGCCTGAAGTGTAACGAAAAGAGAAATGGAGAGGATTTAGGGTGAAAGTTTATTATACCAGTGTGCAATATTTATACAGATGTCCTTCAAACACTGTGTCTTATAATAAGATTGAAGTTGAAGAGGTAGTTCAGTCAAAAATGAATATTATGTGAATGTTTGGTTATCTTTCTTCGAAATATTCTTGCATTCTTTAAAATATCTTTTTTTGTTAAGCAGAAGATAGGCATGCATACTGGTTAGGAATGACATGAGGAAGAGTAAACAATAACAAAGTTTTTATATTTCATAAAATACATTTAATAGGACCCTAAATAATCTTATGTCAAAAGGGAAAATAAGATTATTTTGCTTACCCCATTGGGAGATCATTTTGCTTGGAAAAACTCATTTAATTTTGACATTATTTCTTAAAACAAGACTATATGTTTTGCTTGTCTAGACAATGCTTCTTGATTTAATATATATGTATAGATTTTTGCACTAGAAACAAGTCAAAAGATTTAAGTAAGATAAGCATATTGTGTGTTAATGAACTCAGTAACCTCAGAAAACACAACCAGACTTGTGTTGTTGTCAATAGCAATTATATATGTTATGTATACACTAAACAGATTCTGCATGCAGTTATCATTTACCACTCTCACGGCTTAAGTGGATTGGAGTGTAATGAATGAGATAAGAATATAACTGTGAAACATATGGGGAAAAGTTCATTTGTAGCCTCAAAGACAGAAAGTACAGTAAAATTCATCGGTTATGGTTGGAATTATTAATTTTATCAGTATAATTAAGCTGACATAACTTTAAAATGTATGTGGTTAAAATTAAATTTGTGATACCACTTAAATTAAAAAGCTTTTTTTTCCATGGCTGTTCTCATGCATTGAAAGAGCTTCATCTTTCTTATTAAGACGTCAGCATCATAGCCACGAGCATTATATGTGGTTGCATATTTTCTTGAGCAGCATAATTACAGCTCACACTCTAAGTTATGTACACAAATTTATACACAAATAAACAAGTATATTCCTGTTTTTGATTATATCCATGATATTGCATAGTTTTCAGTATTATATTTTGTTGAATCAACCATCAGAATTACAAATGCACTGTAAAAATGTAACAGTAGGTACATTAATCTACTGAAAACAGTCTGACAAAATAAATAAATATGATAAGATTAGTTCATAACGGTAATAATGCCAGAAAACGGACTAAATCAATCAAAATCGAGCAGGGTCCTTAGGCTTTTAGTTCATTAATGATTGGCTAAAAATTCAAGGATCAGTATTTGTACACTGTAAAAAATTGCTGGGTTCCACACAATTGATTTGTGTTAGAACAACATGAAGAAATTAATTGAACTTATTAGTTTTTTTACAAATTTAAGTAGATTGAACATAAAACAATCAATTTGTCCCCAAACAAACCTTAAGAATTGTGTTGTTTCTGCTCATTTTATATAAGTAGTTTGAACACACAACAAACATCCTTTTTTGAATGTAGATTTTTATGCTAACATTTCTTGCAGTCAATTTAGGGCCTATGTAGATTGTGCAAATCAGGACTTGACGCTCAGACATTCGAATAAGCCTATGAGATCAGTTTTGGCACCGTGAGCTACTACAGGGAATAAACACCTTTTCAACCGCTGAAGAATCAGCCAAGCAAACAGCCTGCTAATGCTCAACTGTGTAGTATAATTATACAGTATGGAGAGGAAGATCAGAAGAGACAAAAATCACAAAAGACCAACACCCATACTGCAGTTGAGATTAAAATTAGAGAAGTTTCACACATTTTGAGGTCACTACTTTCCAACAGGAATAAAGAGCAGTTTTTAAAAGCAAATTTCATGAGAACACATATGTGTGCGTGCGTGTACGGGCAGCATGGTGGCTCAGTGGTTAGCACTGTCGCTTTACAGCAAGAAGGTCGCTGGTTCGAGTCCCAGCTGGGTCAGTTTCTTTGTAGAGTTTGCATGTTCTCCTTGTGTTTGCGTGGGTTTCCTCCGGGTGCTCTGGTTTCCCCCACAGTCCAAAGACATGCTATGAATTGGATAAACTAAAATTGGCCGTAGTACGTGTATGTTAATGCGGGAGTGTATGGATGTTTCCCAGTACTGGGTTGCGGCTGGAAGGGCATCTGCTGCGGGAATAGTTGGCGATTCTTTCCACTGTGGCGACCCCTGATAAATAAGGGACTAAGACGAAGGAAAAAAGAATGAATGAATATATAATAAAAAAACTTTATTGAAATATGAGTGACCACAAAACCATCTTATGTTTCATGGGTATATTTTTGCCAATAGCCTAAAGTACACTGTATAGGTACAAATTATACATTTTTATTTTATCAAAAATATATAGTAATGAGGAATATTAAGTAAAGATCATTAAAAAATCATCCATAAAGACATTTTTTACATTTTTCTGTCATAAATTGATCAAAACCTAATTTTTGATTAGTAATATGCATGGCTAAGAATTTAATTTGGACAACTTGGTGATTAGTTTAAGGCGATTTTCTCAGTATTTAGATTTTTTTGAACCCTCAGATTCCAGATTTTCAAATAGTTGAATCTCAGCCAAATATTGTCATATCCCAACGAACCACACATCAATGGAAAGCTTATTTATACAACATTCAGATAATGCATAAATATTCAAAAAATTGAAACTTTGTGGTCCAGGGTCACATATTTGAAAAAGAACACTAATCAAAATTAGACACTTTCAGATACCTCCTTGTTATAGGAGTTAATCAGTCACTTGGTGGTAAATTCCTTAGTTATCAGCATGAACCGGGCAATAATCTGTATCTCGACATACAATTTATCAACATTTGAGAGAATTTGGACTAAAACCCCTGCAGTGACCAAACGTTTCATCAGCAGAGAGAATCAGAAGACTAGACTAAACTTTGGTTAGGAGCATGTTGTTTGGACAGAAGACCAATTTCACTTTATTGATAAAAGCAAGTTTAATTTATTTGGGTCTACTGGGAAACATGTTAATTTCTGCAGCAGGAGTTTCTCATATACATCTGCATGACAGAGTGAAAGCAAATGTTTATCTGAAGCTCCATCAGGCTTTTAGCCAAAGGTTTTCATGCAGGACAATGAGAATCATCACACAGCCAAACATGTAAAGCAGTTAATTAAGGGGAAAACAATGAAATGACAGCCCAGAGTCCTGAACTAAACCTGATTAAAAATCTCTTGCTCTTCTTGTGCAATGTCTGTAATCAGAATGTCTGCTCAAAGTCATCATATGTCATGCACAAAGCCCTTGTGTTCCCGGGTTTGTGCTACTTTCAATGGAACTGTTTTTAATAGAGCAGCTTCAGTTCTCAGGCTGCGTCTATGATTACCTGATCAGGGCACTTAGACAGGTGTCTGCACTTTTTTAGAGAGAGAGAGACCACATTTTCATCCTTAGGCCTGAACCTATTTTTAGACTTTAAATGGGCGAAAGAATATTAAAAAATGGAAGCATTGCCATAGTTTTAATTTCCAAATATTCATTTCTGAACTAAACATTCAGAATTTTATTAGAGGGGTTTTGTTATGAAAGAGAAGTTGTTCATATTGGGAAACTGGAGAATAGTGCCATTAGAATGAGAAAGAGAGAGAGAAACCATGCAGCATGAAAACTGAGACACTGTTGCGTAATCACACACACAGCATCTCAGAATGAATGACATTTACATGGAGTTGTAACTGGCCACCTTATTAATTTATGTTATTTATTCAAGTCATCATATTGAAAGCTGAATGCTGTCCGCACAGGCTTGAAGTCATAGGAGTATAATGGAAAGTCAGAGCTTACAAATGTATAAAATTTTATTATTTTAAGCAGTTTGATTTCTAACAATGCTAAAAATGGCCAGGAATAATTGCTAAGATGCTCATAAATGCAAAGAGCTTTGTCAGTAAATGCGTAGGTGTTTTCAGAGAGCATAGCAGACTTTCAATCTCACATGCTGAAATATTTTCATTCTAGGTCATCATCGTGATTCCTTCTTAATGGGAGTATGCACCTAATTACTAAAAATCGTGTTACAGAATGACTGCAGGTCCCAAAACTGAATATTGTCCTGGGGAATTATGCAGGTACTATATCTCATCCTGAAGATGCTGTTGTGTGGATATTTGATCAGTTATTCTGTAAGGTTATAGAGGTTAAAAGTAGTCATTTTAGATCTGGGAGTAGCAAATGTATTGTGTATCACATTGACAAAGAAACACCGTGACTCTGTGGAAGGTCATGATGTAACGTAAGTCCTGGGTTAAGTTTCTGATATTGAAACTGCTTAATATTGATTATATAAGTTCATGGTTCATCTTATATTGTTAACCGGAGCCTTAGGAGTGTCCTGGAAATCCACTCAGTTCAGTCCTGGCACATCACATTCATTCTTTGGATCTTTCTGTCAGGGAAGGATGCATTAGCTACCCTTCGCTTCATTGTTCTTTTCGCCCAGAGGGCCGGTGGACAGACTAGTAATAAAAAAAAAGTGGGTTGATGTCACGCATTCCCTGGTGTGATGTCATAAAGCTAGCATTAGTATGATTCAAAACCATGCACCACTTCAGAATTATTTTTTTCACTTTATTTTGTTGTTGTTAATAAATTTAATAATTAGGTTTACTTGCACATGCATGTATGTTTTTTTAAATGTTAAGTATGTACATTTTGTAATTTTGCATATGTAAATATAAACTTTATATTTTCACTGTCATTGTCATCTGACAAAGATTTACTTTAATCTACAGACCACAAAAAATAGTTATAAATTGTCCAAGCTGTTTTTTGTAAAATTTCAAATAATAATAATAAAAAAATCTAATAAATAATATCTATAATGGTGAATTTGTGAAATATGAATTCCTTGTTTAGATTAAACTAAACATAGACAGCTAAAAAGTATAAAAATGAATAAATAAATAAAATAAAATATAAAAACTTGTTCTTGTATTTGGACACAAACCATCAGACAAACCTGGGTTTATTCAGGCATGATACATTGTTTCATGGTTTCACCGAAATATTGAGAACCTTTGCCTTCACTGGAGTAAATAACATTAAAGTTTACTTTGTAATAATATTTTCCAATGTTTTTTAATCAAATAAATGTAGCCTTATTGATTAATATTCATAATGTACATTAGCATTTTCAATAATTAATCATTAAAAAGCAGTTTTTTGAGATTTATGTATCTCTAGCTTTGAAATTCATGGTTCTTCTGTCCCAGTGTGATGTCCGCTCCGAGTTATTTCAGTTGACAGGCATGCAGTGCGGCACAACAGGGTTCGTTCCTTTTTTTTTTCTTTTTTGTTATCCACCATGTGTAGAAGATTATCCGAATCGGGTGTATGGAGACCTTTTCCCCACCTTTGTTAACCCAGTGCAATCTAAGATTTTCTTTAATCTTAATCACCCTGCCCGGATGTAAGAACTGACATAACACAGCAAGAATCATTACTGCATTAAGGCTTTCTCTCTCACTTTCCCAGCCAGGCTCTCATTGCTCTGATAATCTGGGAATGCAGAGATGTTAGATCAAGTGTAATTATCAATCTCAGAAGATTAAAGTGGCCTTCGACAACCCATGTTACACACGCTTAGAGATCTGTGCAGGCAGGGTCATGTAATTCATCATCCGTATCTCACTGTTATCTGAACTGAGCGCTGTATAGAAGGCAACACATTGTTACATAATATAGCACTGAATGTACAGTTATGGGCGACATGGTGGCTCAGTGGTTAGCACTGTTGCCTTCCGCTGTGGCGACCTCTGATGAATAAAGGGACTAAGCCGAAGGAAAATGAATGAATGAATGTACAGGGATATACAGTGCTGCTGGGTTTGGTTTATAAAAAGTGTGTAAACTGTAAATGTGTCAGATTTGTTTTTTTTACTGTTCACTGTTACAGTGTGATGGAAGTTATTCCCATAATTCATGCAACGCTTCACGGAAAAAGGTGGATACCACTATTTTGTATACCACATTCAGTAAACACCACACTAACAATTACCTTCAAACTATAATAACAAAATACACAATGATCTACAATACAGGTTCAAAGTGAACATTTCCACATTTGTAGACCACATGAAGCTTACTCCCACATTTGATTTTATAATCTAATTAACAAAATATTTCTGTGATCCGTTCACTGGAGCATGCGGGACTGTAAGTCTTCTGTTTGAAGGCAGAAGGTGAAACTCCCTAAATGAAACATGAGCGGGATCAGACAGAATTTTACCTAATAAAGACATCATGCTCTTGGCATTCACATCTTGAAATCTTCTCTCAGTTGTTTGGCTAACAATTTGTGAACAAATATGAACAGCTGTATATTCACAGATTCCATACTGTACAGCAGTCTATATTACAGATTGATAAAACAACAAGATTATCTTTGTGCTTGAAAGCTTTGGATCATTATGGTTATTTTAAAGTTATCTGCATGCACCTTTTACAAGTTTGCAAAATTAAGAAGATACTTTGTAAAAAGAAATTGGATAAAAAAAATTGAGTACAAATAGAAATAGAAAATCTCTGATGTTCAAAAAGCCTGTATTAATTTAATCAGAATGAAGAAATTTTGTAAAATATTATTACAGATTAAAGCATGTTTCTACCTGGGAACTGGTTTTCAAATTTAAATTTTATTTAAGTTATACAATCATTAGCCTAATTACCCTAACTTGCCCAGTTAACTTAATTAACCTAGTTAAGCCTTTAAATTGCACTTTAAGCTGAATACTAGTATCTTGAAAAAATATCTAGTAAAATATTATGTACTGTTATTGTGGCAAAGACTAAAGAAATCAGTTATGAGAAATTAGTTATTAGAAATTAGTTATTATGTTTAGAAATGTGTTTAAATATATTCTATTCGTTAAACAGAAATTGTGGAAATATATAAAATTATTCAAATTTAACAGGAAGACTAAGAATTCTTACTTCAACTATATAGTTGTGTTAAAACGTTTTTTGCCCAAAATGAATCCAAGAATGAAAACCACTGTAAATGTGATTTACTGTCACTTTTATCAGATTAATATATTTTTGTCATTTCCCCCTCATCCAAGTATCTTATATTGAATACAAATAACAATTTAAGTTAGTGCATTTTCAGCTTTGAAAATTATTAGATTTTTTCTGCATTGTTGATATCATAAGTTGACTTAAATACTGCTATATAATGCTTGTATTTTTGCCATGTCATGAGGCAATGCACCAATTCTTAGAAAGAGCATTTTACCTCCCACTCCTTCTCCAACCCAGCTTGAAATCAGCCTGTTCTTTGTGTTAAAAGATGACTTCTGGTGTATTCATTAAATGGCTTTTGTGAGCAGAACAATTGGACTCTTGGTTTGAACCATTCAGCATTTGTCTGGAAACACAAGGACACTATTGTGGCAGTAACATTCACCATTGCCTTGTATGTGTCTGTGTGTGTGTGTGTGTGTGTGTGAGAGAGAGAAAATGCCCTGAATATCAAAATAAAAGCCTTCTTCTTTAATTAGCTTTTGTCTGACCTACATTATCACCCGCATTTAATTGCAAAGCGTGACTGACATAACACAGATTTAACGCATAACGCAGGTGCGGGATGATCATGTGTGTGTCTGAACTTTAAAATAAAATAATAATAATAATAATAATACAAGGTGACATTTCCATGCAGGTTGCTATAAACAAGTGTTTCCTTTACTAAAGCAGCCCAACCACTTTCATGAATAAAACGAGAGAGACAGGAAGACATTTAATGAATTACAGTACTGCATGTTATTGTAAGGCATGGAGTTTTGGCTGCCAGGTGAATGTAAATAAAGATGATGGATTGAATATATCGATGATTAGCTGTTTTATTGAGCAAAACTCCTAAAACTGGGGAGGAGATCGACACAAGTATCCAAGCCTGTCACACTCTACCTGCTTTTTTTTACACACACACATTATCCTCCTTCTCAGAGGACACAGCACCAAAATAAAAGTCCTTGACAGAAACATGGAAAAATAGAATATAATGCATATTAAACAAACAACTTCACATTATTATTATGAAAACACAATTACTTGCATATAAAAGCTTACCTCTCTTGACTTTCTCTGCATAGAAAAAGGACTTTTATAAGAGCTTGCCAGTAGGGAGCAGTAGTGCTCTGTTTTTACATCTTCCTACAACGGGCATTTATGGAGATTCTGGTCTTAAGAACTATTTAAACTGCAAAAAAAGGGGGGCTAAAACATTATTTGGAAAATGTTTGGTTTTTATGATATTATCTTATTGCATATATATTTTTGTAATTGTAGAGCAATTGTTATTTGTTTATTTGCACATTTACTTATTATTTTAAAAACATGTTTATCATACATTTTCATGTATTTAGTTGTATTTATTTTTTGTTATTGTGTTTTAAATTATAATTTATTTTAATGGTAATTATTATTATAATTATTATAATTATTAAATGATTGTAATTGTGCTATTCATTTATTTGGTTATTTTAATATTTGATCAATGTTTGGTTAATTTATTTTCAAATCTAATTTACATTTTTGTTTTTATTTGCATTTTTGTGCTAGTATTTGTTTATTAATTAATTCTTAATAAAACATATGCTTATTTGATCTTTTTATTAGCTAAATTATGACATTAATTTTTACATGTATTTTCTTTAAACATTTACGCAGACTCTGTAGCCTTCTATAGAATTATATTAAACGTTAAACCCAGTAAACACAATTGACATGTGCTGTCTTTTCTTATTCCACAGAGCCATTAAAGAGTGTCTGCAAAGCCATGGGTGCAATCATCTGAATGATCAAACAAATAGTCTTTCTATGACGAGAAACACCTTAATCCCTTCTTCTACAAAGTGGAGTATTTCCCATCCATCAGTGAATTGGATCTAGCTATGGAGGTTTGGGCTGTATGATTAAATCTCAATCCTTGTACCTAATGGAACCACCAACAAACACGTCTGAGCTTCCACCTCCTGCACTTCCCAACAGACCTCAGCATGAATTGTGTCTCCCATTACATGGTAATGAGCACAATAACATTGCATTCGCCTCTGAGTCTTCCTCCCTGTCCTCGTCATCAATTTCTCTCCTGTATGACCGAGGCGAGACATCACCGGACTCCGTGCGCAGCTTGAGTAGTCTGAGCAGTGCCAGAACCGATAGTCCTCTGGATGTGGACATGCCTGAGGTGGAGATGGGAAAAGTAATGGCTAACAGTGATGATTCAGGCATACAGAGCCCAGACTGCAGACCAGACTACGCAGAGGACAATGACAACTCTGTGTCGGTCTATCTGGATGCTAATGAGGACTGCTGGAGTGACAACGACAACCATAATGTCACTTCGGTGGTATCGCAGAAGGTCAGTCAAACTGATGGCGATGATACATCCTTGTGCTCTTCAGAAAACGGTGATGATGACACGAAAGATGAAGATGAAGAAGACTCTTTTCTTTCTTTAGTTTCAGTAGAAGTAATGATGAAGAGCCAAGTTGGAGTCTCTGCTCTGGAGGTCTGTACCGTATCTCAAGTGGAAATACCAAACACTGGTTTACAAGACAATTCTGAAGACCTACAATCGGATAGGTCTGAAAGTTCTGAGGTTATTAACATCTCCAGTTTCATAACAGGAACCAGATCCGTCTTAAAGGTTGACATCCAGCCAAACTCTGATGAACATCCAGAAGACGTCTCTAAAATGGATGTGGTGTTTGAACCCAATGGGGAAGTTGTCCACGAAAAAGTGGAAGACTCTGTTGAGTCACTTTTAGCAATTGAAGATATGGACGTTATGAATGAGACAGTGGTGTTTTCTGAAAGTTCAGAAAATAATAACGTCCGCAGTCTCATAACAGAACAAAACAAAACTTCTCACTTATCCACATCAAAAGGTGACAACCAACCAAAAGCGAATGGCCACCATCCAGAAATTGCTACTTTTATTGAACCCAACATGGAGGTTGTCCATGAAAAAGGAGAATCATCGGTTGAGTCCATCCAAGAAACCACTGTTATCAATGAGACAATGGTGTCTCCTGAAAATCCAGAGGATAATAACATAACGGGTACCAAAAATTCAGTTTCTTCCCTCTTAAAAGAGGGCAACCAGCCAAAGCCCAAGGACCAACCAGAAAATGTGTCTAAAATGACTACAGTGAATGAAGCTGTGCACAATAAAGGAGAAACCTCCGCTGTTGCAATTCGATTCAAAGAAACAATGGCGTCTCCTGAAAATTCACAAGCTAATAAAACCTCCACTCCTATAACAGGTACCAAAAAGGTTGCTTCTTCCTGCTCAAAAGAAGACAGTAAGCCAAAGTCTACAGCAAAAAAGACCAATGATATGGCAGGACATGTCCTAGTCAAGTCTACCCAGACCAAAGCCACAAAACCTGAGGCGAAGAGGTTCCCCAGGCCAGACTTGAGGAACGTGAAGGCCAAGATCATCTCCAGGGCTGCTTCTTCACCAAGATCAGCCAATCCTGTGAAAACAAACACTGTAAAGACAGGAAGTGTGAAAGTTCGTGAGAGCAGGAAAGTGGAAGATAAAGCTGTAGGAAAAAGAAGCAGATCATCATCAAACCACACAAGAGGGAGTGAAACAAGGACTTGCTTGAGTGCTGAAGTTGTCTCGAGTGGTGGTCGGGAGAATGATGCAAACACTTTATCTTTACCGACACAAGGAGGAGAAACAACAATGAAGTCAGAGTCTCCTTCTTCAACTGATATTAAAGATGAAGGAGAGCCTCGGCTTGAGAAAGAGTCTTCTAAGAGCCCCAGTAAGGTTAGTGATTCAGTTGTTCTCTTATTTACCCTTTTACCATTTTCTCAACTACCGTTTAATAATAAACTGTTATAACTGATTTTTGTGTTTTTTACATTCAATTCAATTCAAGCTGATTTTTTTTCACAATAATTATCATTCCAAACCAGCTGTACAAAAGGTGTACGTTATTACATTTGATTAAAATCAGAAAAGTTAAGGTCTTGTGTATATGGTGGAGAGTCTATAAGCATAGTTAACCTGCAGTTTTACAGTATATAGCGGCCTTTCTAAAAAAAAAAAAAAAAAAAAAGGTGATGCCTTTAATACATTCCAATGAAGTGTTTAACTGCTTTAACTTTTGTGTTGCCCTCGAAGTCATTGGAGGGTTGGCATCATCTCTTCAAGTTTTCGTAGAGGGTTGATTTTTTTTTTATCTCTTGGATATAAGAAGGAAATCTTCCTTTGGATAAATAAATTATTATTTTGCTTATTACATATATAATAGTTTTACATTTTAGTTCAAACAAAAAAAAAAGAGTTAAAAAAACTTCAGAAAAAAAAGTTTATACTATTTTAAAGGTTTTTTAACTTCAGCAAGTTTATTAATTTGTTTACATTCATACATTTAAATAATTAATGTTTATTAATTTATTATTTTAAAATTATTTTTATTAGTTATTTAAATTACATTTAAATCTAAAAAAAAAGTGTTTTATTGGAAAGAATATTAAATTTTATGATTATGATTATATTTATACTCTAATCAGCTGTCTGATTCAAACTCCTCCTCATGTGGAAAACTGCTTCAACTAGTCCAGCTCTATACATGTCATCACACGAGTCTGCTATGCTGTTATTCAGGCTTAGATATGTTATTAGCTTCAGTCTAACCAAATGTTAAGAGACCTCAGAACATTTTTAGAATGTAAATACTGCGATTAGAGACGAACACCAATACCCATTTGTCCATCAGCACCTTGTTTTCTATATCTGTTCACTGTCCAGAGTCTTACAGAATGTCAGAGCGATTACGTAATTGTACATAAATGCTTTCGCATGTTTCTGTTTTACTATAACTGTGAGCAAACCTCCAAGAATTTTAAACACCAGTTCCCTCTTACACTTCCCTGGCCTTTTCAGAGTATAGCTAGTTAAATCAAATTATTCTTTTAACAAGATAAGACATTTTTTAAAAATATATATATTGTTTAATTATAGTTTTAGTCAAGTTTTATGTTTATTTAAGTCTTATTAGTATTAAAACATTTATTTATTTATTTATTTATTTATTGGTCAATGAACTTTTTTTTATATTTTATTTTTGTAATAACATTTTTATATTTATTTAATTTAATTATATGAACGTGTCATTGAAGCTTTTGTTATTTTTGTTTAATATTTATAATAAAACATATATAATATTCATTTATTATTTGCACGTTTATTACTACTTTTATTTATTTTACTTTTGTTTTAATTTAGCTTGATTTGATATTTTCTTTTGGTATTATTAGCTGTTTTGAATTTACATTGTTTCTTTAAATGCCAGTTCTCTTCCACTTTATAGGCTTTTTCTGCTTAGCTAAAGAACATGAATGAGGTGTTTTTGCCAAAAAAATAACTGTCTTGGAGGGAAAAAGAGCATTATGAGCAGGGAAACATTCCTGAGAGGAGTCTGACTCACTCATATGAACACAATGATTCAGTCAACAAAATCTTTCCCCAAACTCACTCCATGTGTGTGTCAAGTGAAAAAAAAAACGAGGTGGAGAAAAGGAAAAGATCTGGGCTGGTCCTGGCATCAGTAGCCCTGAGGGAATTAGCACACAATAGAAACGTTTTCCCCTTTGCTTCTTTTTTTTCTTCTTCTTCTTCTTCTGCTTTTTGGAGCGGTCGAGTCTTGTTTCTCCTCCCTCCTTTCCTCTGCTCCTCCCTCTACTTCTCCTCTCTCTCTCTTTATTACCGCTGCACATTTTCTGTCTGTTTTGAAGAATGGCGAACACTATGGTCACCCTGCGGCGGCCAGAATTAGGCTCTTTCTCTTGGGATGCTGTCACTAACCAGCATCTCTTTCTCCAGACTGTGTCCTCAAAGCTGGGACCATCTCTTGGGACTAACAGTACATCCAGCTCTGGGTCTCCAGAAGGCAGACCGAAGCCCTCAAACCGACCCACAGGTAGTCTGGGTCCAGCGGGAGGCCGAACGCTGCAGCCGGCTGGTGAGTTTTGTGTGTTTAACTAAATCTCAATGGTATTGTTTAAGGAAGTAGAGTGAGCGAACTCTATAGTGGAAGAGACTCTAGATTAGTTTTGTTGAGTGTCATGTTTCCTGTACGCTTATACAGATGTTGGAAGTGTGATTTGTCCTGCTGTTAAAGCAGAGGTAACAGTGATGGAGTGAATAAAAATCTGAATCTTTCTGATGCACATTTGCAAAATAATTTGAAATTACTGCATTGTATTACACACACACACACACACACACACACACACACACACACACACACACACACACACACACACACACACACACACACACACACACACACACACACACACAAGT
>CAIGQW010054471.1:1893708-1905316 GCA_903798125.1 Danio choprae
TCTTTCTTTCTTTCTTTCTTTCTTTCTTTCTTTCTTTCTTTCTTTCTCTCTTTCTTTCTTTCTTAAACTTCTCAAGTCAGCCTTTTTTCTCCCCTTTTATCCATCCCATTCCATGCATTCCTCAGTGTCCTATATATAATGCAAATCTCCTATCTTATCTTCTTATCTCTCAGAAACAGCAAGTGTTCCTGCCATCAATTCTTCTTATCCAAACAGATAAAAGAAAAAAAAAATACACCTAGGTTACTTCAAAGATTTTCACACTTTTACTCCAGAAACCCCACATAGAGTACATATTGTCTTGGAAACACACAAATCTTCCACTTTCTTTCCACTCATGAAAAAGGACAGACTTTACTTTGGGGAAAGTTGACAGTTTTAGCCCTTGTGTCACCTGGAGTGATTGATAGCGGGCAGAGAGGAGGAGGAGGAGGAGGAGGAGGAGGGATGTTGCTGTGAGGAATGCACCAGCTGCTACTGAGCCCCTGGAGGCGGGGCTTTGGGAAGGGGCGGGGCATATGAGCCCACTTCACAGCTGTTTGGCTGATTACAGTAGAGCAATGTTTCTCCAGATCCACCCACATCTTTGCACATTACCGTATTTCATTTAATATTACACTGTGTAATATTTCAGTTACACTGAAAAAATTATTTATTGGATTTATTAATTTTTTTAAGGTAAGTGGTTGCAAACAATTAATATGGGCTGAATTTAAACAAACAAATTAAGTTGAACATCACTAAATTAAATTGTTTGTTTAAATTCTGCCAATATAATGTGTTTAGGGGCCTCACAGTGGTGCAGTGGGTAGCATGATCGCCTCACAGCAAGAAGGTCGCTGGTTCAAGCCTCAGCTGGGTCAGTTGGCATTTCTGTGTGGAGTTTACATGTTCTCCCTGTGTTGGCGTGGGTTTCCTCCGGGTGCTCTGGTTTCCCCTACAAGTCCAAAGACATGCGCTGTAGGTGAATTGGGTAAGCTAAATTGTCTATGTGTGTGAATGAGTGTGTATGGATGTTTCCCAGTGATGGGTTGCAGCTGGAAGGACATCCGCTGCGTAAAACATATGCTGGATAAGTTGGCGGTTCATTCCGCTGTGGCGACCCCTGATTAATAAAGGGACTAAGCCGAAAAGAAAATTAATGAATAATGTGTTTGCAACCACTTACCTTAAAACAATTTAGTAAATCCAATGGTTCATTTTTTTTCAGTGTAGTCGTACTTAATTTTTTTTTATTATTGGAAAATGACACTGGTCCCTGAAATTAAATTTGATTAAAACTAGTTTTAAAAAACATACAGCATTCAAAAACATGCAAATAGATTATTTGCGTGTTGTTGAACTGCCTTCATTGCATTTGAATTTGATTGAAATTCATTTTAAATGCACACCTTTACTCATCCCTCCTGATTCTTTACACGTTTTTCACTCTAACTAAACAATTTTGCAGACCTGCTACAGTTGGTCAATTTTGCAGACCTGTTACAGTTCCCATGTTGACCATAATATTATATAAACTCCCAACACACCAAGCACAATCTCATTTATAGAACAGCCACGTTATGTAACTCTGATATCACCTTCTGGACGTCTCTCTTTCCATGGCGAAATATGATTCATGTCTCATATATTCTCAGTATATCAGCACCAATCAAACTGCTTGCCCATAGGAACTACAAAAAAAGAGACCATTTTCTTCATAACCACAGAGTTTTCCACCTACTCACTCCTTCAACTTTTCCATTTTCTCTTATCTAAGTTTCCACTCCCTCTCTCTTAGAAGGAATACGGGGGCAGGTCACTGATAGGGAGGGAATGGTTTCCAATGCAGCGTGCTTGGAGACTGATGCTGACAGACCAGTTTTTAGAGCAGAGAAAGAGCAAAGTAGTTGAAGATTGTTGGGTTGTGTGACTGGTAAGGGAGAGGAGAGAGAAGGAGCGGGAGTTTGAGGAGAAGATGGGCTCCACCGGGAGCAAACCTGGCCTGAAGAAACCTCTGGTAAACAAAAAGAGTCAAAAGGTGCGGTTTGGTTCTTCTCATTTTTCTTTTATGACTAGTTTGAAACTGCTGGTGTTGGTAGGTTTACTAACTATTATGTTTCTCAGGAACTTTTGTTTCAAAGGTTTATTTGATGATTCATCATAGTTTGTGATTGCATGATAGTAGCATATGCTGTGCTGTATCTGTGATTAGGATAGGGCTATTGTTTGTTCTTCTTGAGTGTTATCAGAAATTGTATTCAGCAGTCAATCATTTGTTTTTAGTCATTAAAGTTGAAGGTGTTTGTTTGTTTGTGTGTTTTAACCAGATGGTTTGTGTGTGTTAGCGGTATAAACTAATGGGGTAAAGTTGGCTATTGAGGTAAAGTTGGTTTTATATTTGCACATGACAACTTGTGACATGCTCACTAAGTTGTTTACTATGGTAGTTTTGAATCTTTGGTCTGTAATCACACGCAAGTATGAGTTCAAAACAACGTTAGCGCTATTTAACTGACTGTGAACAATGTTGTACTTTGATAGTCATTGGCTGCTAATATGATTTAACTTTTTAGAATTATTTTTCTGAAACCATATTATTAAGGAGAAAGTCCGAATGTGTGAATATGAAACCAGCTTTACTTCAATAAGTTGGCTTTATATTCACACATTGTCCTTAATAATATAATTTCACAAAAGTATTATTTGCAAATTTCAAATAGGGAAATCATATTAGCAGCCAATGACTTTCAAAGTACAACATTGTTCACATTGTCAATTAAATAGTGTTGATGTTGTTTTGAAGTCATGCTTACGTGTGATTTCAGACCGAATATTCAAAGTAGCATGGTAAACAATATGATAAGGAATGTATTAAAATGAACGAATGAGCGAAAATATATATATATATATATATATATATATATATATATATATATATATAAAACCTCAACATGTATACTTTTATACTTTTATCTCAGGCTGTGAAATCGTGTGTTGTTGGAGTATAGTAATCATAAAAGGGAGTTTGACCACGGTATGGAAGTGAAAAAATGTGTGTGTCAGCATGTTCTGTTAAGTTTTTGCGTCACATGTTCAACAGTGTTTATCACAGAACTTTGTAATCTGTCTGAGGCGGTGTATGAGCTTTTGTTGTGTGGAGGTTACTGTAACATTAGCCGTCTCTTACACAGACAGACACATACGTCTTTCCTGGAACATTTAAATGAGTGTCGCATTGAACCTTGATCATGCCTACTGATAAGAAACTGATTGAGATGGTTCTTATCCAACAACAACAACTCATTCTGCCAATACTGACAGCGTCTGTAGCTGCGAGCCACACGTAATTAGTGAAATCACTGCATGGCTTGAGGGTTGTAGCATGTTTGAGCTTTGAATCCAAGGAGAGGGTCTTTTTTTATTGTTGTGTAAAATGGATTATAAAATGTGTTGAATCTTGGAAGCGCGTGTAGGGTTTAATTTGGTATATTATTAGATATTGTTGCATTTTCAATGAAATTTCAATGAGTCACCTGTTGTGGACCATTGGTGGCCTGAAGGAATCAATGTGGTTGGCTTATATTAATGAAAATTCATCTAGAAAAATAAATGTGATGAGCAAAAAAAGTAACTACATTAAAATGACTTTTAACTTATTGTATTATTTATTTAACATTAATACATATCACTCATTAGGCTTATTAAGCAGCAGTATAGTGGATTATACATATATATTTTTTAGAAACTATTGTATTATTTGAATTGGCTTTCATTTTTATTTTTGTTAGTTTTAGTTATCACTAAAAAAGTACAATTGATTTTGATTTGTGCTTTGTTTTTGTGTGTTTATATTTCATTTTTTAAATGATAGTTTTAGTATTGTAGCTTATTTTTATTGTATAAAAAGCTAATTTTGAGCACAATCGCCTCACAGCAAGAAGGTCGCTGGTTTGAGCCCCGGCTGAGTCAGTTGGCGTTTCTATGTGGAGTTTGCATGTTCTCCCTGTGTTGGCGTGGGTTTCCTCCGGGTGCTCCGGTTTCCCCCACAATTCCAAAGACATGCAGTGCAGGTGAATTGGGTGAGCTAAATTGTCCGTAGTGTATGAGTGTGAATGAGTGTGTGTGGATGTTTCCCTGTGATGGGTTGCGGCTGGAAGGGCGTCCGCTGCATAGAACATATGTTGGATAAGTTGCCGGTTCATTCCACTGTGGCGACCCCAGATTAATAAGGGGACTAAGCCAAAAAGAAAATGAATAAATTAATGAAGCTAATTTTGAGTTGTAATAATAAGCCTTTATTTTTATGCTGTCAATTTTCATTTTATTCTATTTAAGTAATATGTTTAATATGTGCTTTTGTCTTTAGTTTTTGTATGTTTAGGTTTAAATGTTTGTTTTGTTTAAATCTCATTTATCTTTTTTTAATTACCTTAACAAACATTTTATATCAGAGCAAAATGACATTTCATATGCTATTTATATTTTTTATTTAACTCTTTTATTAATATTTTAGCTTTTTTTAAATTAACAGATTTCCATTTAGTTTTAGATTTTATTTTAGCTAACAATAGCATTTCTGTCTCCTAGATTTACTTTGTTAGATCAGTAATTTGTGTTACTCAGCTTTTAAATATTTGAAGAAATACAATTATTTTTGTATTATTTGTGTCTATTTTTTAATTTGTGTAACATAAATATTAAGCTGTTTTACTACATTTTATTTCATCAAATGGAATATTTAAATTGTATTATTACATTTGTTTCATTTATTTTGAGTATTTGATTCTATTTACTTAAGTCTAATTATTGTGCGCAAAATCTTTGTTAGACATGTCATCTATCCTTTTATGTGATTGCCCTGAATGACTGTTGTTGGTTTTGTTTCTTCTGTCATTTGTTACAGCGTGAAGCGGCAATCAAACAGAGGGAAGAACTTTCTGTCCAAATCAACAACCTGCGAGAGCAACTGAGTAAGTAACACATGTCCAGTCAATTACACAGAGACACGGTTCTTATGTCCGTTCCTAAGACTCACAGAGCAAAAGCTTTCATCTTGCTCGGATAGCTGTCATTTAGCAGGTGCTTTTGTTCAAAGTGACTGGAAGAACACTAATCTGTGAGAAACCTTGGGAGAACTGTCTTGCTCAAGGGCACAATCCTGATAAAATAGGGCTGAGTGAGTGTTTAGTTTTGGGGTCACACCTATTTAGGATTGCAGTTTTCTTTTTTTTTTCCACAGATAATTTAACCAAGCCATATTTAGAATCCAGTATGTCATAGAAACTATAGTGGCACCTTAGGAACTACATTTTAATACATCAAAACAATTGAACAACTTCATTGCAACATCTTAGCATTGTGGCAGAGTCAAAAATAATTATTGAATATGTGAAAAAAACTAAACTGAAATCTCTAAGAGCAATTACTTTATGTCGAAACCATATATGTTAATGAGAGCAGGGGCTCTCATTAAGTGGCATATGCACAAAACATAGGCAGAAATGTGTGTGAGCCTCTTTCCTAAATTGTGGGTCCGTCGAGTTGCATTGTCTCTGTTCCTCGCTGCAGAAGTTGAACAACTTTAAACTTGAAAAAACCTTCAACTTCTCAAGGGCCAATAGAGCCGTCATCCAATCAGATCGACTTATGCAAATACTAGTGCAGATGCTAGCCAATCACGTTTGTGCAGCGCCAGAGAATATCGCTTTGTCAAAATGGAGCAAAAGCCTAATTTTATGGTTGGTAATCAACCAATGCTGTACAATCAATCTTTACATACATATTTATACAGTACTACTACTACCACTTTTGTTTGTTCCGGTCCAAGCTGTATGTTATTGACTGTCATTACTATGACGATCACGTCAGTGTGAGCTGCAGATACACCCTCCATCATGCGTTGTGATTTTTATGTGTGTGATCATCTGAATGAATGATTCAATGAATGATTTATGAGGACAGGGACATGCCCCTTACATTATTTTAAAGCTTTTGTCTTTTCATTCATTCATTCATTCATTTTCATTTCGGCTTAGTCCCTTTATCAATCTGGGGTCGCCACAGTGGAATGAACCACCAACTTATCCAGCATATGTTTTACGTAGCGGATGCCCTTCCAGCTGCAACCCATCTCTGGGAAACATCCATACACACCCATTCACACTCATACACTACGGACAATTTAGCTTACCCATTTCACCTATACCGCATGTCTTTGGACTTGTGGGGGAAACCGGAGCACCCGGAGGAAACACACGCCAACACAGGGAGAACATGCAAACTCCACACAGAAACGCCAACTGACCCAGCCGAGGCTCGAACCAGCGACCTTCTTGCTGTGAGGCGAACATGCTACCCACTGCGCCACTGTGAGGCCACTTTTGTCTTTTCTTTCCTGTGAAAGACCTAAACCAACCAGGATACCAGCACAAATACACACATAAAATATTTATCAATTCATTCATTTTCCTTAGGCTTAGTTCCTGACTTCTCAGGTCGCTATAGTGGATTAAACTATCCCAGCATATGTTTTACACGGCGGATACCAGCAACAACCCAGTACTGGGAAACACACACACTCTCGCATCCACACACACTCATACACTACGGCCAATTTAGTTCATCCAATTCACTTATAGCGCATGTCTTTAGACTGTGGGCGAAACTGGAGCACCCAAAGGAAACCCACGCGAGCATGGAAAGAACATGCAAACTCCACACAGAAATGTTAACTGGCCCAGCCAGGACTTGAACCAGCGACCTTCTCGCTGTCAGGCAGCAGTCCTAACCACTGAGCCACCAAAATATTGTTTAATAATTATTAGCTTAAAAAAGAAGAAATAAAAAAAGAAAACTAATCAATGTATTTATTTTTCCAAGTTGTCATTAACACATTTTAGCATGTGTGTGAGGCGTAACAGCCCTGCCTAGATTTGTAATTCACATACTTGTTCTTCGTTTATGTTATTTCCTACATTCTAGTAAAAGATATACTACCTCATTAAACTCATTAATTCTGGTGAATTTCTATTTATACAAAATACTGTACTTACGCCAGGAGTGTGTGTTTTGGATGCTGCCACCTGCTTCAATTCTAAATGAATCACTGATTTTGAGCAAAACAATGGATCATGTATGAAGACAGGGATTTGCCCCCACTTTATTTTAAAGTTTTTTTATTTTATTTTATTTTCTTTCCTGTGAAAGACCTAAACCAGTTAGGGTACCAAGTACACAATACACATATAAAAAATTCTGTTATTATTACCTTGAAAAATAAATAAATAAATTGAGAAATATTATTTTAAATCTCTCCTAATCAATATGTTTATTTTTCCAAGTTATCATTTACCCAATTTAGCATGTGTGTGAGGCGTACAAGCCTTGCCTTGATTTGCAATTCACATATTTGTTCTTCATTTATGTTATTCCCTACATTCCAGAGTTGGGCTGTTTCATGTTTTATCCTGTTGAATGCTCTGTTCTGATGAGCATCGTATTGATGGAACTGTACAACTCCGTGTTTGGGAATTGGGAAACCGATACGATCAACCACCCAGCAATCACACCTGTTTTATTGTGTGCCCTGTAGACATTTGGCGGCTTTTCGCTATGTTTTGAGTCAGTGCGTTTGTTTTTATGTGTTAGTAACAAAATACGATGACACCCCAATGAGTTTGTACCTTGAATACAAATACACACACGCATTTTTGGCAAGCCCAGACACACATTTGTAATTCTGCAGAATGTTAAGGATGTGCTGCTTGTTGTGTTTAATTAGTCTGACCTTACTGTCATGGCCTTTGGCTTCAGGACAAGTGTGAAGGTTGTGTGTGGCATATAAGGAATGTTTCACTCACAGTGGATTCAGCGTGTGGGTCTAAAGGTGCAGTTGGCCAAATGACACTCTGCTTCTAAAGTTTACTGGCCTTTACCTCACAGAATTGAAAGAAAGAAATGGTTATCCTGAGGCTTCAAAAACATGTGCTGCTAACACATACGTGCCAGACTTGAATGTGCATGGAAAATATGAGGGAGGACGTAGCTGCACTTTTCAGCCTGTGCAAATTAATTTTTTATTCAGTCGACTGGAATACAAATACTTACTTCAGCATATTCAAGATTCCAATCTGGATTTCAGATTGAGTTTAGGAAGTTTAGAAAAGTTTAGGTTTTAGATTTCATGCAAGATTATTTATATGCTTGAATGAATTTATTATTATTTTTTTTTTATTAAATCTACTTAAATATGCTAAACTTTTTTTGTTTATTAGGCACGACATTGGACAATACTGTTTTTTTTTTTTTTTTTTTTTTGTAGTCATTCAAAAAAGAAAAAAATCTTAGGGGGCTAATAATATTGACCGTAGCAGTTTTTACATTTGAAAAATGTAACCTACCGATCCTACTGCTCCCAACCCGATCTGAGCTGCGATCGAACTGGCAATGCTTTGCATGGGGGTCGGTTGCTCTAACAAGGACGCTAAAGACCATGGGCTCTAGCGTCTGTCACTAGAGCACTTTCAGAGGAGTGAGGTTTACCTGCATAGCACTTCGCTAGCTGGCCTCCATTATACTCACCCCCCCTAAACCTCACTCCCATCGCGGATGAGCCCACACGTGTAACCCACCGGTCCTACTGCTCCCAACCCAGTCTGAGCTGGGATCGAAACGGCAATGCTTTGCATGGGAATCGGTTGCTCTAACAAGGAGGCTAAAGACCGCGGCCTCTAACGTCTATCGCTAGAGCACATTTAGCGGTCAGAGGAGTGAGGTTTACCTCCATAGCACTTTGCTAGCTGGCCTCCGTTACAACAATATAAAGTATTTTTTAATATTATTTTGTTATTGTTGTTTCAGACGCTAAATAAACTAAACTTCTGTCTAATTTAAAAAACATTTAAAATATTACAAATAGTAATATATACTTTGAAAAATCACATTTTTCAATCCTTGTTCTTTTAATAATCACTTTGGAAATAATTGAAAAAAAAAAAAGTGTGTGCTAGTAATTTTGTCTGTATACTTTATTCTATTTTCTGAAAATGTCTTGCCTAGAACATTTTAGTTGTTTTTCATACATCATTTTATTTCTGCTTTTATTTCAATTACTGAAAATGACAGCCATAATGACAACACTGGTGTATATGCACTGGTGTTTAAATTTACATTCTGGATCTATTCATATTTTTACTTAATCGTTAGAGAGGTCATCCACTGATGCATTCAACATTTTGTGTTAGATTCTACTGGATCTTTAGAAAATTAAATCTTAAGTCTTCCTAGACTTAATTCAATTTTGAATTCATTACTGAGTCCATCAAATCTAGATCTTAATTCTGACTCTGCAATAAAGTAAGTTGTTCACACAAGCTGTGTCATACTAAAATGTACCGATAATGATATAAATGCATTCCACATACTTTTCATTCAATTTCTTTCTCACTCTCTGTGTAATATGGATTTCTTCACTAAGGAGTATACTCACTCATTACACCGTGTACTCTCGCAAAAGTGATTTAAATGTGACAAAATATTGTTATGGGAGGAGTCTCATCAAAATATTATGAGAAAGTAGAGTCTCGACAAAATCAGATCACAATTTTTCACAAGACACATGGTAAATTTACATTGTTCTGAAAAGTTACAGCAGATTTTATGCCAGCATTTATGTACAGTAGCCATAGTATGTTGGAAATACAGTACTAAGACTTATTGAGCAGCTGGACTCAGAAAAGGTCCATATTACTCTTAAAGGTACACTCATTTTAAGGGAAGGCTCATTTTACAACTCCCCTAAATGCACTTTTAGCTTAGCTTAGCGTAAATCATTGAATTGGATTGGACCAGTAGTATCTTGCTCAACTCAAAAAGAGTTTTGATATGTTTCCTATTAAAAGCTTGACTCTTCTCTAGTCACATCATGTACAAAGACCAACTGAAAATGAAAAGTTGTTGTTTTCCATACTGATATGGCCTTTTCCTTTTCCATCAGTCTTAGTACACAGTGCAACTACAGAAGAGTCAGTTTTCAAATAGGAGAACTTGTAAAATAAGCCTATTTCCGAAGAAGTAAGGTGTTTTCTGGAGACAAGATCAGGAATCAGATCTTCCTAACATGCTCTTGTCTCCTTCACTGATTCCCCAGGTAACTCTGTCTCATGTTGCGAGCAGTTGGAGAAGGAGAAAGAGGAGGTGCATGTGACTCTGGAGGCTTTGTTTCAGAAACTCCAGGAGCAGCATCAGTCTGAACTGCAGCAGCTGGAGGAGAGACTGAAGGACTTCTACTCGGCAGAATGGGACAAAACCCACGAGGCCTATCAGAGAGAGGCGGATAAATGTAGGGCGCTCATGCAGCAGCAGGTAAGATCTGACCTGTGCTTACTTCTGATTAATGAACAGTCACAACATCTTTAAAGCATTAGTTCACTCCAAAATAAAAATGCTGTTATTAATTACTCCATAAAAATGAAGCAATAAAACATTGGCAAAACATTTTCATGTGACTTCAGTGGTTCAGCTGTAATTATATGAAGCTCCAAGAACACTTTTGTAGGCCAAAAAACTGTAATACCAACTTTGTTTGCAAATGTTTTCTCTTTCTGGTCAGGTTATCAAGGTAATACAATACAACATATTGCTTTTAGAGTCAGCAGCCAAACATATAAACATTGTATTGTCCTTAGTAAATGTGCCCTGGAATCTGACGTGTACATTGGCGTTTTAAGCTTTTTGTGGGGGGCAAAAAAAGTGTTTTCTTGAAGCTTCATATGATTAGTTGAACCGCTGAAGTCACATGAAATGTTTGACAATATTTTTGGTTCCTTTTCTGGACTTCTCCGGACCATTGAAGGAGCTCTCTGATTTTCTCTAAAATATCTTAATTTTGTGTTCTAAAGAAGATCAAAGTTCTCAGGGTATTGGAATGACATGAATGTAATTAATAAGAGAATTTTTATTTTTTGGATGAACTAACTCTTTAACTCTAACAATGAATGCGTTCTGTCCTTTTATTTGCATGTTTGATTGAATCACAGGCTGTATATAAATGGCTTTTATTTGGCAATAGCAGTTCAATAAACAGTGTCCTCAACTAACATTATCACTCTTGGTACAACTGGTCTTTATTGTGTAACTTTTTGATGTTTTGCTTAATATATATACAGTGCTCAGCATAAATGAGTACACCCCATTTTAAAAAATGAATATTTTTATCCATTTCTCAGTGAATATGGGTAATATATATTGGCGCATTTGAACAAAACAGATTTATTAAACAGATATATTTGTTAAAATAATATTTTAGTCACAGAACATCTTTAGAAATGGAAAGATAAAACATTTAAATTAAAATGCAAAATATTGCAAAAACTGCAACATTTCAACTAAATTGTATATATTTTTTGTTTCTCTTAATTTTTGCTATTTTTTTATTTTTATTTTATTTAATATTTTTTCTAACATATAAATTTGGGCTACTAATTTTTGAACCATTATTATAAATGATTTTGTTAGATGAGCTCCAGATTTGGCTTCAGTACTGACTAAACTAATGTATATGCACAAATATAATGTTGTAAAGCATCCTATAGATAGTGTGTGTGTGTGTGTGTGTGTGTGTGTGTGT
>CAIGQW010054471.1:1905716-1962925 GCA_903798125.1 Danio choprae
TTTTTTTTTTTCATTTCAGCTTTTAATTTTAATTTAACTAACATTAACACTACATATTAAAGGGATGGTTTACCTAAAAATACATAATCATTACATAAATAAAATGCATAAACATAACCATTGACTCACTCTAAAGTGGTTTCAAACCTTTATGAGTTACGTTTTTCGGTTAAACACAAAACAAAAAAGATATTTTGAAGAATGTTGGAAAGCGGTAGCTATCGACATACATAGAGAAAATACAGTAAAAGACAGTGGCTACTGGTTTCCAACATTCTTTGAAATGAAGAAATCTTTTGAATTCAACAGAGGAAAGAAACAAGTATGGAATAATTGAAAGAAAATATAAGGAATAAAGTATATGGAATAATTTGAAAGTCAATTTTAAAGTTAATTTTTTGCATGAGAAAATTCTTTAATTCATTATACATGTTTTTTGTATTTTTCCGGTTATTTATTCAATCAAGCTTTTCATAAACAAAATCCTTACCTGTAGTCTCGATGGGGTTTGTGGCATTTCTGCTTAGATCATGTAAAGCCAGTTTCTGTGACCCGTGACAAGACCGTAAACCAAAGAGATGCTCAGTCACTTCATGTAGTAAATCCCAAACTGAGCAGCTGTTTCTCTGTGTGCAGAAGGACGCGCACACACTGTATTTGGAGCAAGAACTGGAGAGCCTCAGAGCTGTGCTGGAAATAAAGACCAACCAGATACACCAGCAAGATAAGAAACTCATGCAGATGGACAAACTGGTGAGGACCGATAATAAATATATTAGATGTCCCTATGGACCCAACATTGCATTATGAGTCTGTAAGGTTAGTTTAGATCTTAGCAAAGGTCTTGAAACAAACCTCCATTATAGAGACTGTTGTGACATTGCTTCTCTTATTTACCATCACCATAATATTGAGCTTATTCTACAATGCGGAAGTGCACTTGTTTTTGCAATTGTTTTAGAACTTCCGATTCAGTTGCCTATGAAAGAAATGACTAGGAATAATAAAGAAAACTTGCTCTACAAACAAGTGTGTTCATGACTATACATAAAAAGTAGAACAATATAATAAGAAACTGTCAGATTGAAACATCAAGCAGCAAGAGCTGTTTTTAACGTCAAAAAATCTATGTAAATGAAGGAGGCCGGAAAGTCTCGTGTCAAAAAGATTCCAATGGCTGCACCCGCTCTAAGCTGAAAAATAAGGTCAATATGTCATTATGAGGCGACGCAGTGGTGCAGTGGGTAGCACAATCGCCTCACAACAAGAAGGTCGCTGGTTCGAGCCTCGGCTGGGTCAGTTGGCATTTCTGTGTGGAGTTTGCATGTTCTCCCCGTGTTTGCGTGGGTTTCCTCTGGGTGCTCCGGTTTCCCCCACAAGTCCAAAGACATGTGGTATAGGTGAATTGTGTAAACTAAATTGTCCGTAGTGTATGGGTGTGTATGGATGTTTCCAAGTGATGGGTTGCAGCTGGAAGGGCATCCGCTGTGTAAAACATAAGCTGGATAAGTTGGCGGTTCATTCCGCTGTGGCGACCCCAGATTAATAAAGGGACTAAGCCGAAAAGAAAATGAATGAATGAATAAATGTCATTATGAGATACTGAAAAATAAAAATTATGGCCTTAACTTTTATGGCAATACCATTTATTACAGCATAAATGAATGACATTGTCAAAAGGAAAAACAAGATTATTTAGCTTACCCTGCTGGCAGATTATTTTGCTTATTTTAAGGAAAAACTCGCTTAATTTTGGTATATTATTTCTTAAAACAAAGCAATGTCTTTAACTTGTCTAGAAAATGCTTCCTGATTTAAGAGTTTTTAGATATTTGGACTTGAAAAAAGACAAAAAAAACTAAGTAACAAAAGCATTTTTGGCAGTGCAATAACAATTCAAGTAACTTGAAATGGGAATATCAAAATATATATATATATTTTTCATAGCTTGTGTAAATTGTGTAAAAAGTGTCTATTTGTTTAATGTTTTTATCCATGTTCACAGATTGATGATAACTTGAAACTGGAAGAGTGTTTGAACAAAGTCCAGCAAGAAAACGAGGACTATAAGGCTAGAATGGACAAACACGCTGCACTGTCAAGGTAAGCTAAATATTTAGATGTAAAAGTAGATGTTTGAAAAATAATGGTCACTCAATATTTTGGGATTTTGCGAAGCGTGTTTTTGTGCTGAATGATGAAGAGATTCATTCAAGGGGAAAACACTGCGGTGTTGCTCAGAGATGCACGAATGATGTTTCATTTTTCTTTGAAGTTAAATTTTTTTTGGTAAAATAGACAAAACAATCAATACTTTGTCTAAAATGTAACTTGCTATATTTATTTCTTGATTACTGTTGTATAAATCTATATCACATTTGTGATTGTGCTCATGCTTTGATATTCAAAAAATGGTACTCTGGCTTGTGATATTACTTAAATATGTCTTATTTAATTTAACTATATCTTATATATTTATACTTAGATATAAAATATATATGGATATTATACAGATTATATAGTAAAATATTGGTGTAACAAAATTTTGTATTTTTAATATAATACAATTAATATAATTATATTTAATATAATACAATATAATATGTAAAAACAAACTTTCTCAACTTGCCCAACTATTTATTATATATGTATATATATGTGTTCTTTTCCATTTATTAATTTTAGATTATTAACTTTTTTTATTATATTATTAGTTTTTACTTTCCTAAGTTGAATTGTAGGTCATTTAAACTTCATTCTAATAGGCTTAATCATACAGACAATGCTTTTTCTTCACTTAATGTTGTCGTTTTGTTTTTTCTTCAAAGTAATATACAATAACAATTTAAACAAATTTAAAACAGTTATGAAATTTTCATAAATTATATGTGCTGCACACAGGTGTAATATTTGTCATCATCTTTTGTGTATGAATAGGATCCAGCATACCATTTTATTTATTGCATACCATTTCATTTAAATTGTCAAATCTCAAAACTTCACATCTTTTTTTCTTGAATTTTTCCTTTTTGACTGTAGGCAACTCTCCACAGAGCAGGCTATGCTTCAGCAGACCCTACAGAAAGAGTCAAAGGTCAACAAACGTCTGTCTATGGAGAACGAAGAGCTACTGTGGAAGCTCCACAATGGTGACCTGTGCAGCCCTCGACGCCTCTCGCCCTCCTCTCCCTTCCCCTCACCCCGAAACTCCGGCTCCTTCTCCACAGCCCCCATATTACCCAGATAACCTCCGATCCGTCCTCACGCTGAGGTTCCAATGGACCCATTTTATTCCTATAATAGGACTTGTACAGTTTGTAAAGATGTGTACAGTTTATAAATGTTCCCTTTCCAGTTAAAGACAATGATGCACAGTTGCACTTGTAGATCAAGGAATTGCCTTGTTCTGTTACACACTTGTTTTCTCTCTTTTTTTTCATTTTTTTTCATGTTGTTTGTCTCTCCCTCACCATCTTACACATACAAACACAAACATTTCTCTGAGGAGGGAACATACCTCAGGGCTTGTACATAGAGTATCTCTTCCTCGGACTGCCATTTTTCTGTTCTCTTTGTTTTCTTTTATTCTTCTTTTTTAATTAAAATGGTTTGTGCATAGCAAGTAAAAAAAAATGTAAAGCTGTATTTTTTTTTCTTTGCGCTCACCAGAACACTATATGATGCTTGCAAAATGGATGAACAACTGAAGTATTGTTTTTTTCTTTTTTCTTTTTTTAAGTATGAACCGTATGCAGAAAGGGAAGAACTTTTAAAGAAAAACCTCACCTTTTAGCTGGATTCAATATAGATCCAGGTTTCTGTTCCTAATATTGTGGAATGCATTTAATGCTCTCTATCTCTTTCCCGAACTGTGTCCAGTGGCTCACACATCCAGAACGCTTTAGGTGTGAATGTGTCCCTTTCTCGACCGCAGTGCCCTTCTTGGCTTTATTTCGTTATTATTATTTTTTTAACAAATGCATTAAATTTCTGGATGTTTATCTATATATTCTGCGTTGGTTATTTTGTTGCAAACAACACATGAGGCTTCGTTATTTGATGGTTTGTAATATTTTAAAAGGGTTTTATGGATTTACACAAGATGCTGCTTTAAATGAATGCAATATATTTTCATACTGGTATATCAAAACTAGAATAGGGAGGGTTCACTGAAAAATTGTGTCATTTTATGCAATTCCAACACTTTAAGCACTTCATTATTGTTACTTTGATAAACTAAAACGTTCATACAATTCATACAAAGGGCACTGATAGCCAAACAATTCGGTTTGTTTTTGGGTGAATCGTTCCTTTAACCTATTCTGCCACCTTGTGGTTGAAGCTCTCAGTAAAATGAATGAGAAATCAATTGAATGAGACTGACACCTTGTGGACATAAAGGGAAATACGGAATGTTAACTATACTGGAAAAATTACCTTAATTTTGAGAACAAAAATTATTATTTTAGTTTTTCTACATATTTTACGGTTTAAAAGAAATTATAAAAGAACAAAATGAAAATATATTATTCCTAAATTCATTTAAAAAGCCTTAACTAACAAAAGATGTTCTAAGAATATTTACAAATGCTCTCTCATAAAAAACTAACATTATTTCTGCATGCTCTTTGAAAGTTTAAAATGTACTTTACCTAAAGTTCTGAACTTATTTCCCATTGCTAAAGATAAAAGACGATATTTTTATTTACTTATTTTTATTGATTTATATTTCTTCTATGCTATGGAAGTCAACAGGAACCAGCAACTGTTTTGTTATTCACATTATTCAAAATATCTTCTTGTTAAATCACTTACAAAAAAAAAAACCATTAACTGAACAACAACAAAAACAAAATAGACAAATAGTACATTAAAATAATGTCTATCCATAACTTTTAGAGAACCTGGACAAAAGTTGTGAAAAAAATCCCTGTTTGCTAGGCTCTCTTATAAATATACTAATCACAATATAACTTTTTACACTTTAGAACTTATGTGTGCTTCTGTGTGTGTGCGTGTGTGTGTGTGCACGCTAAAAAAAAATCTTTGCTCCCCTCAGGTTGTTTCAAATCCATATAAATTAATTTGTCCTGCCGAACTTAAAACAAGATATTTGGAAGAATGTCAGTAACCAATCAGATCTTGCCACTCATTTACTGCCATAGTAGGAAAAATTAGAACCTATTTCTTTTTGGTTATTAACATTCTTCCAAAAATCTACTTTTGCAGAAGAAATAAATATAAAGAGGATTGGAACAACTTTGAGGGTTGAACTATTCCTTTAAGGAGCTTAAGATGCCAGGAATGGTGCATTATAGAGGGCATGTGTGTGCATGTTTGAGAGAACACATACATACTGTACAGTATGTGTGCATATCATATCCATATGAACATTGCTTATCAATGAATTAGCTCAAAGTACTGCTTACTAAAATGCAGTCAACAGTATATATATATAATTTATTTATTTATTTTTTTGCAAACTTCAGGATTTCGAAATCTGTGGATCAATAACAATATTGCATACTCAGGGGTGATGCAAACACTAGCTATTTTAGTAGAAACATGTCAGTATAACAGAAAAAAAATCCATATACATGTTGAAAAATATAATTCACTGATGCACTTATGAAGGTCTTTTCAAACTGGATATAGCCCAAATTATTATAATATCAGTAATACAGGGTGATTCAAAAAAGAATACCACAACTTTGAAAATCTGTATTTGGTCAAAGAAACAGGATGGAACCTTAATCAATGTGAAGAGTACTTTAATTCATTCAGTTTCTTTTCGGCTTAGTCCCTTTATTAATCTGGGGTCACCACAGCGGAATGAACCGCCAATTTATCCAGCATATGTTTTATGCAGCGGATGCCCTTCCAGCTGCAACCCATCACTGGGAAACATCCACAGAAATGCCAACTGACCCAGCCGGGGCTCGAACCAGCGACCTTCTTGCTGTGAGGCGATTGTTCTACCCACTGCGCCACCGTGCTGCCCCGTGAAGAGTACTTAACAAAGTTTTTTTTTTCAGTAGAAAACAAAGTTCATAGATGTTCAGTATATGACCCCCTTTAGACACTCGAGAGACATCAACCCGAAAGTTGTGGTATTATTTTTGAATCACCCTGTATTATTTTCTGTCCTTGTTATAAGCAACCAATTCACAATAAACCTAACCCTAAGTCAGCACATGTTGTGAATTAATTTTACTTAGTATTTATTTGTATTGATATAGAATGAACCATATGAAATAACATTAAAAAATATATTTTATTAAATTATTACATTATTTTATTATAATGATCATAAGGGAGGGCCTCACGGTGGCGCAGTGGGTAGCACGTTCGCCTCACAGCAAGAAGGTCGCTGGTTCGAGCCTCGGCTGGGTCAGTTGGCATTTCTGTGTGGAGTTTGCATGTTCTCCCCGTGTTGGCGTGGGTTTCCTCCGGGTGCTCCGGTTTCCCCCACAAGTCCAAAGACATGCGGTACAGGTGAATTGGGTAGGCTAAATTGTCCATAGTGTATGTGTGTGAATGGGTGTATATGGATGTTTCCCAGTGATGGGTTGCAGCTGGAAGGGCATCCGCTGCGTAAAACATATGCTGGATAAGTTGGTGGTTCATTCCGCTGTGGCGACCCCAGATTAATAAAGGTACTAAGCCGAAAAGAAAATGAATGAATGAATGAATAATCATAAGGGCACTATAAGACCAATACTATTGTTCTAGGTCCTGCAAATTTCTATGACACAAAGTTAAAGAACCTATGTCTTAATCTATCTAAAAATAAAGTTGGCTATGCACTTTTAAAAATAAATCGATTGTAATACTTGCAGTTGTACAAGGGTTTGCCCTTGACATTGTTTTTTTTTTTTAATTTAGGGTAAACATCTGACTACGTGAACATGTTTCGTTAATTCATATTTGACATTATTTGATATTTTATCTTCCAATGCAGAAGTGTTCTTTAAAGATTCTTAATTATTTTGCAGTTTCACTCGTCACATCATTCCGTCAGTCCCATTTTTTGCATCTATACTTTTAAGACATCGTGTACAACTTCTCCAACTGTTTCAGATGCTTCCGAGAAGTAAAGTAGTACCCCTTTTTGTGGCATTAATTTGTTAACTAGCTTATCATTTTTGATGACCTCATCTTGAAATACTAATATATAAAATGTAATGTCAAAGTAAATAGCAAGCCGAAAGGAACTCGCGGTAAATTATGTTTTATTGAAAACGAGAGCGGTGTTCTTCCGCCGGATTGTTTGGATATGGGGTAAAGATGGCTGCCACTGGAGACACAGTCACTCCGAGTGGAAGGCACACTACGCATTGACACTTTATCTTGGATTTTTACAGAGCTTCATATGGGAATTATTTTCATGCTATAGTAAGAGTTTGCCACAACGTTTAAGGTAAGTTTGCTGATTATCCAGGGAATCCGTATGCTAGCTTTGCTCTTTCAGTTGTTTCTTTCTCTCTCAACTTCTGTTAGCTTGCTAGCTCCCTCACCTAAAATTGAAAGTTATTTTAAAACATTTCAGCTTATTTTGTGTCCTGGAGTGAACTATCACTGACATGTGAAGGTTTTGCTACCATTTAATCAACATTTACAACATTTTTAAATGAAACCAATGGATCTGGAACGCTTGAAGGTGGCCGAAGTGGCTCGTGTTGTCTCAGAGTGATGCACCGGTCAGATGCCTTTGTGTCAGGTGGACAAGTTTAAGAACACCATGTCTGGTTAAAATTTTTATTACGCTCTCAAACTTATTTGACATTTAGCTTCTGACTTTATTGTTTACTGTTTATATTAACTAGGCCCGAGTCGTTTGGATGTGTTGTTGTTGCTCTTGGTTGGGATTCATTTTTTTAGCCGGGAGTTTTCGCGGGGATTGTAGTTTCGTGCCAGAGGTTACCATAGTGACAGACCCAAAACCTTTAACGTTACTCGCCATAAAATTCCTGTCATTGATTTACTCTTGAGGGTTTTATGTGTGTGAGGGGGGTTGTGCCCCAAACTCCGGTATTAACCGTCAGGTTTTGTGCTAAAATATTAGTAAACGCGTTCAGCACAGTTTCTTCTAACGTTACACAGGTAAAAGCACGGAGAGAAGCGAGTGTTGACAGTTAGCAGGGAAACTGATCAGGTTGACCTTGTCAACTGTTTTAACGGATCTAACTTGCCGCTCATAAACGAGAGCGATTACCAGACCCGTTAAACGTTACTTTTCAAGGGGACTAAAGCAAAGACTTCAGCTTTCGAAAGTAAGTTTCAATTAGATTAAAATTACACAATGTATTTTATTATTTTTGAACATTAGCCGTATATTTGTTGATAGTGTACGACTAACGTTATGTATGATCGTAGCTCGAAAACAACAATCATTCAATAACTTTATCATACTAACATTTTGTATAAAAACCTTATAACATATCGTTGTATTGACGTTACTGGACAGTGGTATTATTAAGTAATATTTTAAGGCAGCGTCACAACTTAATGGGGACTTGTGGCACAACTGACAATGAAATGTCCTACAAATGCATTATTAAAAGGGCTAGAGATTATTAGTGATCCTTGGTGATCCACACATGTTAGTCAATGGCTACTGGCACCTTTAAAAGGCCATGATAATAGTAATACTTTACAGACAAAACTATTAATAATTGTAGCTCTTTGATACATTGAGGTGTTATGAAGCAAAATGATCATACTTAAAGTAAGTGGTTACAGAATATCCAGCTTTCTTCAAAATAGTTTTTCTGTTCAACAGAGGAAAGAAAGTCAAACAGGTTTGGATTAAGTGTGAGAAAATGATGTCAGATTTCAGTTTTGAATGAAATGTGCATTTAAATGATTCCTGCAAATTTTAGATTACTAAAAAGTTTGATTAAAGTTATATATATTTCTATTGGCTGTGTAAGAATACTTGGTTGTTTTCTGCAGATTCTGATTGTTCATCATGGCAACGGGTGGCACTCCTTTTGAAGATGGCACAGACGAGCAGGAGCTGCAAAACTGGACCATCTCCAATGGAAGCTTGGATGATAGACTCAACAATATGGTAGGATTCAGTTCTGGATCTTGTACTTTGTAACAGGAGGAGTAAGAGTTCTGCTGGCATGAGATGTTTTTGTAGGCCAACAGGGAAGTTGATATCACCTTGGTTCCCTCAGCAAACAGCCACCAGGAGTTTTTCATTTACTTTTGGATTAGTGCAGACAATAAGCTCAGTTACCAGCCAAGTTTATTATTTTTAAAAGCTTTCCTCATAAATGAGAATATGAACTAACTATATTTGATATAAACTATATTAACCAAATGTAACTTCACTTCAACAACTCTTACAGTGGTGTGGGTATAAACATACAAGGCTGTTGAAGTGAACTAGTGTATAGATGTGATTTCCTGTTCCTCGTTATGACCTTTATAGTATCTGACAACCTCTGTAGTCTAATTTAGCCACTTGCTAGCAATGCATTTTGCCAAGATGCATACAAATTTATATAAACAATAATATCTTAACCAGCAGTGGTTAAGATAAAATAAGTATTACTGATATTTTGTGTCATAATAAATCATGAAAATATTTTTAGATTGAGTTAAGGATAGATTTAATTGGGCATTTAACAAAAATGCCATTCAAATAACTGAGTTTGTGATGATGGAAAGACAAGCTTGTTTCCCAGTTTGAGGAGGACGTATTCTTGATACATTCAATATTTGAGAGCTGTTGTGCACTTCATGCTTGGTTTAGCTTGACCAATAAAACTTCAATTAAACTTTCCGATTTTGTATGGCTTATGAATGTTGATTCACTATTCTCTTAGGATTGGGGAGTGCAGCAGAAGAAGGCCAACCGCTCATCAGAGAAGAACAGGAAGAAGTTCTCTGCTATGTCAGAGAGCAGGCTAACCAATGACATTTCTCCAGAGTCTACCCCTGGAGCAGGGCGCCGGAGAGCACGTACACCCCATTCCTTTCCTCATGTGAAATACAGCACTCAGATGTCTGTGCCTGACCAGGCTGAGCTTGACAGACTCCGGCAGGTCATAAACTTCACTGATTTGGATGAGGTGAGTGGAGCTTTATAACCAGGATTACGTTTATGACACGCTTTCACTAACGCATTCGATCTGGCTGAAGTTCTAAGATTGCTACTGTTTCAAGACAGGAAGTACATGGATTTGAACTTGTTCTGAAGCAAATCCTCAGAACCAAGCCCTTAATCTCAAATAGATCACCATCAAATTCAGGCCAGCTTTAAAAAGGAAATGCAAATGTCAGAGACATCATTTGGTAATCCAAAATATCACTTTTCATCCCAACAGAGAAGCATTGGCAGTGATTCTCAAGGCCGTGTAACTGCAGCCAACAATCAAAGACAGCTGTCTACTGAGGCCAAGAAACCTTTCAACTTTCTGCCTATTCACCTCAACACTAACAAAAGCAAAGAGCCCACTGCGTCCACCTCTTCCACACCTGGGGGCAAGGAAACCAAGAAACAGAGTCCTGGGAAAGAGCTGTTTACCCCAGTTTCAGCAGTGGTTAAAGAACCTTTTAGTCTGGACAGTGCCCAGAGGTTGGGATTGGAAGATGGGAGAGGAGAGCTTTCCATTGACAGCAGTCAGGTAATCAAGATGTGTTTAATATCTTAGTAATGTCTTAAGTTGTGTGCATTTCTGTTTCACCTTGGCTCCATAATTACTTCCTTTTTCAGAATGAATTTAGTCAGGATATTGTGATGCATCATTAACTATCTGGATTAAATTTTAACACTTTTATTATTATTGTAAAACCGATATAACTCTGTCTATTAGGAATAGCAAACTGATTATTGTAAAAGCCTTTTAAAATGATCTGCTTTTTAAAATAATAAAAGTAGACTGTACACTACTCTGTTCATTAGAACATTCTCCCCGTTGTTGCTGAGCAAAAACTGGAGCACAGATGTGTCAGTGAGCGCTCAGAATTTAGGCCAGTTTAAAAATATGCCACTGTCCGTGTGAGAGCTCTTCCTTGGTCTCTTTCTCTTCTCTTCCCTGTCTTTCTGTTCACTTCCTTCTGCTCATTCCTTCTGCTGTTTACTTTTCTGCTCATTTCTTTGCAATTTTCCTGCTTGTGTTGCCGTTTATTCACACAGCTTGTCTATTTCATTCAGGTTGTCAGTAAACTGGTGCAAATTCGTGAATACATTGGCAAGGCCATATCCATGAGAGACGACCTGGTGGAAAAGAACGATGTGCCTGCAAATGTGGAACGTCTCTCTCTCCTCATCACTCACTTGAAAGAGCAGGAGAAATCTTACCTGCGTTTTCTTCAGAAGATGCTGGTCAGTATTTTTCTCTTTGTTTATTAGAAAATTGTTCTTTTATATGCACTCTAATGATAGTAGGCGAAATATGATGTTGTTTAGGCTGATCGTATGTTTAATAATCATATATTAATATAATGACAGTTTCAGGTACTGTAGTTTTTTCAGTGGCCGATACATATAAAATACATAAGTAACAGACATGCAAATGTTAACACTAGTATAAACTACTTTTTTTTTTTTTTTTTGTGGATTATCAGTCTAAATGACAACACTTTTTAAGGCCTACTGTCCACTGCCTAAGCATCCAATATAAGGCTGTGAAAGTTAATGCTTGTGATTTTTATATTTAATGGCTTTATTACATGTGAGGCATATTATTTGTTGTTCCAAAGGAAAAAAAAAGTAATACACAGTAATACAGAAACCTAATCAAAGCTTATCTAGCATGTAAATGTCAAGTATCAGTCATTTGGTACAATCCTAAAACCCTTTGCAAGAACAATTAAAAAATGGCATATTAAAATTGATTTGAGTATTTTGAGTTGTTTTTTTTACATTGCTGGGGGATTTTAGTGCCGTTTGAAATACAGAATCTGCTTTTGTAAAACTGCATTTAAATAACCATTAAAACTGGATGTTGAGGTATCTTGACAATAAATGATAAAAGACAATAATCTTCTATAAGCTCGATGTTAATTTCTGTCATTTGAAATGACTTGGGAGGAAAAAAAGAAAAAAAAGGATGTTGTATTGTTGAGAGAAAGAAATGCCAAGACAAACAAATAGAGAGCACCTCTTCTAAAATTTGTTTGGTGATGAATTGGTTTCAGACCTTGCTCAAAACTGGCCAGCACTTTTAATAACCTGAATCATACCACAGATATGCAGTGTTATGCTTTGTTCTTAGTGGTGCGGGCTTGATTAATGTGGAGCCTAAATCTAGGGCAACATGTCATCTTTCTTTCCCCTCAGCCTGTCAGTGTGACCTCACTTGAAGTAGCTGTGCATGTTCAGGTTTTTGAGTGTGAAGTTGAATAGAAAAGTATGTAATATCCACATCATTTGTGTTGTACTTTTGCCTTTTTTCCTGTTCAGTTTATATCCTTTTAAATTCTCAAATGCAAGTATTTATTATTTGCAAGTATTGGCTAGTTTTAAGTTGGGTTTGTTCTGAGCCCTGCCCCTCCTCCCTACGCTCTACAGGCGAGGGAAAATGAGGATGATGATGATGAAGGTGCTACGGTGGATTCTGCAGTAGGTTCAGGCTCGGTGGCCGAGAGCACGTCTCTGAACCTGGAGCCGCGCTCCGAAACTTCCAGTGCCACTGTGAGTACGCACAAAGGCCCTTTCTGACATCTTGGTGCCTGATCTGAACATTGATCATCACAATGTACAGGGCATGCCAGGTGGAATGTAAAGTAGGGTTGAGAGATCTGACAATTTTATACCATGATCGATCTTGAACTTCTCCATGATCTTTTTTTTCAATACTGTTTTAAGTTATTGAAATGTTGATGGACAAGACTTTAAAGAGCAGAATGTGCTTGGCATTAAACCTATTTATTTAGAACACCAGCTGTGAAAGACATCTGAATCCAGTACTGGTTTTGTGTGCATGCTGAGGTGTGATGGTTCAAAACAAGGACCTCAGAGTCTGCACTTTAATGGTCAAAATACACACCATGTCAAAAAAGCCTGCCATTTCTAAACAAAAGTGCTTGTAAAAAGCTAATATTTGGAAGAGAAAATCCATCCAGGTCTTAAAATGACAGCCGTGTAATAACCGGCAGCTGTCTGTTATTAATGATCTAACTACAAAAAATATGCAAAATAGATGTATTTTATATTTATGCAGTGAAGACTGTGTATTGCAATTTAGTTTTGATTACTGTGTTCAGTTCAAGTGAGAAATACTATATCTATGTCTTTGTCCTGTTTATTTTCTATAATCTTGAAAACTTTAATTACATGTAAGATAGTAAAAGTTGTACCGCTCTTGTAAAACTCTGCTCTCTGAAAATCCTACATAAAATAGAATAGTAGTCTGATATAATCTGATAAAATATTTATAATAATCTGAAGTTTATGCTTTGTAAGCAAAGATGGCTTACAAACACTCACTTGGATTGCGGCAAATGGGAGCTTTTTTTGTTTATTGTTTTACCTACAGTATGTTTCCAGTTTGTCACTGAATGTCAGGCAAGTTGGTGTAGTGTCTTGAAAAATTATTTAGTTTTAATGATTAGGTTTAAGATTACATTTTGCTAAAATTAGGTGACATTTGTATAAAACATTATTACTTTTAAATTAAAGTTATGTCATTTTGATATTTAATATTTTGGTGAGATTTAGCAGGTTTCAGGAAGAAATTTCATGCTGACAGATTTCCATGGGACTGTGAGATGATTTTAGAAAATGCATGCATGTTTTTCTTTTTGTTTTAACTTTTTTACTTGACTGCAAGGGCAGTCTAACATTGTGTTCAGGAACATAAATAATTTTGGTAGGGCTGGATCTGACATCACAAAATGATAATACAATGTCAGGCATTAAAAGCACATGCAAATGATAATTTCACTTTACACTTTTTTGTTGTTGCATTGACTCCAGAAAAATGTGTTCAGAACTGTAGCACCTGCTCGGCTTGTTATATCGATGCTGAAACAATATACTGTGCAGCCCTTATACTTTGTTATTGAGTTCATTTCAGGATAAAACGGAAGGGAGTTCCACAAAGGAAAAGCGAGCTTTAGAATAGGACAGTATATCTTAATTACTGGTGCTTGTAGAATATCTAAGTCTTTAGATTTATATGATTAGTTTTATTTTCTTTTTTGTGTGTAATATGATGTCAACGGTGGTATTCCCTGTCTAAGTGTCAAAATGATATCTGACTGATCTTGACTGATGCTTCAAGATTGTCACATTGCTTAAAGTTTTAAATGCCTGTACATATTAGATAGTTACCCGAATAATTTTGAAATCATCAGAATTCATGCCAAGAGTGCCCAATACATAACAGAAATTCCAAGTTCTTGTTGAGAGACAAAGTCTATGATTGTGTGAAGAGGAGCTGATTTAAGATTTTGCACGTTATGTCAGCTGTCCTGAAAGTCTTTTGCACTGGCATTTGGCCAGTGGAGATGCTTATTGCTGAGCCTAGATCTTAGCTGACAGTAATGTCTCTGACGACCTTAAATCTCAGCATGATGTTACTATATGGTTCCATATGTTGATACTAGCTGTTTGCCCTATTGAAATCTTCCTTTCTTTTAGGGCCATGGGGTCTGTAGAGAGCAGAAAGAAGAGCTAGAAAACATGCGAAAGCAGCATGACTTGCTAAAAAAGATGCTGGAACAGCAGGAACAACTCCGAGCACTGCAAGGCCGTCAAGCTGCACTACTAGCCATGCAGCAAAGCGCTGAACTAGCCATAGCAGTGATGGACGACACTGGTACGAGTGATGTTTACGATAGGATTTGTGCTTCTAGAAGTTAGAATTGCTTCTGTTTTTATTCTACATGTTCTACATTTGTTTTACGTGTTACAGTTGTTACTGAGACTACTGGAAGTGTGTCTGGCAGGAGCATTACTTCAGAGCTCAATGATGAACTCAATGATCTTATCCAGCGCTTTCATAACCAACTACACGATTCTCAGGTACATAGTAAACCAGACAATTTTTAAAATATGTTTTATTACCAAGAATATATAACAAATTTTACAGTTCCAAAATTATAAATGTTATTTAATATACTACTACTACTGCTATGTACATTGCCGTTTTTCATTTTGCCTTCACGTGAAAGCAGTTTTTTGCTCACCTGTAAATTGTCAATTGTTTGTACGGGACATAGAATGCATAATATCACCGCATTACCTGATATAGTATTTTTTTAGTGCTAATCGCATGGATTGTTTTTTTAAATGGTTCAAGCATCACTAAATAACTATTACACTCAGTCTCAGGTGGTCCCAGACAACCGACGGCAGGCAGAATGTCTCTCTCTTTCAAGAGAGGTGTGCCGATCACGCACTACCCATAATTCCCGGGGGCAGTTACCCTCTTCTGCCCCACTAACTACTGCATCAACCTCTGCCAGCGCAAAACTTTCTAAACTACAGGAGTTACAGGACAAAAAGCAGACCATGGACAAGATCCTCCAAGAACTTCATTCCCTTAGAGACCAGACCCTCAACAACAGTTCCTGTAAGCCTCCATCACACAGCACATGCATCTAATAGGATTACTGTCTCCCTTCCCTTTCGATTAATTGTTGTATTGTAAATGTGTTTGTTTTTTTTCAGGTCAGAGTGTCAGCCAGCGTAGTGCACGTGCAGGCATGTCAGAGCGTCCTTCAGTTTTGGGTAGAGAGGGGAATGGGCCACGTCCAGTGAGGCAGGACTCCTCCTCCACTTACACACAGATTGAGGATAACAGCCACTCTGCTGACAAACTCAGGTTTGTAATGTCATCTCATTCGATATCACATGAGTGTTTGTATCAAAGGATATTGCTGAATATTCGTTTTTGCAGCTCGGTGTATTTGATTACTGCTTTGTCACTCAATGCAGGAAGCTGAAGGAGGTGCACAAGCGATTGAATGAACTAAGAGAGCTTGTTCAGTATTATGAACAGACATCAGATATGGTGGTGGATACTGTAAATGAGAATGTGAAGGAGGAGGAGGATGAGGAAACTGAGGACGGTTCACTTTTTGAGGCCATGTTTGATTCAGAGCAGGAGAACCACGAACCAGTCACCAACATCAGGTACAAAGTTAAAATCCTTTTTATTGGTGTATTAAAATGAACATTGCATTTTGAGTTTCTGGCTTTGAATGTTCAGGGTACAGTACAAAAAATGTGAACTGGCTGCTTAATTGGAAAGTAACTTGTTTTGTTTTGTAGAAATCCAGCCCAACCACAGACTCCAAGTAACTGGATGGATATGAACAGTTTGACAAAGGCTCGCAGTGCCTCCAATAATAGAGATGGCCGCCTGAACACAGAATGTGAAATCAATAACCGCTCAGCAGCCAACCTACGCAGTCTCAACATCCCTTCAGTCATAGGTCAAGCCTCACACTCTGAAATTTAAAAACGTGCTGTATTAACAAGACTTGGAACTATTAGTATATTCACTTTTCTTTTTTTGCATTGTAATCACTTCAGAATGTCAGCACAACCGAGACAGGCCTTACGTTGGCATTAAAGATGAGGATGATGAGGAGGCACTGGAGGATGACGATGGAGCAAGAGGAGGAGGTAGAGACAGTGTTGGCTCAGGGTCCAGTCATAGAAGCAGTCTGGACGGTGATGCAGAGTATGCTCAGAAAGTTCACCGTCTTCAAACAGCCAAACAGAAACTCAGACAACTTCAAGAACTGGTGGCCATGGTGCAGGTGAGGGTCTGGGGAGGTTCTGGTCATTCATCATGCAAATATAGTGTGAATAGAGCTTTCTTTGTCAACATTTTATTATTTTTTCTGGACCTGTTAATGTTGCTATAGAGTGATGATACAGATGGTACTACAGCTAATGAGGATGAAGGTTTAAAGCAACAACCCAACAACATCCGAGCAACAGCTCCCAAAGCCCAGAGAGACGTTGCCCTCTGTGATAAGGCCAGGTTAGTGTTTGTTCATCATATGGGAATAAGAATTTTTTTTCATATTGGTTTGTGTAAGATGTTTCATTTGAAGCTGCAGCAAAGTGACCTGTGTGAAATGGCTTGTGTGGTGTTTGTTTTTCAGAGAGAGATTGTATGAGGAGAAACTCAAGCAGCAGCAGCATGAACTAAAGCAGCTTCATGAAGAGAGACAGAGACTAATGGAGATTCAGGGGAAGATACAGGACATACAGTGGGCTTGCCCTGATCTTCAGGTACTTCACACATGTGCACTTATAATTTACAGGATCTTGCTATCATGAAACACACAGCTGCAAATCTGCTGAAACTGAATTTCATTTTTTTTTTATGTGTTTTCAGTCGTCTGTGAGCAGTAGTGCCAGTGGTCAGATGAGCAGGAAGATTCCTGCAGCTGCCTCTGCTCCTGTACCGTTACAGTCTTCTTCCTCAGCTAAAGCCAACAGTAGTGGCCTCAAACCCACAACTGAACCTCCTCCAGTCACCGTCACTGACAATGAGGTTAGTGTGGAATTCAAACAAAAATGTTGTTTCCTTTTTATTGATCAAATGAGTTTGTAAAGCGATAGTATGCTCAAGTTAAAATGGTCATAAATTACTTCTACCTTGTGTCTTACAAAGCCATTATTGCGTATTGATGATTAGAAATATAGATTTAAAAAAAATGTTTTGCCAATACTGTCTTATGTTTAAATTTTAATGGTTTATTTGCTGTTTTATTGTTGGTTTATTTGCAATAATATTGTGCACCTTTGTTTAATTTAAGCTTTTTACTTAATATAAGCATTTATCATCGCACATCAAATGCAGTCAACAGCAGCTCAACTTTATCATCATAATGTGAGAATAAACTTTGTTGGTTTGTACTTTTGGAGAAGGACTATTTGTGTTAGCAGCGGAAAGATGAAAAGTAATGTTTTATAATGTAACTTTTGTTTTTCAAAGTTTATAGTTAATATAAAAGCATATTTTATATTAGCTGTGGACAGAGATGCGAAGGCACCAGATGTTGCGTGAGGAGTTGAGGCAGAGACGGAAACAATTGGAGAGTCTGATGGCAGAGCAGCAGAGGAGAAGCACACTTCCTGACTCCCCATTCAGAAGCGACACACACGAGACCCAGTCCTATAGTCGTGATGAAAGGTAAAGAATGGCCTTGACAGTTTTCAGCTCTCTGACATAATAGTAGTTAGTTAGATGCTAATCATCATTTTCCTTTTAGAACGGTTGCCACTTGGGGTGGTTCTACACAGTGTCCTCTTGGTGATGATGAGGATGATGATGATTACTCCTCTGAGGTAGGAGCTGAGGAGGATGATGATGATGAACATGATGAGGGAGAGGAGTCCAGCTCCACCGATGAACGGCATGCTTGTTCTGCACAAAAACAACGCAACTACAACAGGAATAACAGAGAAGGGTAAACACAAGGCACACTGTGAAGAGGCTTGAAGTTTGTATAGGAAATCTACCCCATTTGTAATTAACTGCCTTTAACGTTTTGCAGTCTGAAAGTTCTCAGGGAGGTTAACACGAGTCCTTCCCCCTGTGGATCGAGAGGTCGTTCTCGTCAGCAGCTGCAGTCTGAGAGAGGAAGTTCTAGCAAAGCCAAGAGACAGGAGAACCTGCGATGGGCAGCTGATCTGTCTCTCTCTGAAGGTGCTGCACCAGCACACTGGCAGGAGCAGATCACACACCTCCAGAAACAACTCAACTTCAGCACTACCATGTGCCAAACTCTGCTTCAGGATCAGCAGGTGAGAGTGTACAAAAATGGATTGTCAACGTCTTGATTTCCCCATCTCACTAACATTCTTTTTCTCTTTTGTAGACACTTTCATACATGCTGCAGGCTCTGCTCACAGGCCCCTGCGGTGTTGTGCCCAATAATGTGACCTCTCCTCAGGTCCCTCTCATCATGCACCAGCTAAACCAGTGTTACACACAGCTCGCTTGGCAGCAGAACAATGTCAATCGGTGTGTCTTTACACTTCTAAGTATAAAGATATTTAGTATAAGATATAAAAGTATATAAAAGTATAAGATATTAATTATTAAGAATTAAACATTTTCTATATATTACACTATCAAATATTTGGGTAACACTTTAGAATAATGTTACTAACATTAAATATGAATAATCCTGTAAAGCATTTATTAATGGATTAATAAAATCCAATGTTGTGATTGTTAACATTAGTTATAGCACTGAGTTAGCATGAACTAATATTATTTAACTTAACATTAACTAACATTAACAAAGATATATTACTAATTGTTTGTTCACGTTAGTAAATACATTAACTAATGGACCATTATTTGAATATGTTACCAATATTTGTAGTGCCAATTATGTTGCATTTGAACTCTTGCTCAAACAAGATGGATTAAAATACTGTAAAAACTATTTTAGTATGATGTAATACATTTTTAGTATTTATATAGTAAATCTTTTTTGTAGCAAGTTTGAAAAAAATTGGATTTAATTAAAATAAAATCTGTTTGCAACATTTGGCTTCATTTATCACAATTTTTTTTTTATTTGTGACAGATTGAAGCAGGTTCTGAATGATTTGTTGCGGCAGCAGCAGAGCCAGTCATCATCAGGACAACAGCAGCATCAAAGTGTTGCACATAATCCTGCATCTCCTTCTATGTTCCTAAATTACCCACCTGGCAATACACTCAATATTTCTGGATTTCCAAATTTCTCCCCTTTTCAAACTGGTAAGTCTGTCATTCAACTGTAAATCTTTTATTTAAGTTTTATTTAAGAGAGATCACCAAAGTATTAAAATATTATTAACGTATAACTTTTTTTTTCTTCATTTCTGTCTTCAGGATTTAATTTCGCTCCCATGTTTCCCCCCTCAGTAGGAGATTTCCAGCAGAACCAGGCTAGCTCAGATCAACATCCTGATCCAAATATATCCCTCAAAACGGAGTACATGAGTTTCCCCCCTCCACTACAGAGGTCTCCACTCAATAATGCAGAGAAACGGTACAATATTTCTTTCTATATGATGTAAATACATTTTAAAGAATGTAAGAATTGCTTCAAATGTTGGTTAGCTTCTAAGTCAACTACAAGTTCTTGCATAAACAACAAAAAGGAAGAAACACCTTTTTTTTTCCTTCCAAATATAGGTTTCAGTCTCACTCTGATAATCTGGCTGATGCTAATAACTCCAGCTGGTTAAACCCCTCTCTGAATCGTTCTAGTCAGAGGCCCATTCTTACCTCAGACCATCCAAGTCAGATAGAGCAGAACTCTCTTTCCTCATCTCCTGTCCCTCACCCTTCTACATCCCGGGATCGCTCTTACATACCTGACTCCCAGGAGTCTATGAGCAGCCTGCCAGACAGAGCAGACCCGACCACTGTCACCAAGACCTTCAGAGCAGGACGCAAAGCTGCGGCACAGGCCAGCCTGGCCTCCAGAGACAAGACCCCCAACATGAAGAGTCGCCGGAAGAGAGGCAGGGGACAGAAGAACACTGGTGTGTCTGTATTTAAAGTTTGACTTGCATCATTATTGGTTTGACTTGCATCATTATTGGTTTGATGTACTCAAAGCTAATTTTTTCAGAATATAGAAATTGTATGTCACTGTAACAGTACAAGTCTCATTGCACTGCACTCTTCATCTAAACTCTACTTTCTATGTACCCTTATTTGAATATAGTATTTTTTATATTTACCTTTTCTTTTGTATTGTTTTTGTTATCTGTATGCACCCAGAGTCTGAGAGTAACATAATTTCAATTCGCTGTACATGTAGCATAATTAGCATAAGCTGACTTTGACTTTGAAATAGGTGAAAAAATTGCTTAAACCCTATGACAGTTCAGTTATTGTTTTTATCCTCTCTTTCAGCATCTGTGGACAGTGACAGTGTTTCAACTGACTCTCATTTTGAGAGAGAGCGCTCCAATCAGGTCAAATATAAAGAGCTCAACCAGGGTCTGTTGGACAAGCTCACACAAGAAAAACTGGACAGCAAGACTAAGAACAGCAAGCCAAATGACCTTTCATCTGGTACGTCTCTTCATACAGATCTCATTCAGCTACATGTATCACTGGAATAAACACTATATTCACATGCAGAACAAACAATACTCTCTTATTGCTAATATTTTACCACCGCAGAAGCACCTACCAGCAGTATAGCAGGAGAACAGACATTTTTTTCCCATTTTTATTTAGTTTAACCATTTTATTTTTGTCCCATGTGTCCATATACTGTGTTAAAGTGTTATTCACTACTTTCATTTTAATTTCTGTTTGTTCCCATTTCATTTTTGGTTCTGTTCTTGGTTTCTTCACAGCATATGCTTGGAGAACACCTTTTCTCTCTAACAGAATTGCATGCACTGAAGTCCCAGGTAACTCCATGTCCATCAGCTATTTGGTCTGCTAACTATTTGCTAACATTTTCTTCTTCTTTTTTTTTTTTAATCTGCATGTGTTCTCCTTGTCCCATTTCTCATCGTCTGTTTTCAAAACTAGATCCTCAAGTGCTAAATATGAACTAATTGTTTTTATTTTGAGGGTGTAGAATGTCCCTCACATGTACAGATTTAGAAGCACTTCCTTTCTGTTGTACAGTAGCATTATATTAGGACATTGGGAGAAACGGGGGGAAATCCACTGTTTTATTGATAACACCATTTAATTCCAGTGTGTTTTTGATATAAATGTTTGCTTTTGAATTGAAAATGAATTGACGATCTGTGCATGGTTTTATGTAAACACAACTTTTTAAAATTCCTTAAATATTCAGTGAACAATGGTTTGAATGTAACATTTGCAAATGATTTACTTAGACTTATGCTATCGTTTTGAATGGTTAGATGTTTGTAAAATTCATTGGCAGTGGCCGCAGTTGTTGATCTACTTCTTAAATGCATACATTTTTTTATTGTACATTTCTGTTCTGTAGACGTGAGCAGTGATTTCTCACTCTTTGAAGCCCTGAGAGAAACAATCTACTCTGAAGTGGCAACTCTGATTTCTCAGAATGAGTCTCGCCCTCACTTTCTCATTGAGCTCTTCCATGAGCTTCAGCTGCTCAATACAGACTATCTACGCCAGAGGGCGCTCTACTCATTGCAGGTACCACACACGCATACATGCATGCATGCATGCATGCATGCATGCATGCATGCATGCATACATGCATACATGCATACATACATACATACATACATACATACATACATACATGCATACATAAACCCATGCTTGCATATATTTAAGAAAAAGTTTATTTATATTTAGATATAAAATATGTATGTATATGATACAAATTATATATATATATATATATAATATATATTTCAATATCTCTGTTTTATCACTTATACATAATATATGTGTGTATTATATATTTTATTATGTCAAAGCATACTTTTTATTTTGGATGTGATCATTCTTTAATTAATTCCAACACTAATTATTTATTTGTTTTGTCCATGTGTCTCGGGCTCTGTACCACCAGGACATTGTAACAAGACACCTTACCGAGAAGAGTGTGGCAGATGAGCAGGCCTCCTCTTTAGGTCCAACTGTATGGGCTACAGGCTCCCAATCAGAGCTCACGCCTAGTGAGAGCTTGGCTACTAGTGACAATGTGAGACATTTGCTCTCCATCTGTTTTTTTTTTTTTTGTTTTGTTTTTTATAACTCTAAAAAAAAAATTCTCCCTTATGTTTCCAGGATGCATCTGACAAGATTGTAACTGTTAAATCCAACTCTGTACTGAAGAGAGTACCAGACAGAGACTCCATGGACAACGAGAGCCTTCTGTCTACGTCCTCCAACCTTGAACCGTTTGCTAGTGATGACCTGGGTAAGAAGACAAGCATTTTTTTTGTCCAAACAAGCACAATCATGCTAAAAAACTATTAGCTGGGATTGCTTACCTACGATCATGCTTGCTTTGCTAAAGCTGGGGCTGTGCTGGGCTGAATCCTGTCATACTCCACTTGAACACTATTCTGTTTCGCTCTCTCTGTCCCTTTATTTTCTTCCCGCTCTTCCAGGTAACACAGTGATTCATTTAGATAAGGCATTGGCCAGGATGAGGGAGTATGAGCGCATGAAGCTGAGGGCTGAATGTAACACAGAAAACCCTGAGCACAGCTCTGCCGTTGTTGCTGCCACTGCTGCCTCAGCTCTTACTCAAGGTACTGCTGCCATCACTGTCACACTGCACAGACCCGACAGACACTGTGTCAAATATGCTATCCATTAGAAACAATTCATAAGGTTTTCCAACACAATTGCACAGAAACCAATCAACTAGCAGGATTGGTGGTTGGAAACGTTTGTCGGTAGACGCTTATCCCATTTCATTTGCTCATGCTGTTTCTGACAAATAGTCACTGCCAGTAGATATGTTTCATAATTAATTAAATGCACACTTTAAGATCTTTCTTTAATGTAATATTTCAGAATATTCATAAAATGATGAAATTTGAGATTCCCTGTCTGTAAGGAATTATTTAGACTTTACAATCTAATGAGTCTGTATCATATGTGCTGCATGTTGCATGACCTGGCTCAAAGGCAAAAGTTCCTCTACGTTGAAAAGTTCCACTCAGAGGAACAGTTTTTTTTTTTTTTTTTTTTTTTTGCTCTGTCAATCACCTGCTAAGCTTTCATTTCAAACATGTGCTGTTAGCGTGTTCTCATTTACTTGGTTAAAAATATGAATGAATATTTCTTTAAGCTTTGAGTTGTTATTCATGGTTCTTCTTTGACTAGCTTAAGCTCTGCTTGCTTGCCAATAATGAATGCTTAGTTTTGTACCACTTTAAGTAGCTCTGCTTGGCTGTTTTAATGCATTGTTTGCATGTCTGTCCATTATTAGGTGCAGGACATTTGTCTACAGATGCACATTGTCCTCAGATTGACACCCAACAGCTGGACCGACAGATCAAAGCCATCATGACAGAGGTCATTCCCTTCCTAAAGGTGAGTGTGCTGTACTCTTCTTTTAACATTTACAAATAAATCAACCATAAGGGTTCAGATTGTTGACAGATTGTTTCTCGTGTCTTTTTTTTCAGGAACATGTTGGGGAGGTTTGTTCACAGAAGCTGCTCAAAGCTGTGAGACACATGGTGCTCAACCTCACTCAGCAAAATGACGAAAGCAAAGAGTTTGTTCGCTTCTTCCATCGGCAGCTGGAAGGCATCCTGCAGGTGAGCCACATTCTGATGTGAATTTTCTGCCTTGCTGATTATTATTTGTTTGCTTTTCTTAAATTGCTGTCTGGTGACTTTTTAAATTGCATTAGTGATATTATGTTAGTCGGATATGCTTTCAATATTTTTTTAATTGCATGATACTAATGTTCTTGGCACAGGACTCCCTCAGTAAGTTTGTAGGTCGGAAGTTGCAGGACTGCGGTGAGGATCTGCTGGTCGAGATCTCTGAGATCCTGTTTAATGAGCTTGCCTTCTTCAGACTGATGCAGGATTTAGATCAGAACACCTCCAAAAACAAACACAGGACCAAGAGACGGTCCGACCACACATCACCAAAACACTCGCCTCACACTGAGGTAAAACGTGTGAATTTCAACCTCTGCCTATAAGCAGTACTTTTGTGTTGAAGTAAAGGGAGTAATGTGTACATTTGTTTGTTTAGGAGATAAAAACACTAGAGAGAGAAAAGACATTCTCACCATCCTATTTTGATGAAGACAGAGTAAGTTAAAGTTGATTGAGTGACATGAACGCACTAACAGCAGAATGATTTTGTATGTTAGCAACAAAGAAAATGCAACTGCAAAAACCCAGCGGGTTATGACTTTTGTTGTTGTTGCAAGTCTGAATATTAAAAATTGACTTTCAGTTTTTGTTTTTTTTCCGTTCAGGATCAGGATGAGACTGAGCGGCAAGAGATACCTCATGAGAGGGAAGAGGAGAAGGAGAAAGAAGCACAGAGCAGTGAAGCATCTGAGGTGGAAGAGGAAGAAGGACTGCCACTTTCTATAAGTGAGTTATAGTATGGAATAGTAGGTAGTGTGCTGACATGTATAGGACAATAGCTCAATTTCAAGTCAATAAAAACAGTAGAATAACTTTCCATTTTACCACCACATGAAAAAAAATTGCATTTTAAAATTTAACAAAATAGATGAACAGAATTTTCAGCAGCCAGTTTTGGTGCTTAAGAAATTTGTTTTCACGTTTTTGTATGAATCTTTAAAAAAAAAATGGTCTGCTTTATTGACCTTACGCTGCAATGCAGAAGTAAGCTCTTTTCTGCAATTGTTTTAGATCTTCGGATTCATTTGCCTATAGGGAAATTACTAGAAATAAAAACGTCAGAAAAACAATCAAACTACTTGCTGTTCAATCAATTTAATTTGATAAAAACAAAAATGTCATAAGAAAATGCAAGTTTGCACCATATGAGAACTGAAGTCTCCAGCAAAGGTTCCAATGTCTGCGCCCCCTCGTATTTGAAGGAATAAATTGTTTGAATAGAAAGTTTAAATACCTTACAATGTGCAGTGCATTTTAATCACTTTTGTTTCTCTCTTAAAAAAAAATCTGTATCTGTAAAAGCGGTATTTATAATGTAAATTAATTTCACCATGTTCTTTCTTTCAAGTGGTGTCTCTGAAACCCCATTTATTACACTTCATTTTCTGCTCCATTTTTCTGCCTATTCACCAGTACCTGTGTATTGTTTGCTTGATTTTGTCAGTCTTATCATGTGCAGGTTAAAACGGCTGCGTAATGTGTTTGACTTTGATAAGAATCTGTTTGACTTGTGTGTATACTCTTTTCTTCAGGCCTGTCTAAAGCAGAGACACAGGCTCTATGCAACTACGGCAGTGGAGAAGATGAAAATGAAGTGGAGGAGATGGAGGAGTTTGAGGCTGCACCTGTGGAGGTGCAAACATCATTACAAGCCAGCATGGACGACACTAGTGAACACAGAGAGGTGCTTTTAGCATGTACAGTAGATGGCAAATAAGCTGACACAGCTCAGTAATATACACTAATAATGACCTGTTGTTCATCCAGAGCTCTGCCTTACAAAGTGAAACCCCACAAGAAACCAAATCAGACCAAGACAGCTCGGAAAGTAGTCAGTGTATGCTTTTTTCTGTAATATTACACTTTTTATATTTTTTGAGATTGATTACACTCCTTACAGTTGCAGCTATAATATTTTTTTCACATTTTTTCCCAATTTTAAACAGTAAATAGTGAACCGTCTGATCCCAAAGTCATTGTTCAGCCGACAGAAGAGGGTGGAGAAGAGGAAAAATCGGCTTCGGGAGATAAAGGGGAGGAAAAGGAGGACTGCACTTCTGCTCCAGCCCAGGAAACTCCTCAGAGCTCTGATTCAGCCAGTCCTGATACAGACTCTCCAGTCATGATCAACACTGATGTACGACACTGATCTCACACAGCATCCTTAAAGTATTTAGCTGAAGATTAAAAGGTGTTGAGCTTCTTTTGTTTATATATTTCTAAATGACAGGAAGCTGGATCTGGAAATACCAGTCAGAGATCGGATGAGGAAGATTTTGTGAAGGTGGAGGATCTTCCTCTTCAGATGTCTGTTCTGTGTGAGGTAAGAGCTTCAGTGGTCTCGCTGTCTTGGCATTGTGAAATTTAAAGGGGCAATCTTTTTTTTTTTTTACTTCTAATTTGTTTTGTATTATAATTATTTTACATTTTATATTTGTTTGCTGCTGAATATCAGTCACTACTAGTGCTGTAGTTTTCATGTTATGTAGATTTGCATATCTTTACTCTCATGTGTTCAAGTAAGTGTTTGTGTATTAACATTTTGCTTGTAATCTGTACAGGAAGAGCTTTGTAAGAGGATCTCAGAAGAACAGCAAAATAATAACTTAACAGCTGAAATTCTCAATGGAAATACAAGCGAGCTTACGGGATTGGTGGGAAATGCTCAAGCACTCAAAGAGCCTGGTAAATATAATAACAACTAAGTCATAAGTGATCATTATTAATGGTATTAAATTGTAAATAATTAGCTTCGTGGTGAAATTGTAATCTTCTCAATACCTTTGAATAGGGCTGCACAATGTATTGTTTTAGCATTGATATCGCAATGTGCGAATCTGCAATAGTCACATCTCAGGATCTGCAATGTGAAGTTATGATTATAATTAAGCAGAAAACAGTTCAGAACATGTTATTGGTGTAATCATTGCAAAGTTGAACTCTAATCTAATAATATGAAAGTCTTTTGTTTGGATGTGTTTTTAAGGCCCGCAGCTGTAAGATTATAAGTGAATTGAATCCATTTGGGCACAAGAAATTATAAAGTTGACCTCTTTAACAATGAAAATTTTTTGTTACATTTGATTATTGAATTTCTTTGCAACACTGTTAAACCATAAAGTGTGGTTTGTCATTTTTTTAATGTTCGTTCTGTTGTTTTCATCTATTTTGTATGTTTTATGCAGATGCACTCCCCCACAAATGATTCAAATCAATATAAAAATAGGAATTCTTTCCTAAAAAGGGTCATCTGGTGAAATCATGTTGCAATATTTATCTCAGAAAAACTCAATTTCGCAATGTCAGTTTTTTCCAATATTGTGCAGCACTACCTTTGAACTATTTAGATGTAAACATGTACCTTCAATATTAATGCGCACACAATTTTGGCATACATGTATATGACTGCACAACACTGTTGTCGGTCGAACTTGGTTTGAGACCTTGGGGTGTATTAAAGAAAGTAACTAACTTTTAAAATCTTATCTGTTCGGTAACCATGGCAATTTCAATTATTACCACATTTTAGTACTAAACTATCACAGAACAGCATTTCCTAAGTGTTATCTTAACTACAGATAAGAAGGTAGTAACACAGAAACATCCTAACTTTTTAAAGGCAACCCGACAGCTGTCCTAACTTCAAAATAATTTGAAAGGTAATGTGAAAAAACACTTGTATTTGTGCTGTCCAGCAATGGCATTATATTTAACTGATGATTCAAAATGAAGAACGAAGATGCTTAATAGTAGACACTAGACAGACTCTTGGAGGACACTTAAGATCTTAGTTTTTTTTTTTATGACAAAACACTTATTAGTAATTATAGACTAAACATATCACAATTAGCACAGAGCATTACAGAGGACATAATCATCACGGAACATTACTGGTTGTAGTGCAAGTGGCTAATGCCTTTGGTCTTTTTTTTCTTCCCCAGATTTGATGCAATTTTTTTAACTCATTAACAGCTTGCAGTGTTAGCAGAGCTGAGAGTGGATGGTCAAACTTAATTTAAGATTTTCTAACTAGAGATAAAATAATCCCAAATCAAGTTAAGATTTGCTTCTTTAATGCAAATGTTAAGACCTAAGATAAGAAAGTTCCCAGGCCATTAAACCGAGTGTGAAAGCACATTTAGTTTTATAACACATTTGGATATTGAAATGCTGAGCTTTATTACTATGCCTGCATAAAAGCAGATCCCTCTTATAGCTACTGTTCACAAGCATGTTTTTTTTTTCTTTTTCTTCTTGATTCCAGAAACCATTGGAGCCCAGAGTGCATGATCTTTCAGTCTTACACTACAGTCCATCATTCATGCAGCATTACTGTTTAATACCCTAAGAATCCTTGGAAACAACGGCTAAGCGAATTAGCCTGTCAGCATGTGTGATCTAACAGTTCAAGAGACGGCAAAGAAGTCTCTACACTTGTAAGTAGTTTTATGGAGAATGTAGATGATGTTTTGAAGCGGGCTCTTGTCTGTCTTTTAAGCGGTTCTGTAGTCTGTAAGTGCATTTTTCTGTGTTTCTCTTTGTTGAGCTTCTTCAACGGCTGCGGTTTAAGGGATGCAGAACATTTTTGTGTTCCTATGTTTGGCATGGTTAGGCTTTTGTTTTTGCATTTCTCCTGTGATTTTTGCCAATGAAATACAAAGAGGACAGTACACCTTTTGTTCCCCTGGTTCAGGACAAAATTAAGCACATTTGGCAAAAAACGGAAATAACCCTATTTAAATATATCTGACTTGACCCAGACTGCACATTGAAAACCGTTAGGGATACAGCAGAATCACATATTAGCACTGATGCATTGTCCTGTCCTTTCTTATTGCACTCTTTTAAATGTTCTCTTGCTTTTATTTTGATCTTTTTTAAGGCATGTTGGCTAATGCTTGGGTTCTCACCCCATTTCACCTCGTGTAATTCTCCAATGTTTAGATTGAGATTTAAAAGGAATAAAACATTGATTTTTACCATTTTCCTGCAGTTGTTTTCCCCCCAAATATTCACTGGCTCAAAGCAATAAATATTACATCATTTATTAATGTTAGTGACGTACACCTCTTAAATTTTGCAATATTAATATCTTTTGGTCAATGATTTGTTTTTAAGGCACCAATAGTGTTGATTATCAAGTTGAAATATGTTCCACTGTGCACATTTCCAGAAGCTAATGTCATTACAAAAACAACAAAAAAGATCCAATCAGATTCACAAAAATTTGATTAGAAATTATGTACAATATGTCATACGCAATAAACATTCTCAGTGCATTTTTGTTCAATAAGACATCGTTAGACCTGTGTTAAGTAAGCTGTTCTACCTGTTTGACAGGTTATTCTTGATTTTAAACCCAACAAAGCTCACGTGATTCTGAAATCAGATGTTAAAATGTAAGACTGCTGATTTGAACAGTGCTAAAATTAGAAATTATTTCCCTTCCTAAACAGAGACACCCACATTCTCACTTTCGTCATTCCTTTTGCTGTCTGCAAATAGAGTGCAGAAGTGTATCAGGGTCTTGGTTTCTTGAGTCCTTCACCAGGGCATACAGGGATTGGGACAGTCACGAATAAAAGACTCCAGTGTTCCCTTAGAAACTTCCATAAGAGTAGTGTATGTGGTCAACTGCACAGCACCAGAATGAAAAGTGTTACTGAACCAGTCATTAAACATGCTACAAACTAAACTAATTAATAGAATAAATAAAGAACCCACCTTATTTAAGACTGGCTTGGTGGACAGGACGTCGTAAACAGTCTGTACAGAGATATTCTGCAAAAAGAAAGCAAGAAGTAAAAAAATAATAATAATTAAAAATAGCAACATTATGATTTATTTTATTTTATTTTTTTTAAGTCTGCAAATTCATACTTACAGTGTGTGTGGTCTGATTCATGCATTTCATAGCCGGAGTTCTGCGGTCGTCCAAAAACAGAGGCTCTTTCCAGTGGTCATAGTTAGTCTCCAACACATACCACCTGCCATTCTTCACATCCAGCCTGAAATACAGACACTGTAATATTAAACCACTCCAAACCAACAAAGCCACTGTCCTGTAGAATTAAGCTCCTTCCCTAAACGCACCTAAACCAGCGTCTAAAATCATACTGTAGGAATGCCAATTCCCAAAAATGTGCATCATATTAATAATTAGAAAACGCCAGCATTTACTCGTTACAGCATTTACGGGTTAAAGGCCTATGCCATTATAGTTATTAGCCACATGTCTTTAAGTACCTCGCATGATTCAAATTTCATAATTTATATATTAGGTTTGAGATAAATGTAGCATGGATAAAATGTAAGATCGATATGTTAATCCAATTTAGATAAAGGGTTAGTTCACCCAAATTTTTTAATTCTGGCATTATTTACTCCATGCTGTTCCAATCCCAATACCTTCATGCATCTTCAGAACACAAATTCATATATATTAGATGAAGAGTTCCAAGATCAAAGAGTTCTCTAATCGTGCAATGATTACAATGGCTCTGAGACATGCAAAGTCTAAAAACTTTTCGACTGACTTTAGTGGTTCATCTGTGATCACAAGAAGCTCCAAGAACATTTTTGTAAATAAATAAATTCGTCAATGTCTTCCACAACAAGTTTACTAAGTGTTGCACTTTTAACTCTAACTCAGTATGTCATACTGTTCTTAAAAAAATGGATACCTTGATGGCTTGACACAGGAGAGAAGATACAGGTAAACAAGTCATATTTACAGGTTGATATTTTTGGTTGATCTTGGAGCTTCATATGATTAGTTCAGTTAAACCACTGAAGTCACATCATGGAGTGTTGAAACAATGTTTTTGATTTCTTTTCTGGACATCTGAATGTTTCTGGACAGTTGTTATCTATGGAGGATGAAAGAGAGCTCTCCGATCTCATCTAAACGTCTCAAGACTTGAACGACATTAGGTTGAGAAAATAATTTTCTAATAAATAAAAAAATCCTTGTACACTTATTTTTATATGTACATAGTAGTGCTTGTTAGATGTATCTGTGCACTTCATTATTTTGTAAAATTTATTTGCCTCCATAATTCATTCATTCTCCTTCGGCTTAGTCCCTTTATTCAATTCAATTCAAGTTTATTTATATAGCGCTTTTTACAATGTAGATTGTGTCAAAGCAGCTTATCATAGTTCTAGTAAAGTCCAGATTTCAGAGTTTATTCTGGTCGCCACAGCAGAATGAATCGCCAACTTATCCAGCATGTGTTTAACACAGTGGATGCCCTTCCAGCTGCAACCCAGTACTGGGAAACATCCATACACACTCACTCACTACAGCCAATTTAGTTTATTCAACTTGCCTATAGCGCATTTTTTTGGACTGTGGGGGAAACCGGAGCCCCCAGAAGAAACCCACATGATCACAGGAAGAACATGCAAACTCCACACCTTCATGCTGTGAGGAGACAGTGCTAACCACTGAGCCACCATGTCACCCTGCCCTCATAATCTTTAATCAAAAACCATAACCTTCCCTGCCTCCTCAATTACTTTTCTTCACTTCTGGTCACCAGAATGCCTTTAGGACAGGGCTATCAGGGCTCTTCCCTTTTTTTGTTGTTGTTAGCAATACCCATCTTCCAACAATCCAATCAGTATTCAAATTAAGAAATCAAGCACCAACCTACTTTTTTTTTCTTCTCTCATTTCAGAAAACATTTTAGTAGGATGTACATCATGATAGTGGGGAAAAAGGACAATCTTAACTTCTGTTTCATGCCCACTTTAAAGAGCATCACAATATACTTCAGTTTCCCATCCTATCTTCAGACCAAACAAATGCTCTATAGCATCTGACATGTTTCGCCCCATCAAGATGGTTCTTATTTGCTTTTCATTTGATGCGCTTGATCTCAACCACTCTCACTGGCAGAGCTGTGATAAAGCAGTGATGGCTGTTTTTATAAAGGGGAGGGGCTACTATACAGTATGTCTCGCTCTGTCTTCATGTTTCAGTTGAGATGGTCAAATTTAGAATAAAAAAAATTACATTTCAAAGTACTTCATGGAACCTTCAGAGTAATTAAAAATGACCAACTACTTCCACCTATATCTAACTGACACTTTAGTATAACGTGAGGCCACAGGAGAAGATTTGTGGATGGAAGTGAAACGCCTCTACTGGCACTAGAAGGTCATGTGACATTAATAACATGATGAATGTAGTATATCTGAATTTCAGAGTGTATTTTCAGTGGTCACAGAGTAATAACTTATAAGTTTCAATTCAAGAGAGCAGAGGGGTCAGGATTGGACAGCCCTGATGTAGATATGCATGTGTGTAGACTAGAGATGTGGTGCAGAGCTCACTCCAGCGGGCTGATGTTCTGTGTCCTGGATCTGGTGATAATGCAGGCTTCACCCGACTGGTTTCCCCCCAGAATAAAGTAGGCTGGAGCCAACAGCTTAGTATCAGACAGCAGAGCTTTGGCACTTTCATAGCTAAAAAAAACAACAAAAATATCATCATTATATACTCGAGACATCTTTGCATTTGTCATACTTCAGTATAAAAACATATTTACATATACACAAAGATTTAAACATGTATTTGTATTATAATTTCAGTTCAGGTAAGGACAAAATAAATATTCCTCTACTAAAACTGTGAAGTAATTAAGAAAGATGAATATTTTTGAAGCGTCATCTCAAAGGCTGCATTTATTCGAGCAAAATATAAGTTTTTATAATAATGTTTTAAAATGTCATTTGCTCCATTTAGGCAAATGTTTGTTCCCAAAAGCATAATGTTTTTGTGATCATTGCGACACCAAATTCAGCATATTAAAATTGTTCTGAAAGATCATGTGACACTGAACACTGCAGCTTTGAGGTATACATTACAGGAAAAAAAAATTATCATTTAACAATATTACTGTTTTAATGGTATCAAAAAATAAAATGCTAATTATTCTGAAATGTTATAAAGTGATTCTAAATGCATAATTATACCATTTACTCTTTAACTGAATAGCCATGAAAGGCAATTTTAAACTGGTTAAATTATTTATAAAAACTCTGCATTAGAATGTTTATAATCCATTAGTGAGTGTGTGTGCGTGTGTGTGTGTGTGTGTGTGTGTATTGTTAACCTAGTTGCATTCTCCAACACTGAGCGAGTCAGGAAACTCATCCACATGCCGTCTCTCTTTCCCAAGATCCACTCCAGAATTCCTGCAATTCACATCACACACTTATACAATAAACAATAAAACCATATGCATTCATTCTACCAATTATCTGACCAAATAAAACGCACATCTTTACAGTAATCAATAAAAACCTAAAAAAATAAATAACACTGAGCCAGAAACCACATTCAGTTTGGACCCTTGAGGAATCAAAAACAACTAAAATAAACAATTATGCCTCGAATACAACATAAAGGGCGAAAAAAGAAAAGGTTTGTCATAATATAAATTTCAGCCAAATGCAATGAGTTCTTTTGTATAATTTATGTAATATTATTTGTATTTGTTATGTATATTTAAACTTGTAAACTTTATTGCTGTTAGTAGTGTACCATATTCAGACTGATTAAAGTAATTGTATTTCACATACAAGTCAAAGACATTTAATTAGATTATGAAATTTTCTTTTTGAAGGTTTAAAACCCCCCAAATATTAATGTCAAATGTAATTTCTGGCCTTAAACTCCACACATTTGTGCCACATGACTCAGCAGCAGCAGCCAGTGAGATGAATAAAGGAGCTCACCGATGTATCCTCCATCCAGACTGAATCGCTCATTCATAGTGAGAGTGAATGAGCTCTGCAAAGAAAACAACACAAGCAATGTGATCGCTGACCAACAGTCCGAGCTTTCACAATAATCCTTCCTGTTCAAACGCAGAAGTGAAACTAAGAACAACGGCAGAGGCAAAAGGTCGCTTCTGTCTCGTGCCGCTATTACGGATTCCTCAAAGACGGCTCTGTGATTACCTGATGAATGCCGGTCAACATCCCGACGTATCCTGCAAAATTGGTGGATTTGAAGACCGTCTGGCCATTTCGCGTGAAGTCTATGTTGACAATCAGAGGTTTCAGCTTCTCTGTGATGATCCATGACCTGTTCTTTAAATCCCATCTGAAAGAGGACAGGAACACACACCATATGAAATCTTGTACAAAATAAACAGTCAATGAGTGTGCATGAATTGAGGAAGAAGGGTAAAATCAAATGTTAAAACTCACCCCATGAAAAGTCCGAAGTCCAGGTTCCTTGCATGGATGAGATTGCCTACAGTAAAAACAAACTCATCTTTCCTTTACCGCATTTCACAACAAGTATTCTGATATTATGCAGTATTGTACAGTACCATTTAGTAATTTGGGAACTGTATGATTTTATTTAAATGCATTTTTATTTTTTAAATAAGTCTCTTATGCTCACCAATACTGCTTTAATTAAAAACATTAACACTGTGAAATATTATTACAATTTAAAATAATGGTTTTCTGTTGTGCATATATTTATTCGTTTTCCTTCAGGTTAGCCCCTGATTTATCAGGGGTAGCCACAGCGGAATGAACCACCAACTACTCTGGCATATGTTTTTACGTAGTGGATGCCCTTCCAGCCGCAACCCAGCACTGTGCTGGGAAAGACCCATACAATCTCTCATTCACACACACACACACACACACACACACACACACATTCATACACTACAGCCAATTTTTAATAATCTTTGCAACACAAAAGATACTTTATAAAAAATGACTTGGAAACTGCCGACTATTCCAGCATATGTTTTATTTTAAAAATGTAATTTGTAACCTGTGCTGCAAATCTACATTTTTATTTTTGCTCCAGCATTATTACTCCAGTCTTCAGTGTTATATGATCCTTCAGAAATTATTTAAATAAACTTCTTATTTTTATCTTAATTGTGAAAATCGTGCTTAATATTTTTCTAAAGCCATGCGTTGTCCTTTTAAAGGATCTTTTTGATGAATAAATAGATCTTAAGAGCAGTGTTTATAAGAATTCGAAATATTTTATAGCATCATGTTTCACTGCTGCTTATAATAAATGTAATTAATACTTGCTGAAACAAAAGATTTAAATAATGTAATGTCCTTAAACTTTTGAATAGCAGTATATGCTTTAAATAGGTTAACAAGTTTTCAATGTACCCCCAAATACTACCATCTTTAGGAGGGACCCCATCATAAAATGTAAAAGTCATCTCAATGGTGTCTTAATAATAATAATAGGTTTTATTTATAATGCGCTTTTCTAAAACCCTAAAGCACTACGACAACAGAAAATCAAACATGCAATAAAATACAAAGATTCAACATAGAAATGATCAAATATAAACACATTGTAATGATCGAGAATCTAAAACTGCTATCTTAAAAAGATGAGGGTTTTTCTTCGTAAAACTAGCTAGTGTGGAAGCATTCCTTACAGAATAAGGGAGAGCCTTCCATAACCTGGGTGCAGTAACAGCGAATAAAGTCTTGAATAAAGATCCAATTTATACTGTGTAATATTTATATTATAAACAGGTTTAAATGTTATTAGGAAAAATAATTACTTTCTATTCAAAAGTGTTTATTTCTAATAATTATTCATTTAAAAAAAGATAAATGTTTTCATTATAGTATGGTAATTATGCATGTATTAACTATTTTAATAAATGTCACCATTATTAACCGAATTTATATTTATAAGTTTGTTTTAATAAATGACTTCTTTTAAGAACAAGTGGCATCATTTATTGATGTAAATCTTATTTATATTTGTTGTATTCATTATTTTAATAATTAGATTTTTTGAATTCCATTATTTTATACTAACATGTTAATTTAAATGTTACTAATCAATTTTACAGACCCCATAGGACTCCCTCGTGTCCTTTAATAACTGATCAAATCTTTAAATAAATATAAATAAGACATTTTTGTGTTAGATGATGCTCTCACCATTGACGTCCTCAGCAACCAGAGAAGTGCAGACGGTGAACACCTCATAAAATATGTTGAAGAGCACCACCTCTCCTGCATCACAGAGGACAGTTTAGATTCAAGTTTAATGTAATGTAACAGAGTTAAACATAATACTATAGTTTTGTGCATTTCATACCGAGAGGAACACCAGACACGGATGCGATTCCTCGGATCTCCTCATTGAACGGGTACGGCAGAGTGTCCACCATCAATGGCTGAAAAAAACAAGACATTACAGTCGCTTTAAATCCTCACAGTGCTTCACAATATAGAGCTCTGAATCAAATGAAAGTCACAAAAGTGATTTGATATACCTGGAAAGCACATTAAATGAAAGTGACGTGTCTATTGTAATCTTTAAAGTAACTTTTTGTGAAAAAACAGTCAAAATATTTATGAAATAAAACTCCGTCATCATTCAGTATGTTTGTATGTGTATGTTTACGTAAAATTAAACAACATGCTAATGCTGAAAAGTACTTATTAAAATAGATAAAAGAGAAATCAATCACAAACATTTAGCTTAAATAGACTTTTATGTCCACTAATAATCATTATTGTAAATATGCATGTTTAAGTATATATACTATAGTTTGACACTGATATTTTAGTGGCCGTCTTTTGTAAATCATACACTGAAAAAATGATTCAAAGATGATTCCTTGGATTTACTCATTTGTGTTAAGCGGTTGTAAACAATTTATTTAAATTAACCTATATAAATTGTTTGCAACAATTTTGCAGAAATCCTTTTTTTAGTGTAGTAAAAATGTATAAAAAACACTTTTTATGCACTTTATTAATACAGTATTACAGGTTAATTGTTGTTCATGCCGAAACCCATTTTCATCTTAAACCCATGTTGAGATTTAGGTATACTTTAGTAATCATTATTTAGCATCATATGGTTGGAGTTCCCTTAACTTAAATGGTTTTACAGTGTAGTATTTGACAATGATTTATAATGAATATATCATTTCACTGCTTGAACCACAACTTAATTGACATTAATCAACTGTAACTAAGATTCCAAAACTCAAAGTATTAGGTTTTGACAAGTTTACATTGTCATTGAAGTGGCAATACAGTTTTATTTATTGTTTTGTGTTCTCCTATGGAGTAAGATTGCAGTAGTCATAAATATTAGTTTTTCTCACCCTTTACGTGTTTCAAACCTTTATGAGTATCTTTCTTCTGGTGAACACAAATTAATATGTTTTGAAGAAAGCTGAAACCTGTAACCATTGACTTCCATTGTATTTGTTTTTCCTGCTATGGAAGTCAATGGTTACAAGTTTTTAGCTTTATTTTTTTTTAATATCCTGTTTTGTGTTCAACAGAAGAAAGAAACTAAGAAATAAACAAGAAGAGTAAATGTTCATTTTTGGGATAACTATCTCTTTAAATGGTTTAAGGCAATCGGTTTCCTCAAATGGTTTGAGTTTCCTTAACTTATGGGTTTTAGTGTACAAAGAGATATATTAGATTGTTGATATTCACCAAATCCTTGTCCACCAGCTGAATGAGCTTCCCACTGGGAACAAAGGCGTCTGCTAGATCTCTGATGGCCTGAATCATGCTCACCATCTGAAGGAAAAAAAGCACATGAGCTCTTGTGTAATGGTGCTTTTCAGTTCACAAAATTCATCTGAAACCTAACAACACTAGTGAATTTGTCCGTCCATGCAAAAACTATTTAAGCACTTCCAGTCCATTCCTTTATAAAGCAACCCAAAGTCACGGGTGGAGTCATCTATGAAGAATTTAACAAGTATGAAATTATCAACTCACCTCAGTCTTCTTGTCTGAAATAACATCTGTCCATCTTTTGCTTGCTGGTAAATCCAGATCAACAGTATACCAGGACACATCGCCTTTAAATCTAAAACAAACAAATATTCATATACAGGTTTTATCCTTTCAATTTATATTTTAGGCATTCATATTATTATAATTATTATTATTATTATAAAGAAAACATGATAAAACTTTCAGTACATTGGTGGAAAAAAAATATTATTTCCCAATTAATGCTGGCAAAACAGTATTTTTAAAAGAACTAATGAAAATACTCAAACCTATATGAAAATATTACATTATTGAAGTACATATATACAGTTTATAGCAAATTCTGAAACTGAAAGTGTTATTTATTTTTTATTTCTTAATTATTTACACTGTTCCTTAATCTAATATTGCAAATTATTGATTTTTTAAATTCTTTTTTTCCAGATATAATATATAATATCTGTTATTTGTATATTTCGTAGATTGTAAATATTTTTTGACATCTTGGTTCCTCTTACAAATAACATGTACTGACATAATCATAATGGTAAATTATGCATATTTACATGCAATGAACCATAAATCAAACAGTTATAGTAAGTACATTTTATTTAATATTAACAAGTACAAAAATGAACAATTACAGTGTAATGTGGACTTAGTAAAAAAAAACAACTGCTTTAGTTATTGCACAACAATGATCATTATCCAACCCCATTGTTACAAAACACCTGACTTTTTTCATTTTTCTTTTCATAGAGGATATTAAGTTATTGTAACATTTTAGAGTCAGTGTTTTTTTTTCTTCATCATCCAAGTGACATATTTTTATGTTTCTCTTGTGTCAGTATTTATTTGCTCGATGTATTTTACATACACTACACGACACGTACCTGTGAGGTAAAGTGTTAAAGAGAATTGTGTGATAAAACAATATACACTCTGACAGAACTTCCTACAGACGGTATAATTCAAAGTTTTGTTAGTTATTATACTCACGTGGGGCCTTTTGGAGGATACATGCCACTTCTGCAATCTTCTGTGTACTGAAATATATAAACGCCAGTTGTTATACCTCATATTTACAGCAAATTAGTGTTGTGTTGGTTATTCCTCAACTTTTTAAACTGTGCCAACACCATTAACTAGGTCATGTAAGTTATACAACAAAGCAGTGTCGTATAAACACAAACACGAATCAGTCCTGCTATCACTTTAATTCACAATAACAAATCTGAAGTTAGATATGGGGATATTGTTGCAGCAAACAAGCAACTGTTTCACCAATATCATCAACAACCATAGACTGTGACTTACCGGTGGTACATATTGCGCAGACAAGCACATACACATGAAGAAGAGAATTAAAGAACAGAAGTTTAGTTTGTTGTTCATGATGAGACTGGTCTGTCCTCGGACTTCTCTGAACGCGGAAGTGCCGATGATGCTTCTCGTGACGGTTGGTGATCTGCGCAAACCCACGAGACACGGGGGAGTGACCAAAACAATGACTTACAGAATAAAAGATGACTTTACAGTTTTTTGTCTTTGGGCTCGTTTCTGCTTTATGTTAATACACTACACCACAAGTCTGCCATGTATCATATTTCTATTAATTAAGCTTGTGAGGAGAAACTGTGGAAACAGAAGCAGTTTTACCTCACTCGAAACAAACAAGTCAGGTAAACACGACTGATAAACTGACGAATGATTAGCGCCATCTGACGGTTGTGGAGAGCAACAACATGCAGTTCAATATAAATGAGCAATGTTAAAAAGCTAGTTTTTAGTAGTTTTACATTACACAGAGCGCATAAATAAATAAATAAAATCGATCGTTTACTTGACCTTATTTCTTCTTCTTTTGTTGAACACAAAATAACACCGCGAAGAATGTTGGAAACCGGTAGTCACTGAAATACAAAGTAGGAAAAAAACGATAAACAGATAGTAAACAGATTCCAGTTTCGAAGAAAACATCTTTTGTGTTTAAAAGAAAGTCAAACATGTATGGAAAAAGTGGAGGGAGAGTAAATGACATATACATAACTAATTAAATAGCATATGACATATATCTATAACAATTTCTCATATGAAGTACAATTACTTGAAACTGACATTCCAGTTGAAGAGTTGAAGAGTAATTTAAAAATAAAAATAAATAATATATAAATATATAGCTAAAAGCTAATAGCTTTCATCTGTTGAACACTGAAGTAGATATTCTGAAGAAATCTGAAAAAACTAACCCTTGACTTCCATGGTAGGAAAAATAGATTCTATGGAAGTCAAAAATTACACAGGTTTCTAGCTTTCTTCAAAATATGTGTCTGTGTGTGACTGAGTAAAGAGTGTCAAACAGGTTTGGAACAAGTGAAGTGTGAGAACATGATGACAGAATTTCCATTTTTGGGTGAACTATCTTTTTTTTTTTTGAGTCAATCATTGTATCTTTAAATGTGGTTTTAGTATGAATAACATTTTCATAGATGCACCTTAAACATTAAATCACATCACAAAAAGAAAGACAAAGAGACAAACATTTTAGGCATATTCATGTCTTCCAAGATATGTACCAAAATATAAAATTATTCATAATAATAATTAAAATATATTTGAATAAATTAATTGATAAACTGAGAGCCTGGGTTTATAATCCATTTATTTTTGGAAATGAATGCCATTTACAATTCAATACAAAAAAAAAGACAAAATCTTTAATAATTATGGAAGCTTGTTTCCACCAAAAGATAAAGAAAATAATGACAACAACAACTGCAGATATACAGTCAAGCCCAAAATTATGCATACTGCTGGCAAATTTGGACTTAAAGTTATTTTTATTTAACGAACAAGTTTTTTGTTGTTGTTGTTGTTGTTTTTTTAACCAGAAATGACACAGGCTTCTCCAAAGACAATAAGACGATGTAAAAGCATCATTGTGTAAAAAAACAAACATTTCTTTAATTAAAAATATTTCTTTAAGTTACATTAAGTCAGAATTTACCAGGCGTATGAATAATTTCGGGCTTTACTGTATATATATATATTCAGGATTTTGAGAGATACACATTTCTCCAAATTTCTGACTTCTCACATTTCTGACCAGAAGTTTGCATCTGACAAATACACAGTCAGAATTTCTAGAGTTTGTAACTTGCAATTGCAAGAATAAAGTTAAAACTGTGAAATTAAAATGGCAATTCCATGAAGATGTAAAAATGACGATGTGTTTCTTCTGGTTTCACTTGCAGTATCTGTCAGCTTTCATCTTTGACCTCCTAAAAAACAACAACAACAACAAAAGATCATGGCATCTCAATACATCACTAGCCATGATAAATGACTTAAGGGTTTGCTTATTCACATTTCATATCTCACATCTTCTAGAATAAATAATCCAGCACAACATAGGTGGTGTATGAAATATAATGTTCCATGTTTTCATCCATTTGAGAATAAGCTCAAATATTTACAGGCTACAGTCATTTATTCTTCAGTATGACCACGGTATGAAGTAAGAGGTGTTTTACCTGTCCAGCAGCGCCTCATGGAATTTTCCATCTGTTCTGGCTTTTTTGAGTGAACCGCTGTCTTCCTCATTCAGCCTCAGCTTCCGGTCCTGAAAACTCTGGAACTTCTTTCTGCATGCAAACATTGAAGTAAACATTAGTACTTGACTGAATGCTGAATAAACAGCAGCGCTTCTGAATGTAATAAATGTAGACACTCACACATAATTGAGCTCACAGTTCTTGACATCGCCTCTGTCTTCATCTGCAATATCATCTTTTCTCTTCACCTCCCTTTCTGTGCATGAACGGATCTGCGGAGGGCAGATAAGCATGAAATACAATGTTTATATTCAAGGAAAATATTAAACTGTCATTTGACAGCAATACCCTTGCATTCAGACAAAATAGACTGTCTGTAAATTGTAGTGATGTGAAGGCAAACGTTCAGATTTCATTAAAAAGAGCAAAAAAAAAACATTACATTCTTAAATCTGGAAATCAATCTTTAAAGGAACACTCCACTTTTTTTGATAAAAGGATTATTTCACATCTCCCGAGAGTTAAACAGTTGAATTTTACCATTTTATAATCCTTTCAGCCAATCTTCTGGACTGGCGGGGGCACTTTCAGCTTAGCTTGGCATAAATAATTGAATTTGATTAGAACATTAGCATCTCGCTCAAAAACAGCAGTGAATCATTCTGTCCCTCAGACAACAATAAAAAAGGTCCTTCAGCTATTGATGTTGGTTTGAATTGTGAATTGAGAAAAGATTCACCTTGATCATCTCCTCCTCTCCAGCTGTCTTGTTTTTGGCCTCGATGTCTCCGCTCTCACTGTACGAGATGAAACAACTGTTTGCAGCAAGCAAGGCCATTTTACCCTACAAGCACAGAACAAAAATAAAAGAAAACGTAGAAACAGAATTCATTTAAAACTTGGCCAAATGTACCATACTTATTCAGACCACATTTGAGTCTGTCACAGTAATCAATACATCGACTTATCGCACAACACACGGACATGACCTCAATCATTTTTGGTGATGCAATATATATCGCCCATACATAAAAAACAATTCTAGCAACAATTTAGCTGATCGTGCAACATCTCTATCTCTATTGGAGGTGTCAGTGTCAGTATGGTTAAAAAAACACTACAGTATTTACTATAAATGACTATAGTATATTTTCATGTGGGTGCCTGACAACTGAAAATAGATCTGGTATCACATATCGCAGCTCCTGTTACTTTTTTACCTTGCACCTTTTTGTGAACATTTATTATTATTTATTTAGGATATGCATTTTCACATTCTGATTCAAATGCCTAATTATTAAATTGCTAAAATGACTAATTAAATGAAACATTCTTAATAATAAAAGATTATGTTTTTTTTGGAAGACTGTACTTGCATTGTGATGATATTATATTGTCATTCTGGCATTATATAATGAGTGGCATAAATGGTCTTAAAATAACAACAATATCATTTATCGCAATATATTTTGGTGCATTATATCAGGATATCATGACAGGCCTACATTTGAGTAGTATTTCCATTGTAAATGTGGCAGACTAACTTACATTCTGAAACACTGGTTCCCACTGCTCTCTGGAGCCGATGGCATCTGATCGACCAACCACAACACCCTCAGAGCTTATACCCAAATACTTCCCATACCCTGACTTTAGCGCTATCCTAGACAACAAAAAATACATAAGCGATGTTAGTCAAATCATCAAAATGACTTATGATAATTTAATGGTATGTATGATTATGTATTTTAAGGTGCCTCTACTTTGAAAACTACTTTTAGACCACAGTCTACTGAAAAAAGAACACCAAAACTAAGGTCATCATTAATTATGGAGTAGGGCTGCTTTCAGTATTTTACATTAAACTTTTTTGTTTGTCTATAATAAATTGCCATATGAAAACAGTTTAACCAGACAACTTTAATAGCTTTATTTAACAAGAATTAATTTTTTAAGAATACTTGAGCTTGATTTTGTGGAATAGTGCATCTGCATAAAATATGACACATGCATAACGAGCATAGATAACAACAACGATAGAACAGAGATTATGTTTTTCTGAGGAGTGAATCAACAACAATCGGATACAAAATGAAATAATCTAATAGCATAACAAAATATAAAAATAGTAGTATAAATTAAAAGGCATTAATGTTTGATAATGCTACAAGTGTAACAAATGTTTAAAACCTGCACAATTGATAAAAACTATTATGGTTAAACTTTACAAGTAAACCATAAATTATATGCATTCCCAACTGTGGAGTTTGATCAGACCCTGAATGACATCATACATCCTGACTATTATATATTGTGCAAACCTATTATGCATATACAGTAGCTGTCATCTATACCTGGAGTCTGAGAGTTTTATGGCTGTAAACTGTTCCGGAGGATCTGGACCTTCACCCTCTGAAAACACAAGAAATATATTTAAAAGTGCACATAAACGTTGTTGGGAAATTATTCAAATGTATACACCACAAATGTTTTAATATAATAAAACACATGAAAAAAAGAGTGATAATGTGATATTAATACAATTGAAAATGTATGTTTTTATTTAATTGCCATTTATTATTGCAATGAAAAAAAACCATCATTATTCCAGTCTTCAATGTCACATAGTCCTTCAGAAATCATTCTAATATGCTGATTTGGTGCTTACAAAATATTTTTTTTTCTAGGATTCAAAAATCACACAAAAGGTGCTTCAGGGGTAATTGTTGTGTCGGTGCTCTTTGGGTAAGGGATACATAAAGATAAACATGAAGATAAATTAGGGTTACTCTAATGAAGGCAAGTGTTTGTTGAAATGTGTAGGTACAGTTTTAATGGAATAGCCATGTTAATAAAGGCTTTTAAAATAATTTTCACTTTTTTTCGAGTACCTTGGACTTTTTGCTGTTTATATATTTAGGATTCTTTATCAACTGATGTCTTACTAAGCCCAGTGTTTGAATGATTGTCTATTTGCTGTATGTAATTGAAGAGTTCAGATGCAAAAACCTATAAATTGTTCGTTTTCTCATCCTCCTATGTTTATGTTCAGTTATTTCACTTTAAATGCAATGAAAACAGCCTATTTCTTGCCATAAGAGTAAAATGACAGAAACTACACACAACAGCCTGAGAAAATTGCATCAAAGTTTTCATAACTAGTATTAGTAAAAAGATAAAACAACAAAACAATGTTTCACTATAAGAATTTGAAAAACACACAACAAACTACTAAACTTCTTGAAAATAACTCTATAAACTGCTGAATCTTGCAGTATTTTCATAGCAGCGTCAACCGGGTAATGACTGAATAAAAAGAAGAGTAAACCTGAAAGCTGGTATTCTGTTCTATCTGCTGCTGACAGGGTAAACTCATGAATTATATAACATGCTTCAAATTTAATAGTGTGTGTGTGTATGTGTGTGTGTGTGTGCGTGTGTGTGTGTGTGTGATATCACGTTTAATGCTTGAAAAGGTGTGATAATCATACATGCACATCGGTCATGAAGTGGGTGTCAACGACAGTTACAGTCATTCATTTACTAATTTCAGGTGTCAAGCACTAAATGAAACTGATTTTAGGGGAGTGTGAAAAAATTCCATTGTACTTCCAGATCTGTACAGCCAATGGTCAGTGGAAAGTAGAAAGTGAAGCTTGAAAGAAAAACAATCGTAAACAACTCCTCCTGGTGACTGAACTATGAAATTGCTCTGAGGCTTGCATGAAAGGCGGCAGTAATAGCGACTGACGATCCATAACATTATTCAGGTTTTTAAATCCCTTGCTGTTGAGAGCAACAGAGAAAAAGGCAGCACCTAGCCATCTCTACTTCTGAGACTTATTTGTTCCGCGCTATTAGAGGGACCTTTTCAATTTAAAAGGCAATATAAAAGCCACATGGCATGGCAGGAAAAATACAACATGGTATAATTGCACAGAAACATTTGCCTCTAGCCTGAAGATGCTGCAAGTATATCTTGTAAAATGGACTTTAAATCACAGCCTTTATAAAAAAAAGAACTAGGTGTGTGTCAGTGTGTCCTTGTACACAAATCTATGCTGTTTTTCAGTATAAATCATAGTTTATTTTTCACGTTTAAAATTCAGAAAAAGACCAATTTAAATACCTATTAAAGACCTTTTAATTAATTATTTTATTATTATTGTAAATTGTACACCACAAAACAGGGAACACAATAATAGACATCTAAATTAAGAAAAATATACAATACACTTCCTGTATTTGACTGTTGCAGCTTTATGTAGTGGAGGAAGCAGGGCTTTTGGACTCCAGTGTTGAATGCCTAGATAAATGTATTAAGCTCATACACTAGACTAGAGGGTTTACTATGGTGTGTACTGTAGTGTACAGATACATGGAATATAGTGGAAAATGTTGGTACACCGCTATTGTATTTCCAGTAAATGTTCTAGTTTTTTACACAAACACTGATTTTTGTATTATTTACTTGTACTGATATATATATATAAGGGGTCATGATATATTTTTTTATTATGAACGGCTCCTTTATGTTCATTTATAAGTTCCTTTAATATATTAGCTAGTTTGTTATAAGCAGACAATAATTTTTTTTTTTTAAACCCTCATTATCCTGTATTTTGACTTGCATCACTGCAAACGAAACCAGGGATTTCAAAAACATGAAAAAGTGTACTATTTTTACTTTGCAGAGGCAGGAATACCACATGCAGTTGAGGCCAAAATGATTAGCTCTTCTCTGGTATTTTTTTTCTTTTTCAAATATTTCCCAAATTATGTTTAACAGAGCAAAGATTTTTTTCACAGTATTTCCTATAATATTTTTTCTTCTGGAGAAAGTCTTATTTGTTTTATTTCAGCTGGAATAAAAGCAGCTTTTAATTAATAGGGTTAATATTATTTGCCCCCTTGAGCAATCAATTGGCAACAGAACAAACCATTGTTATACAATGACTTGCCTAATTACACTAACTTGCCTAGTTAAGCCTTTAAATTGCACTTTAAGGTGAATCCTAATATCTTTAAAATATCTAGTAAAATGTTAATGTAATCATGGCAAAGACTAAAGAAATCAGTTATTAGAAATTAGATATTAAAACTATTATGTTTAGAAATGGGGGAAAAAAAGAATAGGGCTAATAAATCTGACCTCAACTGTATGTAGCAAAACAATTTTGCATGCCATGCATTTCAATGCAAATTTATGCACAAATTGTCATCTATACTTACCAAATTTGTCAACTAACCAAAACTGTTTTTTGAAATGTGATTTTAAAACGTGTGGGAAAAAAGTCTTAATTGAGCGAACAAGGTATATGATGGATACACAATACATCTGCAATTGATTTTGAATAAAAAAAGGCTGCACCTTGAATATTTCTTATCTGTCGGTTGACTTAATGTGACGTGTTTGCTGTCATTTTATATTTTTTATCATTTTTAACAGTATAACACTTAGCAGTATTAAAGGGATAGTGCACCTAAAAAAAAATTAATTTCTGCCATCATTCTCCACTTTTCCCAAGTCCTTTTTGAATATATTTCTTCTGTTGAACACAAAATAAAATCTTCTGAAGAAACAACCATTGAAATCAATAGTGTTTTATGTTTCTACTATGGATGTCAATGTCTGAAAGTTTCCAACAACCTTTAAATATCTTCATTTGTTTGATTTTGGGTGAACTATCCCTTATATTTGATATTGCTATCCTTGTAAAATCGGTGACTTATTACTTTGGTACGCTAGTTGTGTCCTGTTCCTCATGATGTATTTTCACTGTATTAATATGAAAATTAATATGAAAACAGACACTGCATCATTGTGGTTTATTCTTCTTTTGTTATCCCCAAATCCCAATCTAGACCTTTTTCAGCCTAGTCCATGACACTTTAAAATGTATTTTTCTTTGTTCTATAACTTTTGATTTCTACTGTCACTTTATTTGTGGTTTTAAAAACTGCACAAATATGACTTTTCTTAGACATAACAAAGTAACAGCATAAAGCAAGCAGAACCATCACCGTTATGTGGAGATCCTACAGTGAAGAGTCCAGTGTCCAGTGCATGAATGTAGGAGTTTTTATGCATCTCAATGGCCACTGTGCCTGTGATCTCACCAAAACACTTCACCGTCCACCATCCTCCTAAAGAGACATTCAGAAACACACAAGCTCAGGTCTGCACCAGCAATGAGGTAAATCATACAGTACTCACAAAACATAGCTCTAGTCAATAAATATTGAGGTAAAGTTGTTTTTATATTCACACATTCAAACTTTATCCCTAATAATATAATTTCAGAAAAGTATTCTTTGCAAATTCTTAATAGTGATATTAGCAGCCAATGACTATCAAAGTAAAACATTGTTCACAGTCAATTAAATAGTGCTAATGATGTTTTAAAGTCATACTTGCATGTAATTTTAGACGGAATATTCAAAGTTCCATGGTAAACACTTTAGGGAGCATATCACAAGTTGTCACTGAACGAGTGTGCGAACATAAAACCAACTTTACCTCAATTCAATAAATTATTAATCTGGCTATATATTGTTTATCTTTTGAATTTAGCTCCAGGGGGAATGACAAAACATACCAACAATATCCAGCTTGTCCTCTCCATCATCTCGTTTTCTCTTCTTATCTTTGTTCTTTTTCTTCTTTCTACATAATATTGAAACCCCGGGTCATTATTTTAAAGAAAATAATTAATATACACAAACAGCAAGCCTGTTTACATCAATTGGAGAAACACAGGTTAACAGCTAACAGTGTTTTAATAAACTTTGGTTGAACACAGTAGAGAACGAGAGCCTTACTTATCGTTTGATCCTTTCAGGACCAGTTTGGTGGATTTTACATGTGAGTACTCTGCCATGATCACACACGGACGCAAGAGTAAATCCAAACGTGTCTGTGTTGTTATTCACAACCGGAAAACGTTTTCCTGCAACAGCCTTTCTGTGTGTGTGTGCGCGCGCGTGCGTGTGTGTGTCTGTTTGTACGGCGGCCGAGAGAACTAAGTTGAAGATCTGCGCCCGGAGTGAAGTGCGACACGCAGCGGTCAGACACCGAACTGCACTCCTCTGTAATTATTTAAGAGTGACTGATAACTAGCATCTGAAGAGGAGACTGTACTTGTCTACTGTGCATAAAGAGCTCTCAGCAACTCCTTTGCATGCGAGAATACCTCTAACATGCCTCAACCGCGATACTGTAACCTAGTAACCCTGTAACTGTAATCTAGACAGATTATACAGTTGTTAATACACTTTTATTTTCTCAAATAAATAAATAAATAAAAAGTGTATGTACGGCCCCTGACTTTATTCAAAACACTCAGTGGGGCCCTTACCAAGTTTGAATTTGACACCCCTGATTTAAATGACTTGTTTCAACCATTTTCAGCAGGTCTAATGAAGGTAAACCAGAATAGCCACCATAGTTTATAACACACACGTTCATAAAAAGGTGAAATGATGACATATTTTGTAGACAATATGATTAGATTGTTTTCCTATTTGGCTTTTGAGTTATGCAGCCAAATAAACTCTTTAATCGACAAAAGTGATTCTTAAACATTATTCATTAGGATAATCTAAACACACATGATGAATTCTAAAGATATGGTCACTTGACTTTAATGTCACCACAAGCAGCACTGAATTTTTATGTCATTATGAATATTATTATTATTATTATTATTATTAGGAGCATCACAGTGGCGCAGTGGGTAGCACAATCGCCTCACAGCAAGAAGGTCGCTGGTTCGAGCTTCGGCTGGGTCAGTTAGCATTTCTGTGTGGAGTTTGCATGTTCTCCCAGCGATCGTGTGGGTTTCCCCGGTTTCCCCCACAGTCCAAAGACATGCCATACAGATGAATTGGGTAAGCTAAATTGTCTGTAGTGTATGTGTGTGAATGAGTGCGTATGAGGGTTTCCCAGTGATGGGTTGCAGCTGGAAGGGCATCCGCTGTGTAAAACATATGGTGGATAAGTTGGCGGTTCATTCCGCTGTGGCGACCCCAGATTAATAAAAGGACTAAGCCAAAAAGAAAATGAATGAATGAATTATTATTAGGCATATTTTTATTATTATTATTATTATTATTATTATTATTATTATTATTATTATTATTATTATTATTATTATTATTATATATATTTAAATGATAAAATCCCTAAAAGTTTGAGTGAGAATTGGTTTTTGGGAATAGTGCTTTAAAATGCTGTGAAAGTGCTGTGAAAATGCAGAAAGATCACTGTCGTTAGAGTCAGTATTAAAAATAGAAATGTCTCCTGAAAAAAAAACAGCATTATTCAGTGTGTTTACAGGTTCAGGTCAGGACATATCAAGCAGTACCTTTTGTCCCTTTTTAATAGCTAACATTGTTTTGTTTCTTCTATCACAGTTCAGCCAGAGCCACTGAGCTCAGTAAAGCAACATTTTACAGCTTATAAAAGCCACAGTCTTGTCTAACCGTTTCTCTTCCTAATCTCATCAAATCCATATTCAATTGAACGAACGAGTGATCAGTTTCTACTTTAGTGGCTTTTATATATTAATAATTTAGGAGGAGGGGGGGCTTGAGAGCATTTTATTGGACAGAAAAACTGACGAGAAGCTGAAGTACAGAGTGATGTAATCAAAATCATTCATCAGTATTGAAATAAGAGATTGTACGTTATGAATACATGTATCTTTTAAATGTAAATGTTTGTCATTTTTTTTGTAGCACACTAGCTTGTAGATATTAACATAACATGGGGGGTGGGGGGGTGGCGGTGGGGGGGGGGTCAGTGTGTCTCCAGATCCTTTCTCTCTCCAGACACAGTGTCTACCATGAGTGAGCCACCATTTAAACCAAAATAGCTCTGAACATGGTGAAGCCCTCTTATTTAAAACCTCAGCAAACCACTTCAATAATAAAAGGCTACCGCACACACACACACGTGCACACACACACACGCACACGCACACGCACACACACACACACACACACACACACACACACACACACACACACACACACACACCAAATATTCTTGAATACTATCCTAACAGTATTCTTTATGCACTAAACCTAAACTTCAACAACATTTAACATTACAGAAATATAATAATAACAACTTTACTCCATTTTTAGATTATTCAGTATTTTAATGTATTTCTCTAGCGGAGATTGCTAGCTTGTAAAAATGTCAGGTTTTACTATCCTTGTGTGGAAATTTAGCCATTACATGTCAGTTGACGAATTAAGAGCAAATTGACAAATTGTGTATTTAACTGCATGTCAGCTGCAGTAGAAAAGAGATCTTTCGATGAATGCCACAACTACGGCGAGTTCCTATTAAAAGTATTCGGCTTTTTAAAATATTCGAAAATCAAATTCACAAAAACACCTACACTGTCACAATACTGTCATTCAGTTCAATACATCTTACATATGTCTATTAAATCTATAAGATCAAATCATATAATGACAATCATTAACGGGTGGCCTGTTGAGGAACTGGTCAGAACATGCGATAAATCACTATGTGACACTGCCAGGAAGTTAAATAAACAAGACAGTGGCAATCTGGGTAAACTTTTAAATGCAAACACATGAACGAGCTGAACAGGGTCACTGGAGGAAAGGCAAAGAGAGCTCGCATAGGCATAAAAACTTTTATTAATTCCAGACCCACACGTGCACAGTGCTTCAAAATAAATAAATAAATAAATAAACTGAATATGTGACCTGCTAAAAGTTAAAGTACCCCAAAATTATTTTCATACCAAGAATGAGACATTTTGACGTTTTTTCCCCCTAATTTCTGTTTAACGGAGAGATTATTTTTACAACACATTTTTAAACATAATAGTTTTAATAACTAATTTCTAATAAGTGATTTCATTTATCTTTGCCATGATGACAGTACATAATATCCATTCATTCATTCATTCATTTTCATTTCGGCTTAGTCCCTTTCTTAATCTGGAGTCGCCACAGCGGAATGATCCGCCAATTTATCCAGCATATGTTTTACGCAGCGGATGCACTTCCAGCTGCAACCCTTCACTGGGAAACACCCATACACACTCATTCACACACATACACTACGGACAATTTAGCTTACCCAATTCACCTATATCGCATGTCTTTGGACATGTGGGGGAAACCGGAGCACCCGGAGGAAACCCACGCCAACACAGGGAGAACATACAAACTCCACACAGAAATGCCAGCGCAGTACATAATATTTTACTAGTTATTTTTCAAGACACTAGTATTGAGCTTAAAGTGCAATTTAAAGGCTCAACTAGGTTAATTAGGGTAACAAGGCAAGTTAAGGTAATTAGGCAAGTGATTATTAATGATGGTTTGTTCTGTAGACAATCTGAAAAAAATATTGCTTAAGAGGGCTAACATATGGACCTTAAAATGGTTATTTAAAAATTAAAATCTGCTTTTATTTTGACCAAAATAAAACAAATAAAACTTTCTCCAGAAAAAAAATGATAGGAAATACTGTGAAAAACTAAATATTTAGACTTCAACTGTATATAAAAAGCTAAATGTTATGCATATAAGATCATAATCTTCTAAAAGACTTGCAGTAGAGACACACTCAATCATATAAGATAAGACTAGAAGCAGGGCGGCCGACTACGGTGATGGGACAGTTTAATGAGATGTTTGTATCTGTGTTCTGTGTCTTTCTCTTGTCCTTGTTGAAAGGCTTTTTGTCATGTCCATGTTCGGCCTGCCCCATTACCTCCGCCCCTTACGTGGAATAGAGAATTTATCATCCTTAGCAAGCATCAACGTGGTGTGAGACACAAAGCAATAGGGGTTGGTGATGAGGAAGAGAGAGGGGAAAGATGGCTTAATATATAGTTTAATGAGCTTAGTCTTTCATTTCCTCCCATGGTGCCAGTCATCAGTCAGGTGGGTGATCTAAATAGTGATGGGTCTGACTTTCAAACTAATATAGGCCATGATACAGTGCCTAATGCAACAGAATGGCTGACTCTGCATGACTGGACACAAGTATAAGCTTACAAGCAAGCTTCTGTGGGTGACAACTATATTAGGGCTTAATTAGATTAAAATAAATACTGCATTAGCATTTTTAAATGCAGTTAACGCGCATCATGCCTAAACCTGTCCTCTTGCATTTCACTGTGTGATGAAACTTACAGAATGCAGTTGTGTCAATAAAATTCAAGATTCACACTCTGTTTTGATGGTATCTACTAAAATTCCTGTAGTTGGATGAGCACATAGCAATACACAAATATACTCTGAAAATGTATTATACACATCACCTTTTTGGAAAGGACACTATACTGTCTAACAGCAGGTTAACTATGTTTATATGCTGTATACACGACACCTCATTTTCTAATGTAATAACGTGCACCTTTTGTAAAGATTACTATGAAAAGATCTATACAAACAAACTTGAATTAAATTAAAAACTTGAATCTCCATGACTCTGACTGAAGATAATCAGTAGTTAAAACATACTTTCCTTGTTTCAACAACACACCACTGTAATGTTGCTGCTACAAACATGGAAACTACAAACACTGCGTAGTTTTAAGCTATTTTATAAATGTATTTTAAAATTTTTTGCGGCACGGTGGCTCAGCAGTTAGCACTGTTGCCTCACAGCAAGAAGGTCGCTGGTTCCAGTCCAGACTGTACCAGTTGACATTTCTGTGTGAAGTTGCATGTTCTCCCCGTGTTGGCATGGGTTTCCTCCGGGTGCTCCGGTTTCTCCAACAGCCAGAAGACATGCGCTATAGGTGAATTGAATGAACTAAATTGACCACAGTGTATGGGAGTGTGTGTGTGAATGAGAGAGTGTATGGCTGTTTCCCAGTACTGGATTGTGGATGGAAGGGCATCCGCCGCGTAAAAGATATGCTGGAATGAATTAATGAATGAATATAATTTTTTGTCTTTCTTTTTTCTGATTTAAAGTTAAATGTAATAGGATTTGCAGACAACTTATAGCTAATCTTCTCAGTAGAAAGCACCTCATGCCTTACAGCAGTAAAATTAAATATTCGTGGAGGAGTGATGCATCCATCAAAAAATGTCAAATATTCGAAATTAGTTTTTTTTGTTATCCAGGACTTTTCCTTGTGTGTTTTCACAGTATACTATATGCCATTACATGTTTTGAAATGATAAGTAATTTAGAGGTATTGACTTAATTAATGATTCAGTGACTCATTCATTAAGACTTATCGACATACAGATGAGTGGGCTTGACAAACCCCCTGTAGAAACACTGTAGAAACACTCTTCTCTCTTATGTACCTGACACTATTTAAACTCCATCTTACAAGGACTCAATAAGGAAAACGATGTTTACTATAAATGTACCACAATCATGTTTCACTGCTTGCTTCAACCTTAAATAACTCTTTTGCACAATATTAAACCTTAAATACCTCTTTTGCACAATATTCACCTTTAATACCTCTCTTGCAGAATATCCTGCACAACATTGTTCAGTCTCATGTAAACGTACTTGTATAGCCTGTCTTATGTTTTTAAGTATCTTATAGTATATGTTAGTTATGCATGGGTTTTTAAAAATAGCTCTTATGCCCAGTGTTGTGTTTGTGTTTATGATTCATTTATGTAGCACCGTTGTCCTGCGAGACACGACATTTCATTCCTCTGTATGTCCACACATGTAGCGGAATGACAATAAAGCTCGACTTGACTTGATTTGACATGTAGCCTACTGGCATTTTTTTTTTTTTTTCGTTCATAAAAAGAGTATTATTTCATTTAGAATTATTTTAATCTAAAATGATATTTCCATGATAAATAAATAAAAGCAATTTAGTTCATTTAGTTCATTTAAATTATTTAGTTCAAAGCTGCATTGTTTAACTTGTGAAAGTGCATCATTTTAAATAAATAATCGTATTTTAAATAAATAATCATGCATCCTATGTATAACCACAGTTTCACAATAATTCACAATGCCATTAAAATAAGGTTAGTCTATATACCATAACTAGTGTAGTTTTGGTTACAATTGACTTTCCTTTCATGACAGACAAGCCACTATAATGAAAGCTTTGAGACTGTGGTCAATTTTGAATCTGTCAACTTTTTTTTATAACAGTTTTTAATAAGCACAAAACTAAATATTTTGTATACAGTCTGTGATCATTTTTATGTACATGCACCAGATATAAAATTCATTCATTCATTTTCTTTTCGGCTTAGTCCCTTGACTAATCTGGGGTCGCCACAGCGGAATGAACCGCCAACTTATCCAGCATATGTACTACGCAGCGGATGCCCTTCCAGCTGCAACCCATCACTGGGAAACATCCACACAACTCAATCCAAACATCCATACACACTCATACACTACAGACAATTTAGCTTACCCAATTCACATGTACCACGTTTTTGGACTGTGGGGGAAACCGGAGCACCCGGAGGAAACCCACGCAAACACGGGGAGAACATGCAAACTCCACACAGAAATGCCAACTGACCCAGCTGAGGCTCGAACCAGCGACCTTCTTGCTGTGAGGCGAATGTACTATTCACTGCGCCACCGTGCTGCCCCAGATATAAAATATACACCATAAAGTTGTACTTGGTCAAACTCAAAACATAAAATAAGAATAAAATTGTTCATGCTTTGCTCTGTTTCAACCCCTTTAAAAAGATAAGGAAGGGGACGCAGATTGTAAATTTTTTTTTAGAAGTATCATTCCTAGCAAAACAAATTATTTCAAGCTTAAGAGCTGCAACCATTTCAGTCAGACATTTATGAAAATAGGTGGTAAAGTGGAGAATCTGCCAATCTTAACACCCTTTTCCTGCAGCTCCAGTGTGATTAGTCACATGGCATTTAGAGCTCATGTGATTGGCTCCAAATAACCTGGCTGAATAACTGAGTGCCCATGAGCAAACACTGCAAATTTCATATCGCACACTTCCGGGCTTTTGGGAGTCTTTGATTGATGAACTTCATGGCTGAATGGGTTCAGATGAGCCAGATGCAATTAAACACGCACATAAAATTTTCAATGTTAGTGAGAAAATGCATTTAATCGTTGGCATGAACGTCTACTCTGAGGCCAGCTGTTACTTTTAGCCAGAATAATCAAAAGCAACTAAATCACAGATGTTCAGTTTGGAAGCCGCTTCCAATCACAACTAAAAACAAAAATTAAGATCAGAACGTGACTTGTTTTTGAGCCAGCACATGTTGTTTCTTTCTCTGCCCAGGGAAAACAGTTAGTGACTGGGATAAATCTAATTTGGCGACCGCAATGAATTTAGTCAAACAGTGTGATTTTCTAGAATGGAAGCAAATGAAGCAAATTTATATTTGAAACAGCACCTCTCTAAACATCATATGCAACTGATGTATTTACAGCATATTATGTTGACATAATAAAGGGCCTGTCAATCGAACATAACTTATATTTAATTATACATAATATCTCCTGTGTGGGAAACAGTGTTATCCAAAGTGACATGCATTGCATTTAAATTAGATATATGCTATTAGCTTGATTGCACATTAAAATATACTGTATACAGTATGTGTTTTTACTAGATATGTGGTCTGCATTATAAGTTCTACCCATATGTTGATACTTCATCAACTTCTTATTAACGTAATTATTATTTATTTATAGCTTTATAACTTTCATCTTAGGTCAAATATCACCATAAATACAATATAAATAATATTTAGATTTATATAGATATACAAAACATGCCATAAAAATCACGCACTGATACAATTCACCAAACAAGAAATGATCAGGAAACCATAATTATACACGAAATAAGTATATAAACAGTTTAATGTAATTATTTAATCACATGGCAGCACGCTGATGTAGTCTAGAGATGATCTACTGAAATTCAAACAAGCATCAGAATGGGGGAAAAGTGATTTAAATGAGTTTCCATGTAAAATGGTAATTGGTGCCAGATGGGCAAGACTGACTGTTTCAGAAATTACTGATCTACTGGGATTTTCACACACAGCCATCTCTAAGGTTTTTCAGAGAATGCTTACAAAAACAGAAAATATCCAAATGAGTGGGAAAACTCAAATAACTTAAACTCTAACCACTCTTTAAAACTGAAGTCTGCAGAAGAAGTACAACAGCCTTGAAGCAGATGAGCTACAGCAGCAGAAAAGCACACCAATGTCACCCCTGCTAGCTGAGAACAGGACACAGAGGCTTGCTCACCAAAATTGGACCACAGAAGATTGGACCAAGGTTGCCTGGTCTTTTGAGCCTAAATTTGGACGATGGGGTCAAAATGGGTTGATCTTAGTACTAACTGAGCATCATTTACTGACTACAGGTGGCGCTGGCCTTTTGTGTCTTGGGTTACATCATGCTGCTGCTTTATTTTTTGTGTGTGTGTGTGTGTGTGTGTGTGTGTGTGTGTGTGTGTGTGAAAGAGAGAACATAGGTGGCTGAAAGGGTGTCAACGGGTGCACTAAAAAGTATTATCTATAGTTGAAGACAAAATTGTGAAATCTCTACATTATAATAAATAATTTCTTTTCATCTTCGCCATGATGATAATATTTCACAGGACTGTATTCAACTTAC